>OX104069.1:6912249-7158015 GCA_944474145.2 Dicrocoelium dendriticum | reverse complement strand
TTCAACAACAATACAGATAGAACAATCATATTTTAGCCTTAGAGTTGGAAAAATCTTCATCCCCAAAGAGCTGTAACTCTGACGCATATGTGGTAGGAGTATTGTGGACGATTACGGCGGCGACTGATTGATAGCCACTCAAGAAATTCGATTTGCATCAAAGGAAGTGGTAGCTTATAGAAGTTGTTGAGTGTGTAAACAATACGGTTGCTGAATCGCACCAACTTAGACTGACGAAAGGTATAACGTCGCGACCAAGAAACTGGGGCTTTTTAGGGCTGTCAGACCTGATAGGAAAATAAGCATAAACCTGGATAACTCCATTTTCCACATTAATGTGCATCCAGCCTTTTCGAAACTTACGCACTTCCTTCGCTGCATAATAGCCATGAGATAATCGGGTTTACCAATAAGAAGTGCATATTACTGCAGTGTCAGTGGAACTTTCACCAAAAAGCAAGATGCATTTGCTTTTTTCCATGATGTTTTGTCGTAATTCCTGACTCTGTGACCACGTATGATGAAGCACGGAATTAGGGTTTTAACACATGACCTAGTCAAAAGATTGACAGGTAACTTCATTGTTTATTGGAGTCTATTGGAGTGTTAGAGAGAAGCAAGGAGATCCTGCGGTAGTTCCATCACTGTCCGTTCACAACCTAGATCGCGCACATTTTGCGATACATCGTTCCATAGGGGACCATCACGATCACAGCGGAAACAACACGATTCTTTCTTACTCAACAGATAGCAGTCCAATTGTTGTTGGAAAATTTCCTCACTCTGTGGACAAGGCGATATCAAAGCCTCTTCAGGTTGAACAGTTTCCAAGAGTCACTTATGTCGACTATCAAGTCTGAGCTGAAAGACTTCCTTCACTTCACTCCCTGCCAACCCCCACAGAATTCACTGGTGAAATTATACTCCAACGAGGATGATGATAAGCCAAGGAGAACAAGTTTATCGTTCGTAGTAGTTGGGTGTATGGTAAATTCTGGCTCGCTGAGATGGATTTCGGTCCATGCTGTTGGACCCCATCTATGAGAACACCGTCGGTTTTTGGTAGAGGATGAACCGCGAATAAACCCTTTTGGAGGATAGGGCGCACGTTGGAAGTAAAAGGAGCCTGAAGACCTCTGGAGTCATTGGAGAAAAAGTTCACCTTATGACAAAGGACATCCTGCTGGCAGCCGCCACTTTCCTCTAGGTGCCTTGGGTTGTGCGCTAATCAGGAGACTCAAGTACGCCAAGATCCTTCTTACATTCAGCTTTTCTGCTAAAGAAAGCTCTAATGTGATAGGAACTAAACGGATACGGAACGTCGATAGAGAGGACAGAGTAATTTTCATTATTGAGGGGAAATTGTCACTTTAATGACCAGCTGTGCAGCCGGTTTAGTGTCGCTTGCAATCGCTCAGCAACTTAGCTTTTGAACATCTGCAGCCACAGCTTTAAGTTGTCAGCTTGTAGCAAACAATCTATTCGGAGCTCTGACGAGAGATAGTTAATGAATACTTTAAAAGTTCAAGGCCAAGGATGTCTACAGAGCATAAGACTGGGATCAAAGTAGGTTTCATTTACATTCACTCGAATACTATAGCTATTCAAAAAATTGAAGATCCAAGAACGCTTCTCTGTAGAGATGCTAAGTTTCTGACGTTTAAGGAGAAGTCGTTCGTGCGGGACTTGATTAACAGCTTTCCTGAAGTCGAAAAGGATCAGTTCCAGGCGATTGCCAGCTTGTAACAAGTTAGCCCACTTTTCTCTGGACACAAACTGGTTGGAGGCATACACATGCATTCAGAAATCCATGCTGAGCGGGAGAGATGAAATTCAGATTTTCTAGGTGGTGATACAAGGCTCACTTAAGGATTCTCTTTGTGACTTTATACACTATGAATGTGAACGAAAGTGGCCGATAGTTTCCGGGGTCCTGAGAATGATCTTCCTTTGGGGACTTAATAATGCCTACTTTCCAAGCACGCAGAAGAAGTCCTGCTTCCAGAGATCGCTGAGAAACTTGACAACCTGGAGCAGCGATGTATCAAGCCAACGTTTTGAAAAACGAAGGGTGCACTTTATCAGGATCGAGTGCGGAGCTCAGATGTAACATGAGGAGCAGTTTTGAAAAGGAATCGGTGCGGATTTCAGAGTGCACTATAGTGGAAGGTGACTAGGGACAAGGTTATTGGTCACTGGTGCCTCGGTCAAAAAGGCAAAGGAATGCTGTGAGTCCGTGAGTTCAAACTTTTGTTAGCTGCATGAAGCATAGTGTCATTTTTTGAGAGAAAACAAGGTTGGTGCTCTATTGCCAGCTTTGGTATTAGGCTTCGTATAAGAGAAAAGTTGCCTGGGAGTGCTTATCGGTAATTCGGCCAAGCCGTGATCCTACTGTTGTCGTTTCTCTCATTTCCTTATGGTGCAGACGTTCTAGACTACTCTATAACTAGTATAATTTAACACTGTGCAGTTCTATTTTGTCCACAATTTGCATCGTCGATTCCCAGCGGACCGGTATTAACGACCACTCCAAGGAGGGACTTTGGAGAAACAAATCTTTCCAGTGAGTGGGGTGACCTGATTAGTCAGTAATATGAATTTGAAGTACAAAATGCTCCAGCTATTGTCAAATTCTAAGTGCCAGCAGTAGTTTTCAAACTATGTGCATCGACATGCCAGGGGTTCTGACTATTCACTCCTATGTCATAAATGGAAGACATTGCATCCAGCGAAAGGAAACTACACAATGATCACTTCCTCCCAGTGGCTGAAGAATAGTCAAGTCAGAAACACCAGACTATGCTGGTGTGAGCGCAATGACGAGGATGTGCTGCGGCTGGTCCGCAAATATCTTGGTGGGCACTGCAACTTGCTGAAATGGGTGACGTGTAGGGACGATTTCAAGGAAGACAGCGTCAAAAAAGCCGGAGAAGATCACCATGGTGTTAGTCCCAGTAGACATCAGTCGCGTTGTAATCTATTTAAAATCATACACTTCCTGCCATCAGCATGCTTCTTGATGGAGTCCAGCATCTGGCTCCAGAATCCAAAGAGGTCCTGTAGACAATGCCAACCATAAGAGACCTGAATCCATCATGGACCCGGCACCAAAGAAGTACATACAGGCTATTATTGTCACAGTTTATTTACACTAGATGACCCCTGAGATCTTCTTTCCAGTAGTGGGTCCCCCCCCCCCCAAAATACACTCCAAAACAATGGCCCCAAGATAGATTTTACCCAGGGACCTATTCACCTCAGTCAACGGTGTCCTAATGATAACCAAGTCTCTGTGAAAGCCATTAGGTCCGGTCAGTAATCAGAGGCAAGGAGCTGAATCTCATCAAATTTGTTATGTAGACTATGTACATTAGCATATATCACCCGCCATATATATTTTAAATTTAGTCATCCGGTGCGACAAAAATCGGCCTTCAACGAACTCCCGGTGTCGTTTTAACCACACGAAAATCCACAATGTGGTGGTTAATTTCACACTTTGCTCGGCATCTCCGTAGCTCATTAAAAGCTATTTTCACTCGAATCCGATTCTCTGGGGTGAGGTTTCTCCATTAATAAACTGGATTTGGCTCAGAACGCAGAGATTTTCATCCTTGTTTTAGCAAAAACTTTGAGAGGACGTACCATAGTAGCTTTCTTCTGATTGCCTGCAGGAAAGAGAAGAAGCGAATAGGTTGATTTCCATTGCAGTTTTATTGAAATGGAGGGGGACGTTGCGCCTTAGTGACTCTTGGCCATCCTGCATCCTTTCAGCAGGATTATCCTTGCTGGAATCAGGAGTGTATATAGGAATCAAGCACCGATTACGGGGATGGACTAAGATGAGCATAGAAGGACGTGAATGACCTTGCTACTAGTTAAGAACAACAAATTGTTCCAAAGATATCTGAAATCCGCTGTCGAAAGCGCAAAATAAGATACTAGCAAGAGCAGCAACGACCACATTTGAAGACAGCCAACAATTAACCCTACTGTGTTATCCTGGTGACTGGCGAAACTGAGTTACCGAGTAAACGCGAGAATATCCGTCAACCTGATATATAAGACCATACAAAGAGCATGCTTTCCTGGCTGTCCAGTGCATTATTTCGTCTAACGATGAGCCACAAGTGTGGTTGTTGGGAACTATTCCACATAAGCTACCAAACTTCTTGGACCTGTATATGATGAATGCAACGCACTTATCAGTTTTTACATGGTAGTCTGGTGTGACTGGCGATAACGTTGTTCACCGAAAGACACTGTAAAGAAATAAAACCTTTAATACGTTTCTTACTGTGGTGTACGACTGTGCAATGATAGATAAATGAGCCCTGTTTTAAGTTGCAACTTCCGAATTAAAAGTAAAGCTAGACTATTTAGTTCACAGACAGACTGTTGTGCACTTAAAGTATATAAGTGGCTACTCCCTTCCTTACGGTAGATTGGAAGGAACTAAAATATCCATACACCTAAAAGAACAATCACATTCCAGGTTTGTTCCATGATATGGGCTTATCTATTGATTCCACTGCAACCATATAGAACTTCCCAGTCAGTGACCGAAATATGCCCCTGTTCTCCTGTAGCCGGTCATGTGTTTAAATCACCTCGGCGCTTAATGAGATAGTGTATCAACCTAGTAAATTGTTAGCTTTTGAGTCAATTGGTACTCACTTAGGACCTTTAAACAGAACAAATTTATGACAAAGGGCCTAGTAGTGATTACTGACGGGTTGCTTAGCAGCTAACCATGCCTGAACAACCTCATTCCTCTAAGAAGTCAAAGTGATCATTGAGAAACAACATCACGATCCGTTCACTAAATGTGGGCACAACAAACTCCTCTTCCTAAACTGCATCTATGACCAACTAAGCTTTTTCTTGTGATGCAGCAACAAAGCGTCGCTCATGTGCCATCGGATCGAGGGCTTCAAGCAGATGTTAGTTTCTGTTAACAAGTGCTCGGTGGTATATTACTGACGACAAAGCTCCATCCCAGTACCAATTCGTCCGCGCTTTGGTACTTTACTATTGGAGCTAAGTATACTTCGCACACTGCGCCTACCAAGACCCAAGCAAGTGCTGTTTTACGTTAAGGACCTCATTTGGCAAAATCTTTAAATACCATTTACAACTTTAGTTGGTTCCTCTCAGCTTACAAGCCACGAAGATCAACTACCGATTTTTTCGCTCTGTTGGGGCACGTCAGTGGTTTGCATTCCCTAGGACCGAACCAATGTCTGCTTGCACCACTAGTCAGCAGCTTATGCTATTGTCATAGAGGATGATAGTCGACCATCCTGCACTGAAATCCTAACTGCGGACATAGTCCAACCGAGCTTGTTTAACCTGATTTTACTCGATCTTTCGGCTTGTAATCTAATTATGGTGAACCAAATAAATCTCATCAAATCAGCCTACTCATGAGTAACCATGCAATATTGGTTGCACTGCTTTTTCTAAAATAAAGCCTGTCAACATGCTGAAATTTCGGAATAAGTGACAGGATACTTTTGAGCCAACTGCAAGTTAGTTCACAAGATGGCTCCTAATAATAATCTTGTGTAAACTGTCAGACAAAAGACACTGTTATGCACTTCACAGATCCAGCTTAATCACATCAAAGCAAAATAGGCAAGTTTCGTCCATTTAATTGGCGGAGGCGATCGCGATTCTTCCTAACAACCTCGCCGCAATGCGTGGATGAACAGTTTTCTAAAGCTTTGGCTAAACCATGGCCAAATGTCGTACGGACAGCTTCCTCATAAACAAATCTCACAGGTTTTTGTATTTTGACGCCTTTATTTTTCTAGTTACTCGATCCATCCTTTCTTAGCTTGATTATTCAGTAATATCTGAATACAGCCCCCTACTTTAGATGTGCAGCTGAAACGAGTAGAAGAAGTAGCAGGAATTACGTATTGCAGATGTTGCAGGACAACTTTATCAGATAACGATTCTTCAGAACTCTAGGTTGAGCTGTGAACTTATTTAGCGAATTCACCAAGGAGCTACGTAGACTTAATCAAACTTACTTGATCGTAATAAAAGTAATCAACTTATTGCAGCTGAGGCAGATAACCAATTTGCTTAACGAGAGAAGCCACGAAACATATGGCACAATTGGCCGGTAAACTGCGTAACTTGCATCCTACAGAAGTGTATCAGGAACTGATCGAGGTGCTTGTATCTTTCTATTTGTTTATTACTTATATGTTTACTTGTAGGTAT
This sequence comes from Dicrocoelium dendriticum, assembly GCA_944474145.2. NCBI lineage: Eukaryota > Metazoa > Platyhelminthes > Trematoda > Plagiorchiida > Dicrocoeliidae > Dicrocoelium > Dicrocoelium dendriticum. Next base: position 7,151,781 of record OX104069.1, on the reverse strand, counting down.
ATACTCCTAGACAATATTTACAATCCACTAGTTAATTTGGTTCTCACCTGCTTGTCTAATAGACTTCTGCACCTTACTCCGTTCACCTTTCTCATATGCTCACATTCTTAGTCACCTATTTCAAAGCGTTAACACTAACTGTATTCGTCTAACATTTCCCGAGTATTCGCCGGATACAATACTAGTCGGGATGGACATCGGGCCTACTGGACTAATGCGTCAAACTCCTATCTCTTTATTTCGCAATTGCAAAACTACTCCCTATTGGTAACCGATGTGGCAACGTTTAAATCTCAAACCACTAACCTCTGTGTTATGCAACAGACGTTCATTTCAGTTCTGTTCACGAACTGCCTCCAGCAAGTCTCTAACTGGCTTGTATCTTATTTTAATGTATTAGTTAGAGTGACAAGACCGTCTCCATGAAAGACCTAAGTCATCTTACCTCCCTAAAGAATTTTGGTAGATTTCAGTAAATTTTAACTCAAGTTAGAGTTTCTGCACTTGGTTATTGTGATCCGGTATCATCTTACACAAAACTTTCACTTAATTCTATCTTTATAATATTAGTTTATTCCGTAAAATTATTTTTTCGCTTGCTTCAATTATACGTATTCCTCCAACTGGTTGGTCAAACACGACATCACAACAAAAGCAATTCCGTTTCCCTATTCCTCTTTTCTTTATGCGGCCTCTCCTGCTGTGGATGATGCAGAGAAAGTGTATTCTGGTTATAAGTCAGAAAGATGAACTCGCTGATCGGTGACAAAACCTTGATTACCCCCTATCATTTATCCGTGTTCAAACTTATGTTGCTGTGTTATGAACTATCAAGTGCGTTATGATTACGCTTGCTTCAACACTGATACTGGGTTTAATAAGAGATGCATGCACTCTAGACTATGTGCAATCAGCAGACCTGATCACGAGGACTGCCACTCACTTTATCGAGAAATGTGTATGATTATTCTTATTAATCATAATCTCGTACACACCAAAAACCTCACCTATCTTGGATTGTTGTGGACGGGGACACCTGCGTTGTCTCAACTGAGGCACATAGGATGATGCGTTGCACAACTGAAGAAATTGGTAATTGAGTTGTCAACAACAGCATCCCACGGTACTGCGTACGAAGAAACAATAACATGTCTGGTTGCCAAAGTAACCAGGTAAGTTCGAGAAATAAGCCAAATTATTTGCCTGTCAAGATGTTTTGAATACATCTGGAGCCAAAGAAGGTTTGCAAATATACTGAATAGTCATCAACTGCAGTTTGCTTAAGTCCAACAGTACACCTTATCTAGTCCATGCTAATAGACCCACACCACAGTTGTCGTCATCTACTTGAACCCCCCATCAACTTCACTCACCCCAACAAATTCAGAAGTCGTTAACTAAAATTGTTCATAGCATAAGCGACTGAACTGCCGCTGAAATCTATTTCCCCTTTAACTAAGAATGCTGTGGAAGACCGTGACCTTGTGCGTTATTTCGTCTCGTTTTTAACGGCAAAGAAAGGAAGAATTCACTGATCACTGTACTATTTACATTTCCATGTATCACGTGTTTTCGCAAACGAGGAAAGATAACAAAATGAAAAGGATAATTATGAACCCCGATTCAGGTGGGCTCATAGTAATTCTCATAAGTACTTCTCGGTGATTTCATCAGTCTGCTGTCATAAGTGACAGCATAATTTACGGGGATTTAAATACATTCATCTCAGGTTCGATGAATGTTAAGTTTGATACTAGTTTTTGAACGCTTCCCCCAAGCATAAAAGCGGATTGAGACATTGTGTGCTAGACGATTTGACAGACTCAGGAACTACATTGTGAAATAGTTTACTAATGAGGAACTGTAAGTAATGTAGGCTGAATATCAACCATACAAAATAGTATTTCACTCCATGCAGATTGAATTCTCAAAGACACAAAATGTTAAGCTTTTCTGGATGGCTTCCCTCACCTTATGCTGATAATATCTGCATATTCAGCCATGGAATCCATACCTAACATCACATATGTCCAGTGAGAGGGAAGTAGACTCCTTGGATCACATGCCACCCCCACAACACGGGTATCAGGGTCGCGGTAATGGTTTCACAATAAACCGGGCATTAAAACTTGTTCTGCCTACAAGAGGCTCGTTATCTTTTAAAAGAATGCAAATCATTCGGAGCTTGGTCTAGTATTTTCAAAAAGAGTAACATATATCCTGCTTCTAGTTGAAAACATTTCATTCCATTCGGACCTAAGGTTAACCAATGAACGCATACACTTGCTTGTGATGAATTAGTCTACGGAAACGCACATTCCGGACTCTATGTAAACTTGTACTTGTCTTGGGTCAAACGATCGGAGATCTACGCTTAATGGTTACTGCCGAAACTCACAACGGTCGTTGAACAATGTGATAAACCAAGTTTTATTGAACGGATGGAGCCAAACCTCAAGGTACGGATCGCCGTCGTCTCTGCGTACGGGGGTGAATTTATCTCAACAGTCTTGTGGAACGACTTCAAACCTAGCTAGCTAATGACCTGTTGCCGTGTACACGAGTTGGTTGGAGGCATTGCAGCATGTTCACATTTCACATGGATACTAGCCGTTGCTGGCCTGAAAATTTTTTATCTCCGGACCCCTTTCGAATTTGTTTGATCTTGTATCTCGTGCATTCTGGACGTCAGCTAAAACCACTGAGTCGCAACGGTCAGTGATGCACCCTTCATCTAGCCTCCGTTACTTCAATCCGACTATCCGTCTAGGAGGCAATGACTTACTCGGTCTCTACGATAGGCAAGCGAGCGTGTATTTGGTTTTGTATTCTGATGATTAGAGTGTAGCCTGTTTGCATTCCCGACAAGACGTTTTTCCTAGGGAGGAACGTGCTAATATGTGTTAAAAAAAACAAATATTATACATTTTAGGTATTAAAACAAAATTCCTTAATAGCTGAAATGGAACGTTTAGGATATGAAACTCGGCGGACGTATGCACTACGCGGTGTATTTCGAATGCGATTACTAATATCCATTAGTAACATCCGTTGTTTGGATTTGCTTAAAAGTGCTCACAGTCACCTAATATGTCGTGAGAAATGCGGACCTGCGTCGCCAAATACAGCATTTGACTGACTGGTGTACGCTTCTAGGCGCAACGTGGGGAATGTTAGGTCGACCATGATTGCTAAGAGGAAGTGAAAAGAACGGATTCCACTGTGAGCAGCATATTTTAACTCCGAGAGCTTGGCCTTATCTGGTGAAAATGTTGAGTAACCTGTTTTCTTCGTCTCAAAATGTGGACTTTTCATGTAAACCTCCTCTTTGCTTCAGAACAGTTAGGATGTTGACAAGGAGGCTAAGAGAAATTGGGTTACTTGGGGGCTGCTGGTACCCATTGATGAACATGTTCGTATCTATCGTACACTTAAAGGTCTACAACACGCAATCGGATGTTACTTTCCTGTCTCACCGCCTTCCACCTTTCGTAAACCTAACCAGTCCAACTCACGGAGGTGAGAAATATTTTATGCGAACATCGGGAGTTTACATTACCCCACAATTAATTATTAGATAGTGGCCAACAAAAGTTCAGGTACTCTAGCTTGCTGAGCAGGTGCGCCTCACTCAAGGTTCGTTACAACAATGAACTGCACTGTGTTCTTTTCTAAGTCGTAGGTGGTTTCTGGAAAGTAGTAGAGAGCATGGCTCATACACATATCTTATGTGTGCAGAAAATAATGCAAAAATACAAATCAACAATATCACACCACTATGATACAACTCGCTGACCTGTGTCCTTAAGGATCACAAAAGTGAGTTGTAATCCGAGGGCGCGGGTTCAATCCTGCGTAGGATTCTAGGCGACACTTGTGGTATCCTTAGTCAATGGGCGACTGCTGATGGTTACGCGATAGAGAAACGTCAGTTCTGGGTACTGGCGTACTGTTGATGATGTCTTTAAGAAATAACTCACCACCGTGGTTTAGCACAGAGACTCCATCCTCAACAGAGCTATAACGGACAAATTACCTGGAAAGCGAAATACTAAGGCAAATAGTCACGATCGTGTAGACCAACACGAAAGGTGTATTTTCCTTATATTGCCTAACATGAAACCACAGTCATTGTATTTTTTCATTGTTTTCGTTTGCAAGCAATCACTCTCACCCTTCAGCGGCAGTACGCTTTTTCCCAGAGTGATTGGTGGGTTTAGCTTTACGTTCATCAAAATGAGCAGTGAATTCCACTAGTCTTTGTCGTCAGACAGTTTAACCCGCAAAGTGGTGATGGTAGATTCGGGGTGGTTTGTGCGCGCGACCTTCAGGGAGTTACTGTTGGATCCCATATTTGTTGAACTGCAAGCTTGGGTGTTCGTTGGGCCCGGCTTTTTGTCAATGCTGTTAGTCTACCGTTTGTCGTTCTTACGACTTTAATGTTTTTTTGTAAACGAGGAGACGCTAAATGTAGTAACCGATGGATACTACATGCATATATGACTGGAATTTGGAGGGATTTGAACTCGACCAGAAACTCTTATTTGCAGATGTAGTAGACTCGGGTTAGTCTGTTCCATCATTGTTAATGAAACAAGTGGTTTAGACTGGTTGCAGTTTATTGATCACACTTTCGGGTGGCGTTTGCTTTTTATGGTCTGGGTACCTATTGTAAATCAGAGACAATAAACGCCTTTCACCAAACTCATAGATAACGGATGGACAAGGTTGACCGGCCTAATGACCTTCGCAGACCACATAATTAGGTGTCTGAAGTCGTCGAACCAATAATTTACTCTCCAACGCCACAATTGCATTGTTTGGGGGGAGTTAGGCTAATTATTTAACGTAAAAAGATTTTGTCTGTAAACAGCACGTGATATAGCAGACGGTCGCACTATATCCACTGGAAGCGTGACATTAAACCTGAAGCATTACATTTAGTCTACACCCACTCGGATCGTATTATTTGCTCTATCCTACGAACCAACTTGCACGAAATAACACCCTACGGATCAAGAGTTGATCAATTTTAGCTGTTTCAGCCAGATGTCACCTTCGAACAATGAAGTGAAAAGTTGTTCTCTTCGGATAACTATTGAGTTTGCCACACTGCTCGAAAAACATCCTTAGAGCTATCAATCAACACAGGAATTGCACTTTGCTGACATTGCTCCAAGGATCAACTTATGAACCATTGCTTAACCATCAGCCTTGCCTTCAATTCTCATCCGGCTTCAGTGTTCAAAGTCCGACTTAACCGACCACCCCAATTGATCAACCGACCAATTAACCCTTTTCAGCCTTGTGCACGCGATAATAGACACAGACACGAATTTTCGACAATCACCGCTTCAGTGCTGAACTTAGCAGCCTGTATCCGCAATGAGCTACCGTTTTGACATGACACTCGCTGTTATTGGTTCAACCAACATCACCAACGAGAGGCCGAGAGGCCAACCAGAACGCATCGCCTCGCGCATTTTTGCTTCTGTACTCACTCACATTTCTAGTAGCTTAGATTCTTTGCTATATGCTCATTTTAGTAGGCGCTGGTGAACTCAGTTTTTCGGAGCATTGTTAACCCATTCTTCCAACACGGCACTTGCTTTGCTTTAAACCTAATGCATTATGGGCTTCACAATGCCTGATTGCGTTCGACAGACTAAGGGAAATGCATATTTCAAACCACGAAGTAAGGTCTTGAAACAAAAGAGTTACTAAACCAAAAGTTTACTCCACTGCAAACGCTAAGATTATCTCAGAGCTCACTGATAAAACTTGCTCATTAGAATCGCCACTTGCTGGTATGCGAAAAGCATTGACCTTTATTGAAAGCCACAAATTTCATCTATTATCCACGGATTGCATTAGTATCAATTCGGGTACAACAGAACCGGTACTACTGAGGGTAGCAGCACAATTAATAGTGTGTAATGCATCCGAAGTACACGAGGGATCCAGCAGACTGAATAACGTAATGGCATATAACATACTAGGCAAATAGTGTTTGGATGGAATTAAGAAATTTCACTGAAGTCTTGTAAAATGTTCGAGGTCGATTGCAAATTGTTACGCTTAAAACGAAAACACCAACATAGCGCTCTTTCCTAATATTTAAATTTTTATTTGAAGTTTGACCAGACCAATTCTTCCGCAGTCAATCAGTTTTCATATAACAGATCAAATCCAAAGGATTGGTTCTTCGTCTGGATCGTACATCAATGCAACCAACACTTCTTTTTCTTGATCGTAGTATGCTGAAGAGATAATACTCAGAAAATGTAGGCTGTGTGACCAAAGCACTAAATTAAAAATTCCTAAGGGGTGAACCCAGGGCTTTCGAGGTGGATCTCCATGGTTCCTATGTCGGGGAAACTATGTCGAACAATAGCGTTTAAGGCCTTATCGTAAAACCCCATGTGAATCCAAAGATCAGTAGCGAAATTCATGATGCTGACACTAATCTCCCCAAACTGCTTATTTCTATCGATATACTAACTTTACCAGATTCTACTGGCCATGATAAGCGAACGATGTTAAAGTCCAACTGTTCCAAATGTTTGAAGAATACTACCCAAAGCTGGGAATTAATAAAGTTACATGTCAAAACTCTCCTTACTTCAATTCACTAATTCCTGTCTCATTTCTAGCAAGGCGAGAGCAACCTGTCTCCTAGCTAACACCGTTTGTCAACCTACATGAGATTATCACTCCGTTCTGCCTTCGGAATGCTGCAACCGTAAACAAGGAAGTAACTACCGGACGGTTATTGAACAGCTGGAACAGCAATTCCTACCAGACTGAAAACGTGCATGGCCCTTCACAATATGCCAACGAAATGCAGCAATTTTTCTCAGTTGCGAGAGTGGTACCACAATCATTCCCATCACTGGTATGTCCAACAGAATCAAACCATCTACTTGCACTGTTCCTGCAGTTTGTGCATATGATCCGATTAAACCACTACTAAGGCAGGAACACTTCAGCCTTCATGAATCAGCACCCGCTTTTCAAGCACCAAGCGGGTGCCCGGGTGAAGTGTAGAGGTGGCGACAGCCAACAATTTGAAGTCACTCCTCCACCCTATCACCACTGAAATGGATGCCATAATCCGTAGCATAAACATTTGGTTCTCCTTCGAGGCTGAAGGTCTGGAGGTGAGCGGTAATGATGAAGTTTATATTGCCAGATGTGGTAAAATATACTTCTGGCAAACAAGCAAATGAATCCAGTATTATCAATGCCTTGTATTTATCCAAAAATGGAAAATAACCATTAGCATGTTCGCATTGCTGTGCCTTCCATGGCATGGTCAAATGTGTCCATTTCAAGGGTCTGGGATTGTTTTGTGTACGTAGTTGGCACAGTGCTTTGTCGTGCGAAGAATATCAGCAGTCAGCTTTGGTCACTATATCAACCTAGAGAAGAAGTTCATTTTTTCTACACCCAGCTGGCCAGAGTGCAAGTCCTCCAACACAGCAGTTCGAAGTGTAGAATGAACAAGAGCGCGATCTTGGAAACATAAATGTCCATTAGAGTCAAAGGGAAGTTGGTCGCGTAGCTTTAAAACGGCGGTTATCCTATTCTCAACTCAAAATGCCAGCCTTTGCTGTATGACGAGAGAAAAGCATGAAAATACCTCCTCGTAGTACGGAGCACCTGGGAGTGGATTATGAAATGTTGTTTGATCAATAGGTACTCTAAGCTCCTAATTTCATCAAAATTAACATGTGATAAAGAACCGGCGTGCGGAATTTGCTTTACACATCGATGCTGACTTTAATACGAATATGTGACAAGCTTTATGCTACAATGATGTGGCATAGTTGAGGAACAATTCACAAATTAATTATGGTGTTAGAAATGAACTTTGGGACTCTAATGTAAGTGAAAATAATAAAATGTATGCCACGAAGTTATTTGTGTCGGCCTGAGATTGCCCAATGCATTGCAAGTACTAGTCGTATTTTTTGTGTGTATCCACCTTCACCTGGGTTGAGAAGTCTGTAAATATGAATAAGGGATACCCATTTTGATCTGTTAATGCCCGGATACCAGTGTGTTAGGCCTCAGCAATTAAATTTGAGGGTACTTATGGAGAAAAGGAAGTAAAACAGAAGCAACAGATTACTCAGTGAATACTCATGGAGTTGAGCCCAAAAACGGTTTCGTTGGAGAGCAATACACGCAGTGCCTCTACATTTACAGTAAAATTGGGAATATATTTTGAGTAAAACCTCAGAGATGCAGTCGGAAAAAGGTGTTCGAGAGCAGAGAAAAAACAGCATCTAGGCAAAAAACAACTTTCGGCTACCAGATAACCATCGCTGGAAGGCTTGTTGTACCAAAAATGCACTTCGACGGATTGACTGCTACATTAAATGAACAAAATCTTTCTAACAGTGCTCAATGTCTGTCATCGTGAACGGATTTCGTAAGCGTATGCGCAATTACATCTTTCTATACTTATATACTGGTCAAGCCGTCGGTCACAAAATGTATAATATCTTGGAATTTCGACGGTGACACTGGTTACGAATGTGAACTAATTTGGCGAAATGGACCAAATCGCATATTAATGGTCATTCGAGCACTGGACTTTACATCAAGTGCAATGTACAAAGAAGCTAGTTCAAAAGTCCAGCTTTGAAAAATATTTGGGTCTGCTCAACTGTTTATGAAAATGCTCGGGCTCAACGAGAGCGCAACTATTTTCCCAAGCCGTTGTTCAGTGTAAGACCACAGTTGCCTAAACGTCTAGGAGTCTTACCAACATGTTTGAGGGAAGTAATATTTGGTATATTCCTGCGAAAGTATGAATTGGCGAAATTATGCCTTTTACAACCTAGATGTTTAGTAATTTCATCACAAGCTCCTTAAGACCGAATGCAAAGTTTCCTCTATTTATCGACTCGGGAGTACCTCGAGTACCAAAAGGTAACAGCTTCGGTGCGCATTCCACTCTCCAGCAAATATGTATAGAGAATGATCGATGTATACAAAGACAGCAGCCTTGATGTCATCGTAAAATTTGTTTGCTTGTGAGCTTGGGAAACTGAGGGATATCTAAATGTTGGCTAGCAAGGTAGAGCTGTATCCACTTTAGAACTAAGCATTCGATACAATGCAACAAATAGCACAACATTTTCTTTACTGTTGAACACCAGGATGCATTAATAAAATTGATAACACCACCACCCCGGTTGCAGAAGGTGCATGAGCGATCAGCGCGGTGAAAAGTAAAGCAGTCAACTGCTACCAGTTCGTTTTTGACCTCTTTGTGAGCTCAGGTTCCTGCAGCATAATTAATCCTAGCTGCGCGTACTCGCGGCAGCAGAAGTTGCGTTTAGGATCTTCCTCTTCAATAATTGACGCAACATTTGTGCCGAGAAAATCGAGTAAGTTCATACTCGACAAATTTTTCTTCCGCAGAGCAAACCCTTATCCAGCAGGATGGTTTCGTGAAAATTTATTACAATTTATTCTACACCATTCTTACTTTATTTCGGATAAATCTAAATGTGTCTGTCACTTGCGTGAAAATACTTAAAGGTTTAAAATTATAAGTGGATAATTACTCATGCCACTAATGGTAGGTAGATTAGTAGGTGAGTAAATCAATCGGGATTATAAATGTTTCCGCTCATGGCGCGTATGTTGGCAATTCCTTGAAGGAGAAACGTAGAACAAGTCCAAATTTGAAGGCTCTGGCAGCATGTACCAGAAGCGTTTAGCTAACTCTGGCAGCTTCAAATCCCTTGTTTTCCGATTACTTAAAGAAACATGGAGTATATGTTTTTCTACCGGTGCTGATGTAAACGTGAACATCCCGCCTGTGATAAGGCTTGCATATTTAGCGAACAGGATAACGGTGTCTGCTCTTGATACCACTTTAACACAGGTTTAGAACTGATTTTCAGTTTTTCAGATGAATTCCCCTGAATTAAATATAAGATAACGGAGACGCAGGTCATTCCGTTATTGCAACTCGTACACCACTCTAAAGTCTCCGGCCGTACTTCAGTTTATCCGAAACTGTTTCATGATACGGCCGCTGAACGTATTGACGCACTCACATGTGTGTTTTCAAAATTGTTTAGGAGCCATGTCGTTACCTCGGGATGGATGGCAGCAAGCAGCTGTCAGATTTTTAAGAGCGGTATTTGTAATCTGCTGGCGGAGTATCAATCCACCTTGAGCATATTCATCGCAGTTAGACACAGACAGACAGCTGCCGCAGATCCAGGAAAGCGATAGACGGTCGTTTCGTCCTATTTGGACTAGCCAGTAGCGCGCTCTCGTCGAATCCTACCGGATTCGAACCCACGACCTTACTCTTGCGAGTCAGCGACTTGTGTCACAGCAATGGGTCGCGGCAGCGGACCGCTATGACTGCGACGAATCTGATCAAAATTCTAATAAATCCCCTTACTAATTTAAATTAACCAATATATTTGTTTAACAAACGGTTAAGACAAATTGTTTGAAAAGTTGATAAGATATTGGGTGGAGAACAACCCGAACAAATTGAACGTCATTGCCGCGCAATACTGCTTCCTCAAGGGTTTTCGTGCCAAAGTCGTGAAGCTGGGCTGAAGCGGATTACAGAGGACGCGCTAAGAAAGTGCTATTCTTAGACTATTCGAAATATTTTGACACCGTTCCTCATCTTACTTTCGCTATATTTTTAGAACTTACGGGATATATGGCGCCAGTCATAAATTTGTGGCTTCTTTTCTAGACGGTAGGAAACGGTATGCACGCGTGGGGCGTAGCCTTTTGCATAGGCAAGCTGTCCATATTGGCTTCTAACAGGTCTCGGTATTGGGGACCATTATGTGCATGATCAACATAATTGACTTACCGGTGGAGCAGGAGTATCGTCACTAATATTCACTGACAACCGTAAGCCCTGGAATATCCCGTGGATTTCGGAGGCAATTTAGAGTGCATTTGATTGGTTTTGGGAATGGTCCGCCTTATGTCTGATGCCCACAAATCGGCCAAACTTTTATTTTCTCTAATATTGGAGATGCTAGTTCTCCAAAGCAATATACCGTCGGCGAAAGTGAAATGCCTGTTGTCACCAAGCAGATTGACTTAGGTTTGTACACTGAGCAGCACTGTGCGTTGGCAGCATTTAGATGAATCCTGCTTGTATACAATGAACAATGAATTTATACGGGTTAAGGAGTGTTGGTTTACTAGTTCCGTTGGATATTTGGTGGGATGGCAACAGAACAATAATGATGAAAAAGGATAGCAAATTAGTTAATACGTTAAATATTAAAATAAGGACATCGTTTGTTTCGCTGTAGTCCTGCTATCCTCTTAGATTCCCAGCATCCACAGTTAACAACGAAATAATTCCAAGGTAAACTCCGGGTGTAGTATGGAGACGCAGTGTTAAGTAACGAAGTGTAAGTGGATGAATGCATCGTTCAACCGTCTTTTAAATACTGTTATTGTCGGTGCAGAGATGACCGATTCTGGCAGAGCATTCCACAGGTGACAGACACGAATGGAAAAGAAATTTCTGCGGAACTCCAGACGACTGTATTGTTCTGCGAGTTTTAATCAGTGGCCCCTCAGGTTTGTATTGCTGCTGAGTTGGAGTAAAGAGCGGCACACCTGATGTGGGTCTCGCAGAATCAAGTATGGCATAATCAGGTCGCCTCGTACTCTGCGATAGCTTCCACTGAACAATCCCAGTCGTTGCAGCCTCTCCTGGTAGGAAAGATTGCGCATTCCAATTACGTTCTTAGATGCCCGGCTTTGTGGCTGCTCCAGTGCATTAAGTTCGTGTTTCAGTCATGGAAACCAGGCTTGAATTACGTACTCGACATGGGGGCGAATATACGCACTGAGCATTTGTCGAAATATGAAGCCGTTTATTTGTCCAAACGCCCGCCTCAACAGCCCGACTTGTTGGTTCCCGGTCTTCGAGGCCGTTTCGGATCGCCTGGAGCAACCCAAGTCATCGTAAACCAGCACAACCAAGTCACGTTCGAGAGTTGATTGTTGTAGTCTATTCGTTCCGAGCCGGTATGAGTAGGTACTCTGATGTCGGATGGAAAGCATCTTACATTTACTGACGTTGAAGTGCAATAAGTTTTGGGTCGACGATTGATACACCGCGTCTAAAGCACTCTGAAGAAAATGTTGGTCGGCGTTCGCCTGGATCCTGCGCCAAATCTTGATATCGTCGGCAAACCATAGGATGTTTGAAGCCATTCCCAGTGAAAGGTCATTAATAAACACCAAAACAAACGTGGACCTAGAGCGGAGCCTTGAGGCCCACCACACTCGACTTGCATGGGATCCGATAAAGAGCTCCGAACTCTGACCACTAATTGCCGTTGATGTAGAAAGTTAGCGATCCAGCTAAAATGAGGGTCTCCGATCCCGTAATGCTGCAATTTGGATAGTAGTATCTGATGGGCTAGAAGATCGAGAGCCTTGGGAAAAGCCAGGTAGATCACATCAACACCTTCTCCATCGTCAGCTGCCTCAGTCCAACTAATGCGAGCAATTAGTAACTTCGTGTACATGACCGCTGTCGATGGAAACCGTGCTGTTCAGGAGTGATGAGGTTAGAGTTTTCCAGATAGCACACCAGTGTATCAGCAACTTTAGATTCCATGACATTGGAGATTATAGGAAGTAGCGTTACTGGGCGGTAGTTGGAGCGATCAATTCTGCTTATACCTTTGTGAAAGGGGTTATTATTCCAAGCTTCCACATGGCGGGAACTTGGTTCTGGTCTAAGCAGCGCTAGAAAAAGTGAGGTAAAGGTCTTGCCAGTTGGCTTGCTGCTGCTCCCAATGACCCTTGATGAATGGAGTCGACACCCGGCGAGCTCTGTTTGCGTAGAGAATTCGGTTTTTCAACACAGCCTCCACAGTAAAAGTAATGTAGGTTGGTCATGGCGAGCAGAAGACAAAGCTTGGTCGATCGCGTGGTAGCAAAACTCTTTGAAAGGTGGAGGCGTATTGCATCTGCAGAGCGTTTGCTGCTTCCATCTGTTCATGTTGGGCCATCAGCCATTTTGTGTGGAGAAAATTCTTGCCTCACCTTTCCAAGGCTATTAAAGCGCTTGTACAGCTGCTTTTGGTTAGCATTGAAGCTTTATGCGTTGTGCTGTTGATAGGCGGCTTTGTCTTCTTTTAACAATAGGGTGCAGTGGTTAACTTGGGATATGTAGTTGTCCCAATTTTCTGGTGTTGGAGCTTCTCGGTAAACTCGCCATGCTACCTTGCGTGCTGTCATCCATTTTCGAGTTCTGCTCCTAACGAAAGCAAGCGAAATGCACTTATTGCAATCTTTTATTTCTGAAGCCTGTGCAATCAGCTGACTGAATGTTTTGACGAACTCGAGCCAGGAGACTTCCGAGGGTTCTTCTTGAAGGAAAAACCAAGTTGTGGCGCTGACTAGCTGGGCGAATCGGTCGTACCTTGTGATGGTTCACACAGTCTCATCCTTATCATTCAGCTATTTTGCGTAGCAGATGTAGTTGAAAATGAGGACTACGTGATCACTGCGACCCAACGAGCAGTCTAAAACCAACGCATCAATCAAACGCTGCTCGCTGGTAAGCACAAGATCTAGCACAGACGGCCTGTTACCAGATCTGAACCGAGTGGGCAAAGTGATGTGGTTGTAAATAGGAACAGTAGTTACAAGATCTTGTATATCGGTTTTGAATTGTTCTCCGATCAGGGCAGGGACTTCTCAACAATGTCCGTTGAAATCACCCATGATAAGATTGTGGGTGTACTTTTGTTGTAAACTGCACCTTAAAGCAGCCGCCAGGTGGTAGTCGGTTTCAGGTGTTAATTTAGGGGCGCGGTAAACCAAGACAATAAGGCAAGCGTCCCTGCCTTTTAACTGCAACCGGCACCAAAGATAGTCGGAGAACTGTGTGTCTGAATCCTCCACGGCTTCGCAACGTAAGTCGTTTCGGTAATACAGGATTACCCCTCATCCTTTTTTGAGCCTGTCATTCCACATCAGCAACATGCCGGGTAGCGAAACTTCAGCGTCCGTCATTCCCGTGTGCAAACATTTCTCGGTTATACCAATGACATCATACGAAGCCGGAAGCTTAGCCAGTTTGTTAGTAAGACACTGAGCATTCGTATACAATCATAACAGTTTCTCGTTCTCCAGTAGCACCGGCTGGGGTGAATCAATCACGTGTGGGAGAATGCCGACCGATTGGAGGCCGGCAGTTACTCGTCTTTTTGATGGGATAATGATGCCTCGTTTGCAACTTGATTCGTCCAATTGGGTCCCCATCTTCGGTTAGACCTACCTCAGAGTCAATTAAAACAGCAGTCAAGTTACGCTTTTGTACATTCGTCGGTGTACTTGCTGCTTCAGTTGCTTTAATTAATTGATCTGTGCAAAGTGTTTGCAACCTTTAGCCGAATTTCAGCAGCATTATGCTTCCGATTGCTCCACCATCGATCCAAAACATCCTTTGGTTGTTGCTCTGACTGAACCACGAGTTTTAAAATTCTAGGGCCGCATCCTCTATAATTTGGTGAGAGTGGTATCCTACTGAGCGTTAGTGCCACAACATTACCCAAAGAATGTTTCACCAAGAAACCGCCACTGTTTTAAATCTTGCTTTCCAGTCTCTTGAACATCGTTAGAAGGATGTTATGGCACGCTATGTATGAAGATTATATTTAGGCGGTCTTGATTGATGTGTCTCTCTTCCGTGTTTCGTTTTGGTTGTCGCGCGCTCCAAGGGACATCAGGATAGATACGTATCTCACAGGATTCGTGTTTTAGCGCGCTTGCGGAGAGCAAAATGTTTTCTTTTTTTACGTCGGCAGAGGATTCTAGATTTACTCGAATAATTCTTGGTTCGACGTAGTGTGGCGTGTTCGGATGACGAGTAATTCCTAACAAGTTTATGCACAATGGGTTCCACTGGTCTTGGTCGTCAGATAACTTCTCACGCAATGTGATGGCGGTAGGTTCAGGGACATTTGAGCATAGAGCAGTCCGGCCACTCTTGTTGTATCCCATTTTCGTCGATCTACAAGTTGTGGTACTCATTTGTCCAGACTTGTTGACAAGTGATCGTTAGCTGTATTTCACTGTATTCGCGTGAACGGTGTTTACACTGGCCGAGGACGCTACGGAGGCCACTCGGTGGACGCTGGCAGCAATCTCTGCATATGTAACCGGTGTTCTGGTAGGCTTAGTCTCGACAAGAGATATTTGAGCTACAGGTACCAATACTTGGTGTTTGGCTGCTTCATTATTGTTAATGCTAGATGTCAGGTCTGGTGGAGTTTGCATAATCAGACGTTTTGAGTGGTGCCTGATTTTCGTTGATGTGAGTACTGTTTGAGTCTGGTAGGTACGACCTGTTTTCGCCTGGCATTCTACCAAATTTGGAGAAGACAATGGAGATGGAGAGGTGGCTGATTGCGGTTCAAGGGAAGCGGGTTGTTCAGCATTCCGTTGCTTAGAAGCCGCTGCGCTTCTGTTTGAGCGTACTCCCTTCCATTGAAGTAATCTTTTTGTTTATCCTCTGCTCTGCTTCTGCGGTTTACCTGTTGCATTTCTGAGCTAGGTTAAGCACCCACTTGACGAGGGGGATGATGGAACACGCAGTACAGAACCAAAATGCAGCTTAGGAGCTATTTCACTTCCGTAACTCTTGTTGGGACTCATTTGCACATTTGGTATAGTATCATTCCAAACAATGCGGACAAGTCAGACCGAAATTTTACTATTCGATTGCATTCTCCTAACCCGCAAATGCCTTGCGCTTTGAGTCTCTTCGGTTCCCCTTTCTGCTATTCAATTTGGTGCCATTACCTTACTCAGTGGGTTGGTTAGCGTTCTGTACTTTGACAGCTTTGAGAGCGGCACACATCGGTCAGGCGAGCGTGGTGGTTGCAAGTTCAAATGAGCGGTCGGCGTGGTCGCGCGATCCGTGTGATGGGTTATGCAGGCGCACTGGCTGACAAAGTCACAAGGAATGGAGAGTGACTGGAACCTGAACATAGCGCTGAGCACAGATTGACAAATCACAGATCACAGATTATTTCACAGCTGTGTTGAGAAACACTGGATCGGAATAAGCGTAGGCTTTTCGGCCTGCCTCGAGAATTCTGTATCAAATGGTGTCAGACAGAAAGGCAACCGGCTAAATATGATTGAATTAAACGCTTTCGCATAATCACGGATGTTAGTGGAAAACGGTTAGTGATTTCACAGCCTCTAATCATAGTAGATATTTCTACGTATGATGGATCACTGTGTAGCGCTGGTAAATCCGGTTCGAATGAGCCTACAGATGGAGAGAGGATATTGGGGAACAATTCAAATGAACCAGGAGCAAGCACGTCATGCGTAGCTTCGGTATGATATGGTTTATCGCCGCACCTTCGGATTCTCAACTGCAATTTTGTGCGTGCATTTATTCACGGTAAATGCGTGACACCACTTGCAATATTGTATATGAGCTGGTCTAACAAATTTTATCCATGACGAAATGGACTTGGAGAGGGTTATACGTGTAGGCAGTCAGTTAGTACAGGGTCTCGGGGATAGAATTATGTTGAACGCTTGATTAGTTTTGGAAAGCACTCACTGCACTCGTGAGACTTTGTTTTCCATTTAACGTATTTTGGCGGAATATATCCAGCCTTGCCTTAAATAGGACACAATTTCATGTGAGCCGGTGTAATTACTCAACTTGCATTTATCGCCACAAATTGTAACTAAAATGTTCAATTATCTAAGCTCAGGACCCAGTCGTTTACTTGTTTGCATTTGGACGCCTTGGTAAAGCAACATTTAAAACCAAACAATGAACGTCACTAAACTATATACTATGAAGCTGCGCCCGTCGTTGCGCAATCGTGAGAAGCGAACTCGCAACCTTATTTGCTGCATGCATCATTGCAGCTTCTCATCACAAACCTGCACTTCGATTCCCTGGGTAAAATAACCTGAAACTCATCCACTTCATATCCGCACATGAGCGATTACATGTCGCAAAATCCTCAAATTCGGGTGTTGGAACGTGCGCAAACTACTCGACCGGAATACGAAGGAACGTCTGAAACAAGACACTGCAATGGGTACGATGAAACTCGCAGGCTACGACATTGATATTTCCGCACTGACCGATGTCAGGGCTTTCAGATTTAGGCAAGATGCGAGATAATATTGCTCGTTTGGAAATCTCACTAATGCTTTATGTGAACATGAGGTCGGAGAGAACACATGGGCATCAGCTCAGGCCTGATAAATCCTCGCCTGTGCCTTGAATATTGGAAGTTTGTCACTTTTACTAGCATGAAGAAGCGAATGATCAGTTATACGCTCAGCTGTTCTTCGTGACACAGCTCTTGCCGAGCGCCGACTTTTCTGCGTGATTTCAACATTTGCGTTGGGCTTGATGCCGCGGCGTAGACAGACGTCATCACACCCTGTGTTATTGGCGCCGCAAATATGAACGGTGGAAGGCTGCTCACACTGTGATACACCCAATTGCTGATGAACACAGACACCATGTTTGCACTGGGTGCGCCTGATGGTATCTTTGAATGCAGCAGAATTCTGTTCTCCGATGAGATAATACAGTTCTCTGCATGATGCGAAGGAATTAAGAAGTGTATCCATCCTCCTCTCTAGACTCAACTTCTCCCTGAATTCACTTAGATAGCAAATAGTAAAATTGAATGGGTTCACGGAAGGTGAGTATTAAATAGGTCTACAATTGTGTGTGTGAAAAGCAACCCACATCTACTTGTGAATTGTGCCATAAGCAGCCCCAAGCAGTGTTCGTGTAATGTGCAATTCACGCAGGTCTTGCTAAATTGTATGACAGACGTGGAATTGAGCACGACCACTCTGTGCGTATATATATATATATATATATACATATATATAATTTAAGATTTATGTCACCATATGTATATGGTTGGCGCATCCGGTTTCGGATTTGCCTCTCACTGTGGCCAGCCGCATGACGCCTGCGTCTACAGAGGGACCATGGGTGGCTTGCGCTGAACCACCCACAACTTCATCCACACAACCCATATACAGTGTAATCCCGAAGGAATAAGACCGGGAGGCATGTGGATGGGAACCAAGTTTCATCAACGGAGCCGACTCACACTCCTTCACAGGCAAACACAAGCACACTGTGTTTGGAGAATCAACCTCACACAAGGCGGTGGCTGGACCGTAGTCCGCTCCACACTGCATGGAAAAGGTTTTGAGCCTAGCACGGCCACAAGTACCGTGAACGCCGTCCTCTCCAGAAACAACCAACTGTTTCCTGGAGCCAGAATGGACGCGTTTATTGGTAATAGACAGGTAGGCACCTTGTTAACATGCACATTAAGCGCAGCCACACCGGGGATATCAAGCATCATCTATTCACTTAAAACGACAAAATAAAAATATCCAATAGTGCATACAGGTACGGTGGCATAATCCTTTCCTAAATTACCTCATGAAGTACGTTGGTTAGCAATCAATCTGCGATAAGTAAGAAATGTCCACAAGTTACGTAAAAATGCTACAAGCGCAACAAATTCACCGAAGATAAGCGCAGTTTGCGTAAGCAACGTGGCCAGTTCATATCATCTTATTCAGCTAGACAGAACAAACCAAATCAAATGACCAAGATTAAGTTGGTTTGGTCCAACTGCAGTGAAGAAGCCCCAAGAATGCAACACCAGCCTCAGCATGGGGCATATATATATACTGTGGAGAAACGTACTGAGCTGGAGAAGGTGATGTCTGCACGCCTGTGTGATGAGGACTGCATAGCCACAGTGGGCGACCTGTGGCACCACATTCGCTACCAGGTGACAGCTGCTGCCGAGGAGACCACCGGGCGCGCAAACAATAAAATGCCTGATTGGTTTGCCGAGAACGATGGGAGGATTGACGCATTGGTGTCGGAGAAGAATGCAGCATTTGCTGCACATGTTGCAGATCCCAGCGACATGGGGAAGAGTAGTCAGTTTCGCAAACTACGACGGAGAATGAAAGGAGAGTTCCGTCGCATAAAAATGCATGGTGGACGGGGAAGGCGAAGCAGATGGTATGTTAGGCCGAACGCGCCAACACAAGGAATTCTTTGACTTCTTGAAGGCGGTGTATGGACCGAGATTAGAGCCGCTGAGAACACTGATCGATGGTTGTTCAGCCTCTGTCTGCACACAGACTGCAGGCATAATGCAGATCTGGTGGAAACACTTTGACTGTCTCTCGAACAACCGTTCATAGATCGACTGGCCTATATTGAACGGCCTGAAGCAGCATGATGTGAAGGCTGGTCTGGCTGACATGCTGACACTGGATGAGACGCAGAGAACACTTGCTTAGCTGCAAAACGGCTAGTGTGCTGGGGCCGACGGTAACCCGCCTGAAGTATTGAAACAAGGCGCAGCCACGTTGTTCACTGCGCTGCGCCATTTGGTGAAACGCGTAGGGAATGAGGAGGAGGTGCTTTCTGAGCTGAAGGATGCATTTGTGCTACCGCTGTACGAAGGCAAAGGTAGCAAGCAATGTTGCACGAATTATCGTGGCATCAACTTGCTAAATTGTGTGGGCAAGGTGATTGCCCAAATCCTGCTCAACCGCCTCGTCAGTCAGGTTGTGGAACCTAACGTAGCGGAAGAGCAACGTGAATTCCATTCGGGTCGCAACATCATACTTATGGTGTTCACGGCTCGTCAGTTGCATGAGAAGTGCAGAGAAGGACACCAGCCATTGTACTCGCTTGTTGTTGATACGGTGAACCGCGAGGCATTGTGGCTGGTTTTGGGTAAGTTTGGTTGCCTGAGTAAGTTTGTAAGTTTAACTAAATGTCTGCACAGTGATATGCGAGCGAGGGTGAAGCTGTGTGGAGAGAACTCGGATGACATTGCAATTGTTTCTGGTGTGAAGCAAGGCTGTGTCTTATCTCCTGTCCTGTTTAATATATATCTACATGCAATGTTGTCCTGTTCTTTTAATGACGCTTGTACTTACGGTGTTCGTGTGAAGCACCGTATTGATAGTGGGTTGCTGAACATCCGTCGTTTCGGTGCGAGAACCCTAGTCTATGAGACAACTATCCGTACGTTATTGTTTGTTGACAACTGTGCGTTGTTTGCACAAAGTGCGGATGAGTTGCAGCACATGACAAATGCTTTGGCTTCGACAGCAGCAAAATTCGGTCTCACCATCGACACAAGCAAAACTGTCTGTCTCTTTCAGCCTTTACCGGAAGTGCAAACTTCAATATTGCCGCGAATCAGCATTGGTGCTGAAGTATTGGAAACCATCTCTCGCTTCTGCTACCTTGGGAGTGTGATGTCGACTGATCAGCAGATACACAGTGAGCTGCGTATCCGCGTGTTGAAGGCAGCGGCGGCATTCGGGAAGCTAGAGTGCCAAGAGTGGAACAACCATCAGCTTACCATTGGCACGAAGCTGTTGGTGTACAAATACATGGTGCTGTCCGTTCGTCTATACGGCAGTGTAACGTAGTCGATGTACCGTCGGGATGTGCGATATCTCGAGCGGTTCCATCTGCAGTGTCTGCGACGAATTTTGCGCATCAGATGGGGCGACAGAGTTGCTGACACAGAAGTGTTGCGACGAAGTGGGATGGATGCAGTGAACTGCATACTTTTACTGAGACACCTGAGTTGTCTCGGTCATGTGAGCTGTATGGATTCAACGCGGATACCGAGACAACTCTTATACAGTCAGCTGAGTATTGGGAAGCGGCATGTGGGGAAACCAAAGTTACGTTACCAGGACATGATCAAAGTGAGCCTATCACGTTCGAATCTTGATTGCAGGTCATGGGAATCGAGGGTGGTTGCTCAGTGCGCATGGTGCGATCTAATCATGAAGGTATTTGCCGAAGTGCGAGAGAAAGCCCTCATAAATGCAGAGAAGAAGCGGCAGTTGCGGAAGCGAGAGCACCCATGTGTTGTACTCCGTCGACATTGAGCTCATGGTGCGGTGGCACATGCGATCGCGATTGTCTGAGTCAGGCAGGCCTAGTGAGTCATGAGCGAGGCCACTCGGGACCACTACCGAAGCGACGACGGGTGCTGCAGAGAAAGTAGGCAGAACTGGCGCAGCGTTCATAGGTAAGCTGCATTCGATTTACTAACCGCGTGCTTGCATGCTAAGCCTATTTATTTCAGTTGATGTGTTTTCAATTTTGCGTTAATGCTTTTCTTTCTCATATAGATGTCTACCTGTACTCTATTCCATGAACTTGCACACCTCACTTAAGCCAACTGTATTCAATTTCCATAACATTTTCTTGTTCGTGGCATTTCCGTAAAGTATACGTTCTGACCTCGTGAACTTATCTTGGATTCTTTTGAAAACTACTTATTTCATATGCTCATTAATTTAAGATTTATGTCACTGTTTACTTATGCATTACTCCATTTATTTTCTTCTGCATCATTCTCTCAAGTGTTTGGCTGTTGCTTGATATCCCCTGTGTGGCTGTGCTTGATGTGCATATTGGCAAGGTGCCTACCTGTCTATTACCCACTACCGCGTCCATTCTGGCTACAGGAAACAGTTGGTCGTTGCTGGAGAGGATTGGGTGCACGGTGCATGTGGCCGTGTTAAGTTCGAAGAGTGGTTCCAAGCACTCAGTGTGGAGCGGACTATGGTCAGTCAGCGCCTTGTGTGCGCTTGGTTCCCAACTATAGCGTGTTTGCGTTTGCCTGTGAAGGAGTGTGCGCCGGCTCCTTTTGTAAAACGTGGTTCCCATCCACATGTTTCCCGGGCTTATTCCTTCGGGATTACACTGGATATGGGTTGTGTGGATGGAGCTGTGGGTGGTGCAGCGCAAGCCACCTACGGTCCCTCTGTAGACGCAGGCGTCCTGTGGCTGGCCACTGTGACATGCAAATCCAAAACCGGATGCCGCCAGCAATATATATATATATATATATATATATATATATAATGTAATACACACCTTCTGTGAGCCGATAGCATTTCACTGTTCTTTACCTAGGTGATTTTAGGAAGATGATGACCCTAGGGAATACGATGGCTACTCATCTTGGTAGTTTCGCCTCATTCAGAGAACTGTGTTATCACGTCCGAAAGCAGGTGGCCGCGTAGACTTTAATCGGTCCAATTGATCTTATTACAAATCTGTGATGAGCGGCGCATTGGTGTCCGCGAAAAATACAGTATTGGCTGCACATTTGTAATTATCTTTCTACTCCGAGAAGGGAAATAATTCTAGCAGACTTCGACTGCGATGGATTCGAAATCTCCGCCGCATCAATAATGCCTTATGAACAGCGAAGGCAACGCATATAAATACTATGCAGAACGCATCCAAAAGATCGTTGACCTGCTACTTCTAATATTGCGCTCTGATATTATGTCCTGGACGTCTCTTCGTGGGCGGACGTTGGGTAAACCTTGCCCTCTAGCTTATATCCAGCACACACTATTCTGTTTGAGTCCGTTTACAGCCTCATGGTGCTCATCTTTTATCTTTCGGGTGTACGCTTTTACGAAGGATTTAGTTGAAGACTACAGTCATTCTCCTGTCAGATGTGGACGTTCTGGCAGTCTCCTAGTCCAAACCTAAAAATGGAAATTACGTACAATGTGATACATTTTGGGTGTTAGTTCGACTAACCAGTAAATATACATTGTAATTCGTTTTAGCGTATCGAACGCAGCAGCGGCATTCGTGAATCTTTAGTACCGAGTGTTGAACAACTACAAGCCTACCGTCGGCTCGAAGTTGATTGTCTGCAAATCCATGGTTCTAAACCTTATTCTATACGGCCGCGAAACGTGATCGATGTACCGGCGAGACGTGAGGTTTCTCGAGCTGTTCCATTAAACTGTCTTCTACGGAATCTGCTCATCGGTGAGTGTGACAGAGTCGCAGACGTGGAGGTGTTTCTTCGAAGTGTAATGTATGCAATGGACTGCATCCATTGGCTGAGACACATGAGGTGGCTTGGTTATGTATAGCGCATGTATTCGACGTGGATAATGAAGTCGCCATTATACGGAAAGTTGAGTGTTGCGAAGTGGTAAATAGGAAGACGCATGTCTCGATACCAGCACAAGATCATGGCGGACTTATTGTATTCTGTTATTGATTTCGGAGATTGAAACTGAAAGCGAATGATCGGCATGCGTGGCACGATTTTATCACGCAGGTAGTTGTCGAGGTGCAAAGGAAATCCCTCGTACATGGGAGAAGTGTCGACATTTGCGGACGCGAGAAGCACCTATGGGGTGTACTCCAGTGTCCTCGAGGCGCACGGTGACATTATCATCAACATCAACTGCACTACAATAGCCATTTGAACTGTTGCTTCGCTATAATACAACCATGAGGACCTATGAAATACAGAATAAGAGAGAAGGGGACTTATCTGAAAATCTTAATGCCCTAAGCAACCATTCAGGGTCTAGGTGCCTACACCTTGTGTAGACAATATACGGTTACAAACAGCTGGCTATCGTACAAAGATAAGACGGCATCGGCGAGACAGCTTCCTTGCGGCTTTCACTGCCAAGCGTCATGATCAGCAATTAGCCCGCAGATAACTCAGCATCAAAACACACTTTAAACAATCAATCAGATTAGGAGACGGATACAGACGCGCCACTGGTGTTGGTTTGCGAGCCATGGCCTGTAAATTCACGGGCCATGCACAACTCCAGTTACCTGGACTCCAGCTCGGTAGGGAAGACGGACCAACGGCACCCAGTTTGGTCGTCAGTGACTTCATTTCCCACTACCAAGTCAACATCTGTCCACCTCGAGCCTTGCGCCATCCGACACCTGGTAGACTGAATAAGGCCTTCCTAGGTAAGCGGTGATCAGGCATACGTAGTACGTGCCCCAGCAAACGCAACTTATTCATTAATTATCGACAATTAGATATCCTTCTTAGCATTGAAGTACAACGGTGACAAACCGACTTGCGAATCATCAAGACGAATTAAGGCTTGTCAATGGATTAGAACGTGGCGGGATTTAAGTCGTTCATTTGTGTGGTGAGTAACTGTAGTGATCGCATCCCATCTATGTACCATCTAAGTACATCTTTAAAACAGTTGTTGATGGATGACGTTGGTTTTGTACGGACCACCAAATGCCAAAATTCTTTCAATAACATCAGGTAATGGTCAAGTTCCGAACCCTAGAAACACACCAAGGCAAACGCTATAATTTGCCGTGGGACCAGATGCCACAATATACGAAGCCAAAACATCGAAGATTTTCCTCACGGAACTGTGAATCTTGAAACCCACGTCAGTTTTCTTTTTATAGCAGCACAGATAAATCACATTTAAACTGCAAGGGAGGATCTGACCTATGCATTTGCAGTCAAGCGTTTCCATAAAATGCTATTTGGCAAAAGCTTAACCTTGACATAATGCATCCCAAATCAATACTTAAAATATTCGGTTAGGAAAATTATCCAAATGTTATGGTTAATTATATTCAACCATGGGTATTTTTATTATTCGTCTAGGATTATTGTAAAAAGTACCGATCTACGAAATACATGTGTTAGACTGTTTGGTAAACCAACAACATTTAAGAACTACACTAGCCAGAATGGAATGTTTTGCTACTGTCTTTGTTGTAACGAAAGTCTACAACCTGCCCTAACACACTGTGAATGTGCATCCCAAGAACCATCAAAATCAAATATTAGGTACCGATAAAGTGGGAGGTGAAATCAAATTCATTTGCCAAGGAACGTGGTCTAAGTCACCTAGAGATGCAAACAGTTATAACATTGCGCCGAATCTTATTAAATTTTGTCAGCTACAAGGTGGAAAAAACAAATGGAATCACAGTAGTTATACTGTCAAAATAGTCATTTTGTCTAACTCTATCCCCAGGCCGATTTACCGGAAATTATTGCTAATAATTGCTAAATTTTACACGCACTTCTTCAGTTTACATCAACTATAGATCACGCTTACCTCCATCAAAGTAACGATGATACAGCAATTGTTTCATTATCAACTACAGTGCGCACAACTATTTAACAAATCATATCACACAACGTGTGTGTTTTACTGGATTTCATTGATCACAAATGGTACGATTTTGCATCGGAGCAGAAAACGGAATGGCTTGAAAGCATTGTTCACTAATTTATTTCTCACTCCAACTTCGACAATGTGAAACAGATTATATCGCGCTGACTAGCTCTCAGTCTTCCGAATCTGAATATATATTTGATACGTTCAGATCATCATCAAGATTTACGTACTTCTTAGACATAGTATTTTTACTTAGGCCCAAGTGTCTGCCAAAGAGGAAACAACGATCTTCCGCTTGATTCTGCACTGATACACATGACAGAGTCATAGATGCAGCCAAGATCCTCCGAATGCGGAAAATATGATGTGACAACATCTTTAGCAAAGCTAAACTACTTAGGAAATACGACAATTTCAGAAACTCATTTAATTTAGTGCGAGAACAGCCTGAGATAATGTGTTGATTGTCGGTTATCATATCAATAGCGCGGCACTAGATAGTGGTAATTCACCGCGCTCGAATAAACAACGCATTACTGCAATACGAATAAACAATTCGTCTCGGTTTACCAGATGAAGCTATCTGCTATAATTTGATTTTAAAGTAGATATCGAAGATCATTTAAAACATTTCATTTTACATGGTTGTTGTTGGTTGTGGTTGGGCTACCAGGTATATAAGGCCTAAATTCTTAGCTTTAGAGCTGCCAAATTGCATTCGATTCCTTCCAACCGTAGACCG
Organism: Dicrocoelium dendriticum; assembly: GCA_944474145.2. NCBI lineage: Eukaryota > Metazoa > Platyhelminthes > Trematoda > Plagiorchiida > Dicrocoeliidae > Dicrocoelium > Dicrocoelium dendriticum. Next base: position 7,125,977 of record OX104069.1, on the reverse strand, counting down.
ACTGTTGGAACACCTATGCGACACATCTTTAGTCAATATATTTAATGTAGCGAATGCACAAAAATATATGTGTGCGTGCGGTGCGAACGGCTCATGAGCAGGGGTTTGTTAATAGAGCAAAAAAAATATGCGTCAGAAAGCGAACAGTTCAATTTCGTGAGCACAACATCTGCTTTAGAATATATATCCCGTTGACATGATATACAATATCTATGCGCACATTCAACATGTGCGATGGCTTGAAAGCGGGCCAGAACAGGGGCTAGGTTACATGATAATGCACGTGTTACTCCCGTCGAGCCATACGGCGCACCGCATGGTGAATCAGAGAACCTGCGATGCCTCAACTTATCTCACTGACGCATGGTATCCTGGGACCAGTTGTGTGGATCAGATTGAAGGGTTTGCGCTAGATTCCTGACTGGTCCACCAAGCTAACGTTTCAGCGCGCCGTCTTCGCTTTGGTTTCAGCGTAGCAATCCGTCTGGTCATACTGTGCTCAAAGCCAGCCGCGAGCTTCCTTCTGGATTCCACCAGGTTCACCGACAACTTGGATATGCTGTGACTCGTGCGTAGAAAACTGAATGCACAACAAGCAGATGCTCTTGCGTCGTGTATGACGACCGTTATCCTATTCCGTTAAGGTTCCATTCCTCCAAGAGAAGGCTGGGAAGGTTCGGTATGCAGTGCAGTTTGGTATGCTTGCTTGACCGAGGGCGGTATTCGTTGCTTAGACGCCAAACGTGGGCGATGCTTGCTGGGCCTTCATTTAGGGCCCATGAAAAACCGACAGCCAACCAAGGCATGATCAGTGTCGACGCAACTAAGTTAAAACCAACGTCATTTCAGGATTGAACCACACCACCCGTAACTTATGGCAATGTGAACCAGTTTGGTGCATTGATGGCCACCTACCAGATGACGCCAAGTGACACTGCGCCACACGCTGTGTCTGAAAGTAGTGCGTTGGTCATCGATCGATGGGTCAAATCAAAGGACAGGCTCATCGAGCTTGGAGTGTCCCGTCCGTTAGGGTTACGCCCGCGTATAATGCGTCTGTTGTAGACAATTAACGTGTGTGTCAATTTGCTTGATGGCAAAAGCGAAAACCATCCGGTTGTTTCCTACTCAGATGCCATGTCAGGAAAGGAAAAAGCATGCTAGGCCAAACATTGCGCTCGAAAGAGGTTAAAAACAATGTAACATACAAGTTGTTCAACACTGATAAAATTGCACCTGGCTTGGTTACTGTTAAATTTACAATGACATTTCAAAACATTGCCGCCCTCTAAACTAAAAATTGTGAGCCATATTTACTTTTCTTCTCAGACCGAACTCTATTCGGAACAACGCTAATACAGCTTGCAATTATTTTGTTGCATACGTAACCCGTTGATCGATTCCACTCATGGTGTGCACCTTGATGTCCTATTTCCTCATCAACCTCGATCGCTGTGTTTGCTTTCGCTCATAATTTTATAAATTTGAGTCCACATCATTGACAGAGGGCATAAATAAATATTCGGAATCATATATATTAACATGCTGGTGCAGAAAGAATAGTATATGTTTAAATTTGGATGTTTGTGGTTAGGGTAAAGATTGTAGAAAGTGGAAGTCACGATTAAAATTTACGCACAATAATGTGCCTCGACGGGGAATCGAACCCCGGTCCACGAATTTCCGGTCCGCTGCTCTACCACTGAGCGACCGAGGGCTGACGATTAGGTGTGCAAATTTTAACACTTGAATTCTGCTTGGTGCGCAACGTATTGCCAACGGGCTCACTGTACCTGTCCTGGTGTTGCAGATTGGCTCACTCACCCGTCACTTCCCAACGGCCTGAAGTATCTGTCCATTGGATGTCCAATGGGCGATAGTAGATTAAATTTGGATGTTTGTGAGTATGGCAAAGTTTGTAGAAAGTAGAAGACACGATTAAAATCCACGCACAATAATGTGCCTCGCCCATTGGACATTCGAAGGACAGATACTACAGCCAATTGGGAAGTGATGGGTGAGTGAGCCAATCTGGAACACCAGGACAGGTACTGCGAGCCCATTGGCCATACGTCGCGCACCAAGCAGAAGTCATGTGTTAAAATGTGCCCCCCTTAATCGTCAGCCCTCAGTAGCTCAGTGGTAGAGCGGCGGACCGGAAATTCGTGGACCGAAGTTCGATTCCCCGTCGAGGCACATTATTTGCGTGCATTTTAATCGTGACTTCTACTTTCTACAATATTATATGTCTTTAAAATGAGTGTGTATGTACAAAACCAATTAGGTCATGGTAAAATAGGAATGGATCATAACTGCTGTAGAAACTGCTGCATCTCAACTGTAGGATAGAAGCTGTGGAATACGTTAGTCTTCACTGAAAAAAAAGTTTGAATTCTATTAAAATGCGCTAGATTTGTGCACTTAATTGCAGCAGATTATTTGCAGTTCTATTAATTCTGCTGCATTGATTTGTTCCTATAACAACTGGTTCAACCACAGGAGGAACATAAATATGACGTTTTTGCGAGTCCAACAAATAAAAGGTTTTACACTTAGCCATAAACGCCTGAGCGATTGCGGCTTGTTCATATAGATTAAACCAAATATCTTAGTTTTTCTAAAGAAGCAATAAAACCAAAAACCGGCAGCGGTTTTAGGGAATTATCTCTGATATAAATGAAGGCATCAAATGTGCGCAAACTCTCTTTTAACTCAAGATCCTTATAAAATTATCAAACATTTGTTCATGACCTAAACTGCAACAGATGAACACACGTCCTCAGCTTAACATTGCTTAGCCCAACCCGCTATTAGTCTAGGGTTTCTACAATATCGCATTCCTGATTCAACTGAGACAGCGGCACAAAATATTATGTTGCCTTCAAAGTTTTTTCAGTCTCCTCTTAATAGTTGAGCTAGAAATTTAAACCTATATATTGCGCAGTTGTGGATGTGGTGCAATTAAATACTTAGAAATTTTAACTGGCAAAATGATTAGGCATATTGTCATTTGTGCAAATAATTTGGTGAGTCAATAATTTCCCCACATATTGATCGGTTATTCTGCTGGTAGCGATTTCCTTTTATAAGTGTAATGAAGTTATACTTTGTAGTTTAATTGTTATGCAATAGGCAACCTAAGTTGTAACAAAGTGTAAGGTCGCCTTGTATGGATTGTAATACGCATGTTGCCTTTCTGTTTGAATGATGGTGACCTAGAATTAAGCTAGCTGCATTTCTCAGAGCAGCGGGTTATTCAGCAATGGAGAATGCACACCATACTAGAAAACAAAATACAGAAGTCATCCTTTTCTGAAAATTAACGAAACTGACGGTACGTGAAGATAAGATTGCTGAAAACCCTCAGCGTTTTTGGTAAAGTAACTTAGTTGGATAATAACGGAAGTGTGACACAAGAACGGAGCAAATCAAGCAGCAACAGTGCAGTTAACGCTGGTTAATTATTTGCTATAGTTTATGTGGCCGATGCAAATGGATATATTCGTGTTATAAAATGCAATGCAGAGCTTTCATTCAGGAGAAATCTTAATTTTACCCAAGTACTTAGATTGTTCATTTGAAAGCGTCTGTGTTGACATTCGTCAATATATTTATACATATTTATATATATATATGTTTATATATTTATATATAGCGGTGCCATTTAGAAAAAATCATCCTGCTCTGAGTAAATGGCTGACATTGTGGAAAAATGTTGATCGTCCAAATGTAACACCAAGTGTTGATGCATGTGTCATGATTGTCAATGCTTATTAAGTGTGCATAGGCTACCAACAAGGTTAGAAATATATCTGTCAAGTTCTACGACTGCAACTTAGATCAGTTCGCCTCATAAGCTGCAGCCAGAATTGAATATTTATTGAGTGTCGTGAGTACTACTCCATTTAACACGACTAAAATTAAGTTGTGTAGCTGTGTCCAGGGTTGACTGAGGCAAATGCCGCGCACCAAATTGGATGAGGCAGATATTCTGAAGCTGCAGTAAGGCGGCCGATTTACATAGCAAATGCTTCTGAATTACTAACTTATGCTAACAAGGCTACTCAGAAAGCTACTATCGTCATAATTATCATCATCAGCAGCAGCAGCGTCATCAGCATAATCAGCGTCATCATTAACATCATCATCATTAGCGTCATCATCCTGCTAATTATCATCATCATCATCAACCTCATCACCATTATCATAATAATAATAATATAACAATAATAACCATAATATTATTACTAATCATAATCATCCCCATCATGAAAAGCACCATAAGCATCATGATCATAATTAATTTCAGCATCATCATCGTCATCGTCATCAACATCATCATCATCATCGTCATCATCATCATCATTATCTTCATCATTATGTCCGTAACCACGAGTCGTCAGGTGTTCCTGCTCATGGGCGATTTCAGCTTACCCCGAATACAATGGTCTGAGGCTAAATTTCTCCCCGGCTACTGCGAAGTCGAGAAGAAGTTTACGGATTTTATATTTGAAGCCGGGACCAAACAGCACGTCAACCAACCGACGCCCCCTACAACGCTCGCGACTGTATCATGCTTAGACCTGCTTTACTAGTTGTGAGCAGCGTGTGTATTCTATTCAAGTCTTAGAACCTATGAAAGCGAGTAACCACTCAATGATCATAGCCAGCTTGGAACTACCGCTGCCGTATTCTCCCACGCTGGAGCCAGCCTTCAACTATGGGAAGGCGGACTTTAATGGTCTCATTTGAGCAGCGAGTCAGATAGACTGGTCTTTTCCACAGGATTCGTCTACTGAAACCTGTTAGAATATCAAAAAAGAGGGAGTGCAATCGTTATATACCCGATTTGTAACCCACAGATATCGGAAATTTGGATTAGTCAAACCACATTGGTTAGACAATGAGTAGAGCAAACTCGCCTGACGACGAAGCAGACAATGTGGAAAAAATTCGTGTTATCTGGCTCTGCTGAGTACTACAGGGTGTATAACGTACAACGAAATCGCAGCAACAACTCGAAAACAAAAAACGCAGAAGCTCCGAAGAGCAGCTTGCAATCCCTGCAAACACCGCTCCCAAGAGAATCTTTGCATATGTGAAGCGGCGCCTGAGGCCTACAGCCAATGTCCCAGTGTTAGAAGGCTGAGATGGATGGCCCCTAACCTCGAGTACAGATAATGCGTCCGCAATGGCGGCGCACGTTGCCTCCGTATTTGCAACTGGCTATGTGTCTGTAACTTCTTCGCCGAGTACCGCTCCCACTGAACTTGACAGCCTCCGTTGCAGTATTGAAGATGTACGCAAGCTTCTAGCAATTCTTGACGGGAAGAAGCCTGCTGGGCCAGATGGAATCCACTCACTGATTCTCAAGTCCCTAACCAACATCATCGCGCCTTCTGTAACTGAGCTGTTCTATAGATGACTATTCACTGGACTATTACCGGGAGACTGGAAATGCTCAGTCGTAAAGCAAATACCGAAAGGTGGTAACCCAAGAAAAGTTGAGAACTACCGGCCGATCTGCCTGACCGCTGTTTTGGCAAAGACGCTCGAGAAGATCGCGAAGAAGATTCTTCTGCCTTGGTAAGACACACTAATTTACAGTCACCGCTTACATCTCAACATAATGATAAGGGGCTGATGGCGGCATGTATTCGCTCATAACTAACGCGAGAATGCTCCCATCACTGCATGAAGTTTGTGAGTTTGCCCCCAAATAACGCGACCATCCTGAACATAGCTTGCCATGCGATCAGGCCATCATTCAAACAGCTGCGGCCTTCCGGTACTTTCGTATAATGTGGCACGTTGTTTAATGGATTTATTCAAGTCCTATATTAGGGAGACAACATTTTCCTCCGTTTCACTCAGTAGTAGATTAGGTTTACGGACGCAGCCCCCATGGATAGATTACAGGGGAAAACACCTACCAAAGAGCGGTCTAGAAGCTGGTCTACCTACCGAGCAGATCCAACGGCTAATACCAACCTCAGTTACCATAAAACTGGAAATAGCAATATAAAACGTCACAGGGTTTCTTGTCTCCTATACCAAAGGTGTTTAATTGCATAGGCTGTTGCGAATCCCGAGCACTTCCATATTTATTTAATGAGGCGCAGCAGGCATAAATGTGTCTTTACAAGTGCTACTGCGAGCAGTGGGGACCCTTTGCTCAAAGACTAGGATAATACTTGTAAAATTAGCGAACAATATACCGGTGTCTTTGCTCGTGAGTTCAAGTAACTAAATGTTGACGATGGGTTTCAATATTTTTCGAGATTTTCTTCTTAACCGAGTCAAACATGATGGCGACTCAAGTATTCAAGTTATTGCAATGTATAAACCTCAGTAAAGCTCCCGGCCCTGAATCATTATTTCCGAGGTTTGTGCATGAATGGATCGCTTAACTGAGTAGCACTCTTACATGTGTGCTTTCAACATCGCTGGCCAGCTACATCTTAACTTTAAAGTGGAAGAGGGCAAGCTTCTGCTCGATTTAAATTTTCGGTGACTGTGAAAGTCGGATTGATTGTAAACCTCGTAAGGTATACGATGGAGTGCCACGCGAACAAATGTATCCTTGTCAGTGCCGAGATACAAGGATTCAACAAAGGATATTTTTGTTAGAATAATCTACTTCTGTCTCGTGAAAGCTGATCTGAAGTAGTAGAGAGTGGATGCGCTATAGAAGTACTATTCTTAGGCTTTTCGATCGCTTTCGGCAATCCTTTATTTCAGACCCTCAGTGAAGTTGGGGTCTTGTGGGGTATCGGGTCGCTACATTAAAGGAGTATTTGTTTTGCTGGAAAATAGAGAACGGTGTGTACGCGTGGAAGGTAGCCTTTCGCTTAGGCAATATGTTCTTATTGGCGTCACGCAGGGCTCGGAATTGGGCGCTTGTTGTTCGCGACCTATGTAAACGATTTTTCCGAAAGCTAGGTGTATCATCACTGAACTTTGAAATATTCTGGATATCCCGGTGGTCCTGAGGAAATTCTGTGTGTTTTGGATATGGTCTGGGATATTCTGCTTATTGGTTCATGCCTATGATTTGTGCTAAGTGTTCTCTCCTCTTAATAACAGCTTTTTACCCCCCCCCATACACACGCACACAATATATTGTCTGCGATGGTGAAATCGCTGCTGATACTTAGCCGGTTAATTTAGGTGTCGAACACTTGTCAGCACTTCATTAAGTCAAAAATTGATAGAAAGCCGCTGGTAGGGAATCATGTGGAATGTACTTTATTTGCCTCTGTTCCAAAGTCTTAGCGTCCGACATGTTTGAGAATGTATCCTGAGCAATCGTGAGACCGCACTTGGAATATTTCATTAAATCTCATCCATTATATTTTATCCGGACCATTGGTAGTCCGTGTGTGTTATGGGTAGGTAATAGGTTATTGATGTTTCTACTGGTACAGACGTAAATGAAACAAGGGCGTACATAGATAACGCAGCACATAATGTAAAAGAATGCGCCAATTAAACGGCTATCTTTGGCAGTTAAATGTGCGATATAATCTCTAACGGTTCATACATCTAGACAGTATTGGACTCTCACGATATTTGCCATCTTTGGAGACATTTGAAACATCTAAATGGCCAAAGTTCCTATCAACACATTAATAACGTGGGTGTGAGCAAACTCAACACTGATTCTCTGCTTCTCAACAGGTTATAGTTTTGTTACCCTATTTCATAAACAAGGGTCATTAATTACCTTAGACAGGTTTAATGCTTGCCAAAAACGCAAACAATTGGAGGCAAATAAGGCTACTGACCCCGACGAATTATCAACACTTGTCCTAAAGCACTGTGTTGATTATATTAAAAGACCCCTGGCCTCCGTTTGCAACCAATGTCATGTGGACCGAATAACCCCTAATATTTGGAGATCTGTAAGGATATCGACTGTGCCCAAGAAGTATTCCCACAAGCATTGTCCAATGCCATGTACATCGGTGATGTTGCAGGAATTCGCGAAACTGCTTGCTCCTCAGCTTTTCTCATACATCAATGCAGGTGACATATTTCAGTGCGCTAACAAACGTGGACTCTCCACACTGATGCTGTAAGCATAGTGTGCATTCTGTATAACTTGCACCGGATTAAAATAGCGGGGCGGTACGCCTACTCTTTTTTGACTATACCTCTGCCTTTAGAAGGGTTGATAGGTAAACCCTGTTCAACACGCTTTTTGCGAGAGGGGTTAACCAAGTGTTTGCAGCGTGGTTATAAACAACGTTAAAAACCGCATCCAATATATCCAGACTCAGAGGGTGAAGTCTTTGAGTTTCTTTCTGGTCCTGGTGTTTTTAAGGAAGCCAATGTATCACTCTCTCCATTTTACTTATGATTTGAATTCCCTCGTATCATCTAAATTTATTGAATACAAGCATGTTGACGATGTACAAATAAATAAAAATAACTAAAAATATACATTCTTGGTGTTACACCAGGTACACCACAGAAGGCATAACCAGTTCTGTACAAGCATATAAGCGACAATTGCTGTTTGATCAAATATTAATATCGACAAATTGTGAAGGTTCATGTGGCAAAATATACCGGGCGTGGCTATGAGTAATGTTTCCATGTTGAAACAGTAAATTGTTTTGCGGATATGATGGTGTCGATTGGCACGAATAATGATAAAGATGGTTATCGCAAGTAAATGTAGAAGCAGTGGGGCACACTGGGCTCACAGTAACTTGTGATGTTTTGACCTCGAAACAATTCCTGGCAGCGCTATCCGCAGTCAAATGACTTCATTTTCTGTAGCTCCACATAATCAATGGCGTCAGCTATTGCACAGCTTTGGATTCCTTCATTTATACAGTTGAATGAACAATGTCTGTTGAATTTATCGGAAAAACATGCAGTATACTACATGTCATATCGTAAGGATATGCAGGGTTCTTGAAAAATAAAAATGCAGATTGTTATTTACTTTTAAAAACGAGACTTACCGTTTCTTCACTGTAGACCTGCGATCCGTGTAGCTTTACAACACAAAAATGTTACAGTAGATGAATCCAAAGTATAAGCCACGATTAGGAGATAATTAAAATATTAGGTAACAAAATGTATTTAAAGAAGCATGTAATTAATATGGCTTTTAAATATTGGTGCTTATGTGGCAGGGATGAGGAATTCAGTAACAGCCTTTCAAGGGTGACAGGCGCGGATGGAAAACAAATTCCTACGGCAATCCAGGTGGTTGCACTCTACTGACAGTTTCGGTGAGTAGCTTCAAAGTTTTTATTATGCTGGTTCGAATTACAGAGCGGAACACATGACGTGATAGCTCTGGTGTCGTGCGAAGTTAACCTTTCATATATTCACAATGAATTGCAATGAAAAGTGATTGGAACACTGAGGCACCACGTCTATTTCACCTTGAAGCGGTTGTTGATCAGTAGTCCTCTGAAATTTGCGCCAAAATGACGTCGTCGACAAACTGCCAAAAATTGGAGGTAATTGCCTGTGCGAGGTCCTTGATGCATAACAAAACAAAATCGGGTACCTAGCATCGAGCGTTGATCTCCACCACATTCAACTTGTAGTGCGTCGCAGAAGGAACGCCGACCACTTACACCAAATGGCCGCTGAAGGAGAGAGTTAGCAAACCAGCTTATAAGTGGTGCACCAAAACCTTAACGATGTAGCTTGGAAAAGAGGATACGATGATCTAGACTGTCCATTGCTTTGGATAAAGCTAGGTAGACCACATCAATTTACTCTCTAGCGCCAGCTGAATAAACCCAGCTAAACCCTAGTAACAGCAGTTTGGATTTGCGCAATCGGTTCCGACGGACGCCGTGCTGGCCAGAAATTGTTATGTAATAGCTTTCAAACGAGCCCACCAGCGCATCGGCTATGACGGATTTCCTCATCCTTGACAGAAACATATTGTGAGAAATTGTGCGGTAGCATTAAGACACAATTCTGCTTCAAACGAAGTGAAGGAATGTGATTATTCTTAACTTCTAAATTACAGGAACGTATCTCCGTGTGAACGTTACTGATAAAACGAAGCCAGTGTTTCTGCCAGTGCTTACAGGCGCATGGTATGGACAACCTTGGATTTGTGCTTCCGTAGACTGCTCAGCTTCTGCAAAACAGTCAACGGGAATGAGGTCCGGCGGCGGGACGCTAAGAGCCGGAAGATCTCCTGATGTTAATACCCTTTGGAAGATGTGGGTATCTTGCAGCTGCAGCGCGTTTGATGCTTCAGAAACCGTTCGTATTAGGTCATCATTCGCCGTGAGTAACAGAACACTTTGCTTTAGCTTGCGTGTAACATTGGCGTGCTTATACAGCAGTTTGTTATTGGCGTTTAAATACTTGGCCATGTTAATCTGCTACGCTGTTTGTCCACTCTGAGCAGTTGAGTAGATTGGTTTCTTTGGCATACGTAGTTATCCTAACTTGGTAGGGCTAGTGATAGCAATAATCTCGCCACATTTCTTTGCGTAATTAATTATTTCAGACCGTTTTGCGAAATCCCCTCTCCAAAACACTCGTACCCAACAAAATATATATGTATGCGAACATGAATCAGGCCACATCCTGGTGGTTTCCAGCGAGGAAAGACCTAGTCGTGAAAATTACATGGTTAGCTATTCGATCGTATAATTCGTGGTTTGTTTCGTCTTATGACGCGCAATTCTGTGTGCTGCATAACAGCCAAAAGCGAAAGCAACTAACTGTATGATCATTCCTACAGAACAAGTGGGCTACAACCAACACTTTTGCCAATTGTTCTTCATAGTTAACCCCAAGATCAGGCACAGTTAACGTATAACATGTACTAAACCCACTGGGCAGTAACGTGATAATAAAGACGAACACAGGATAAAGCTCCCGCAACTTAGCTTCAAATCGTATATAGTTACTGACAGGAATTTCTGACAATGCAGAAAGAAGTCACCCTTGTTAAGATGTAAGTGTGCCTTCCTTTTAGCTTTCGCTGTAGGACACTCGTAATGTGGCAGTCAGTTTCGAATGAAGAGGTGGGGAAGTAGCTCCAAGAATTCAGGCAAATTGATCTGCCTCCCAAAGCAGGCCACATCAAAGCGAATCGTAAATCGGTGAATGTGAGTTCTCCCTCATCCTGCAATGTAACACATTCCGGCAACACAGAAGTACGCCTCTTCATTTGGTAACGCCGTCTTACCGAACCTGTAACATGAGAAAAAGCGAAATTTCGTCCTCCGTCATTTGAGTGCAACCAAAACCTCAAAATGCCGATGACGTCAGCATTTTGGGAAACGGCAAGCTTTAATTACAGCTAGCTTAGTGAACAGGCTCTGAGCATTCTTGTGCAAGCAGGTTTGTGTATCGTTCGCTAGTGAAATACAGGGGTCCAGGAAGCGAGGTGTTTGGGTGCCGACCGATGTGACGTCGGCCGTTATTCATTTTGTTGATAAGTTGCGCTATATTTTCCGTACGTTGCTCTGGTCGAGGTGTGTCCCCAACCACATCATGGGTTACGTCAGAATGGGGAAAAGAAGCTGTCGTCGTCAGTACGTCTGCTATTCAAGATGATTTCGTAACTGGACATTGCGAAGCACCTGCGGTGTTCGACCGAATTCCCAAAGGAAATCTTTTTCGGATTTAGTGTCAATTAAGTAACACATTTATCGCTGCTTGACCTGATTGAACCACAACTTTCGGAATTCTCGGACAGCATCCTCCCCTGAATTGCAGATGCTGCGTGTTGCCAATCGTCTGCTTTGTCCTTTTTATCTACAGGTGCCATGATAGCTGGTGAGATTGCATAACCCACACGTCTCGGTCTATGCCTGCTTATAGTAGCTACAGCCATTGGTTTCCTCTCGAAGGTACTGTTAATATTATTCTGGTGTTCAGCCAAAATGACAAAGACAATAGCGATTGGGCACTGAATTGTCGCGGTTTATGAGCAACAACCTGCCCACCATTCCTATGGTTGAGCTTTCGGTTTTACTGACACAGACCTACTTGCAATGACATGAGCATACTGCTCATTCGCTGCTTAGCTTCTGCTACATACCGGGTGTATTTCTATACCAGGATAAGCATACAATTCGTAAATGAGATGCTCGAATAGGCAGTACAGAACCGAAAGATATAGTGAGTGCTGTACACCTCTCGCACTTTCGATGTTATCACGTGGATAACTGCGAGCAAGCTAAGCTTTCGAAGTGCACATAAGCAAAGTTCATCATTAATCCTTATGTCGTGACTTCAGTCATTGGAATGGCTGATAACTATTTCAAATTCCGTGGCCTTATACATTGGTCAAACGAACTTTGAACTTGCAAACTTTAAGTGCGGGGTCGATGGTGTTGATATTTGGCTACGCGTAGGTCCCAGATGTATGCAGCCCCACTAGTTAACAAAGCCACAAACAAATCCAATATGGTGGACCCAGACAGCAGTTGGGCCACACACTGGTATCTTCGAAATTAGCCAGAGAATATCCACCAAATTAGCACAGGTTAAATAATAGACCAAAGGAAAATATTGGTGCATAATTCATACAAAAGAACACATTTAATGCAGTAATCCGAAAGCAAAAGTGGCATCCAGAACAGGTACTTCCAAACTCAGCGATGTCTGTGGGAACAGCCAAATCTAGGGTGTTGGAGTGTCTGGAGTGTGTCTGCATGTGTTGAACCTACCCAACTACATACCTGATGCGCATAACGGTACGCTATTTGCGTAGCGTAGTTTTTGTTTGCCAAGAAACTTGCGGCAGATTAATGTCACCAATAATTAGCTTATCGTATATAGGCAATAGTGGTATTTTGTGAAAATATTAAATGGGCTGCACCTACATTTAGATTTGGGTGCCGGGTTTAATACAGACAGTCAGTTAAGCGACCGCGCTAATCACACTAGTCTGAATCCAAACCGATTTTCAGCGGGGCCGGTTAATGGTGCCCTGCCCCGAATGTGCAATGAAAGTAGATGAGGCCTCCAACCATACGTAGTTTATCAGGCCCATTGTTGCATGAGTTGCAGCCCTTGATCCCAGCCATGCATCTGAAGCTTTAGCACCGTGCCACGTTTCTGAGAATCAGCTGAAGAAGAACATGTATGATGCATATAAACAACGAGAATGGGATGATTTTGGGGATCCGGGAGCCTAGTTATTTGCGGAATCCAGGGTTGTCCTGGTATTTTGGAAGGGATAATAAAATTGAGAAGCAGTCTAGTAATATCTATTGGCTGATGCCGTTTTTACGTGGCCGACATATTTTGCCACTTCAAATCTGTATGGGTAACATTAGGGAGACAGTTACGGACCAAATTTACTCAGACACAACATGAATTCAGTTCAAGGTATTGGTTAGGGACTCGTGTCATGTGCAGTTTGGAAGCCTCAGTAATCCAACTGTTTATAGATTCAACTCAAAGTAGGAATAAGTTATGCGATGACTGAAGCTTGAAGGGTCATTGCTAAACGATGGACGTGGTCTTAAGTTCGTTGGGTTGAAACAAAGGCAATTTCATATGCCGTAGCAATCCAGAGGCCATGACACCCTAGAGCGGGGTGTGGTGACAGTGGCGTAGCATAGGGGGTGTAAGCCGTCCGCCTAATACGACATGTGAGCTCGGGCGCATTTTTAGTACGGTTGCTTATTAGATACTCAATATATTGGGTAAAATATCTCAAGAAGCTGTGGGTTAAATGTTTTATGGTTGCTCCGTATTTCTAACCTCGTTGCGCCATGTGTCACGACTGTGGGAACGATTACCCGACCGTGCCCCTAACTTACCTGTTGTGTTCATTTTTAGCACATTTATCTTAGTGTCCTTACTGTGCATTCATTTCACAGAACAATGTGCGCTTTACCCTGTGGAGTAATGAAATCCCACCAGTTATCAAGGCACCTGTAGGTAAAAAGGACAAAGCAGCAGAGTGGCAACACACAGGTTTTGCAATTCAGGGGCGGATGCTGTCCGAGAACCCTTAAACTTGTGATTCAATCAGAGCAAGCAGCGATAAACTGTTACTTAATTGGCGCTAAAGTCGAAAAAGAGTTCCGTTGGGAATTCGGTTAAGGACTGCAGGTGCTCCGCAAAGTCCAGTTACGAAATCATCTTGAAAAGCAGACGTACTGGCGACGACTGATTCTTTTCCCCATTCTGACGTAACCCAAGATGTGATTCGGGACACATCTTGGCCAGAGCAACGTACGGAATCAATATCGCAACTTATCAACAAAAGGAATAACGGCCGACGTCACATCGGTCGGCACCCAAACACCTCACTTCCTGGACCCCTGTATTTCACTAGAGAACGATACACAAACCTGCTTGCACAAGAATGCTCAGAGCCTGTTCACTGAGCTAGCTGAAATTAATGCTTGCCGTTTTCCTAAAATTATGACCGCATCGGCATCACGAAGTTTTGGTTGCACTCAAATGACGGAGGCCGAAATTTCGCTTTCTGGCATGTTACAGGTTCGGTAAGACGGCGTTACCAAATGAAGAGGCGCACTTCTGTGTTGCCGGAGTGTGTTGCATTGCAGGATCATGGAGAACTCAAATTCCCTGATTCCTGATTTGATTTGCTGACAACTGCAATTAGGATGCAGAGAAATTTGCCTGAAAGTCTTGGTGTAACTTCCCCACCTCTACTTCCTTAACGGAATGCCACAATGAAATAACCTACTGCGAATGCTAAAAGGAGTATACATTAACACCCTCCCGTAAGTGATTATAGGGAGCATTGTTTAGAAACCATTGTCAGTAACTAGGTAAATTGGAAGCTAAGTTGCAGGAGCTTGTGTCCTGTTTTCGGCTTTATATTCGTATTACTGCCCAGTCGGTCTTGTACAGATTATACGTTAACTGTGCTTGAACTTGGGCTTAACATTGAAGAACAGTTAATTAATGCATTTGTTGTAGACTTCTTTTTTTGAATCAATGATCATGCGTATATTCGGTTTAACTTCATCTGCCATGCTGCCACCGAACTTCGTAACATAGGACGACGGAAAGCATCGATGCTACGATGGAATAGCTAACAACGTAATTTTCACGATCAGATCGTTCCTCGCTGGAAACCACCAGGATGTGACCTATTCGTGTTCGCATACATATATATTTTGCTGAGCACGAGTATATTAGAGAGATGAGTTCTCAAACTGTCTGAAACAGTTACTTACGCAAAGCAATGTAGCGAGGTTATTGCTCTCCCTAACGCCACCACGTTGGGATAACGACGTATCCCAAGGAAACCAATCTACTCAACTGCTCAGCATTGACAAAACCGCGCATCAGCATACCATGGCCAGGTATTTAAACGCCAATAACAACCTGCTGTATAAGCACGCCAATGGTACACGGAAGCTAAAGCAAAGAGTTCTGTTACTCACGGCGACTGATGACCCAACACGAACGGCTTCTAAAGCAACAAACGCGCTGCAGATGCATGATGCACACATTTTCCAAAGGGTATTAACATCAGGAGATCTTACGGCTCTAAGCGTCCCGCCGCCGGTCCTCACTCACGTAGACTTTACTACCGAAGCTGTTTTGCAGAAGCTGAGCAGTCTACGGAAGCACAAATCCAATGGTGTCCATATCATGCGCCTGTAAGCATTGGCAGAAGCACTGGCTTAGCTTTACTGTCAATGCTCACATCCAGCTGAGGTAAGAATCACTCCCCACAATGTTTTAGACAGAATTGGGGCTTCAAGCAATCGCACAATTTCTCACATTATAATACTGTCCAGGATGAGGAAATCCATCATAGCCGATGCGCTGGTGGGCTTGTTTGTAAGCTATTATATAACAATTTCTGGCCAACACGGCTTCCGTCGGACTAGATCGTGCAAATTGAATTTGCTGATAATAGGGATTAGCTGGACTTATTCAGCTGGCGCTGTAGAGTAAATTGATGTGGTGTACCTAGCTTTATCGAAAGCATTCGACAGGCTAGGTCATCGGATGCTCCTTTCCAAGCTACATCGTTAAGGTTTTGGTGCACCACTTATAAGCTGGTTTGCTAACTGTCTCCTTCAGCGGCCATTTGGTGTAAGTGGTCGGCGTTCCTTCTGCGACGTACTACAATTTGAATGTGGTGGAGATCAACGCTCGATGCTAGATACCCGATTTTATTATGTTATACATCAAGAAAGTCGCACAGGAAATTACCTTAACTTTTGGCAGTTTTTCGCCGACGTCAATTCGGCGCAAGGTTCAGAGGACTACGGATCAACAACTGCTTCAATTTGAACTAGACACGTTACCACAGTTTTCCATGCAAATTTCCCTGCATTTCTTTTTGAATATATGCACGTTTTCTTTCAAAGTTCACCAGAGCATGCACTGTTACAATTATTGAGCACCTGCGCTTCAGCGCACTGCTGCCGAAATCTATAGGTGTGTACTTGTTCCAGTTGATATGGTTTGTTCTACTCAGTCGGCGAGTGTCCCTAAACTGGTAACGAACATGTTGGCCAATTTCTACGGGCGTTTGGACAAACACAATTTTCTATATTCCGGGAAATGCCTTTTCCGGATGTTCGTCCTTGAATATGCAATACTTGACTTTCATCCATGGCAAAATCACGATCTTAATGCGTTTGGTCCGTGCTAAGTTTACGCATCCAGTACGTGATTGATATGAACCATCTTGCGTACGAGGAGAGAATGGAACGGTTGGGGGTTTTCAGCGGATTTTACCGCCGCTTAGTAAGTTACTTGCTAATAATGAAATAAAATCTTACGATCCAAATCGTGTGTTTCACACATCACTTCGACTCAGCAGTAATACAAACTTGCAAATTACTTACTAAAATTGGCAATGGAGTACAGCCGCCTGGATGGTCGTAAAAGCTTCACTTCCGTCCGCGTATGTCACCCTCGAAAGGCAGTTCTGGAGGGAATCATTGCTGCATCATCGCCAACAATAATTAATAGACATTTGAATGACACGCTCTCTTAAATATATTTTGTTACCTAGTATCATATTTGTATGCTAATCCTGACTTATACTTTGGATTCGTTTGCTGACACATTTCTGGGCTTTGAAGCCACACGGTCGCAGGTCTACGGGGAAAAAACGGTAAGTTCCACATTTGAAGGTAAATAACCTATTGGCTTTTCATTTTGAAAGAGCTGTACAAAACCAGGCGACAGGAAATGTAAAGCATTGATTCTTAACCCGCGTAAAATTAACAGAAATAATTCATTTATGTCTTACAAACCGATTTACGCACGCTTCCGCTAGGGGGATTGAGAATGACACCGAATGCGATCAGAAAAGTAGTCACGCAATTGTATAGCTCCTTATTACCGCATTCCACAGCAAGACCGGTGTATGCCATTTGGCTCTCCAAATTCCTTAAATGGACAAACTCTGATCTGCTAAAGTGGTAGATACACTGGAAGAATTCTTTCTGGCTACAGATACAGCACTGCCTCATTCGCACTCTAAAAGTAGCTCACCAACGGCCTGAATGTATCCGCGCATATAACAAATTTACAAAAGTTGAAGCACTGCAGAATACTGCTCCCTTCGCATACTACTCGCCAAACTCAATAAGTTAGGTTCAAACTACGAGAGGACTCGAGGGTTCTTCCTACTTACTCGCAGCAATGAAAGCCTGTTTACTGGGAAACGCGCCAGCTACTGCATACCTGTTAGAAGTGCATTCTATTTTGAAGTCTAATTACCGTACCCCGAGCCTTGATTGCATAATGTGGGACAAAAGTAACTGCGTCATGAAGTCGGTTAATTACATAATTTTCCTAATAATTCAGTCCTTATACAACAACTAAAATAGGATGGTCATAAGTCACCAATTCTGTGAATCTTTTATTTCTGATATCCAGGCCGTCTATCTTAAGATTCGTAGTTGCTTTAGTATTACTAACGCACTGTGCAACTTAAGCCGCCTAACAAGATTCGTGAAATTCTAGCTAAAATACTCTCATTCTACGCCGGACCTGACGGCCTCCAATCGGCTCTGCTAATTCTAGGTTACACGGAGGTCTCCGTTACGCTTCTACAGTTTTCCACTACGTCCATGAAAATTCGAAACTTTCATGCTGCTTAGAAGCATGCCGTAGTCGTGCCAGAATCTAAAATAGAAAGCGGGATAAGCAATCAAAGTTATTGACCTATTGGTCGCAAAATATTTGCTTTACAATTAACCGAGTGGCTCTTCTAGTAGGAGCCACTAATGTTCCTGACCGTGGTAATTTCATCAGCAATTCACAGCTTGTGTATTTCACTTTAATTTGCTGTCATATATATGTTAGATTTCCTAAAACTTTCACTCCTTGTTTGTTAGCAATAATGCTCTGGCCATCTTATTCCATTATATACATAAATCAATAGGTATATTTCTAGACTGGCTGGATGCTGCGCTCGTAAGTGATAAGACCATGTTTGCAATAATCCCATGCTCTTGCAGGTGAGTAGGAAAAGTGGGGTATATATTCCTCGTTGGTAATTATGAATACATTGGCTTTGTTAGGTGTACAACTAATGAGGTTGTACGCAAACACCTTAAATTTCTTCTACTTGCTTCAGGCGATATTGAGCTCCTTGATATATTTTGTTGCGATGGTTGCACAGAGCGGTAGTGTTGCAAACGTGCTTTGCAAGTGGGATCCAATTGACCACAACTTCACTATAAATATTTGGACTACTTCGGGTCAGTCATTCGTCACATTTATTGGTGCGCATATAAAGCAATAAGAGCGGCGGCATTAGAAGGAATATAAAAAGGTTCCAATTTATAAACAACGCAAAAAAGAATAAAACGCTATTGGTAAAAGGCATACTAGGGCGGTGGTCTTGCCTAACGAACACCAATTAACAAGTAATATAACCACGATATCTTTCGCTATATTAGATCTCCGGCGCAAAATTTTAACAAGTGTAAATTGTATAACAGAAGAAAAACCATTTCTAAGGATAGAATATTGTGAAGATTTATGCAGAAATAAGCCGCTCGGAAAATGCTTTTCCGTTGATTGCGTTAAATGTAGAATCAATGCAATACATGAAGTTGTTCATGAAATATTTGCAATTGGATGGCAGTCTACGAATGACGCCATTATTTGTTTTGCTAAAACGGCTTTCTGCTTTGCAAGGAGGTATCAGAAAACAGAAATGTAAATATTGGCGAAGCGGTATAAGTGCTAAATCTGCATAGCTATCTAAAAATGCTCTGTATAGCCCGTAGTACCCCACAACTAGTAGTTACGACGCAGGTACACGAAAAGCAAACTTTTCAATCCTAACTAGCCAACGTAGGTAAAAAAGAAATAAAATTTCGCAAAATCACTGGGAATCAAGTAAAGAATTTAATAAACGCAAGAAACCGAAAATTTATCCCACCGCTAAGAGGTCACAGTGTACTATTTTTGGTGGATACTGAGCCACATAAACTAATAGGAATATAGTTTCAGTATTCATTAAGCCAGTGGTTGCAAAGTTTATCTCAAGTCTGCACAAGCTAGATCTACGTGAATAATAATGAGACCTTTGGTAAAATTTGACGTCCTTTGGCCTGGAAAGTGCACACATTTCTTAGGTAGATTGCGCGTTTTATCTCGTAGAACCAATTTGCAATATTCTTTGGGCGGCCACAAACACAACTGATTTAATTGAGCCTATCAATCGTAATAAAGAAATGAGTACAGGAAAATTTAGCAAAATTTAGTAGAATGTTCCAAGACATGAAATCTACTTAGGGCTGCGTTGGTGGGGCATTAACAACTCTACTGCTGGGGTCAAGTTTCTTCGAGCATGAAGGATTATTTTGCCTCATGTGTTAATGAATACTATTGTGCAGCTGCTTTGTTAATTGCTAGTTATTTCTCTCCAATGTTAAGTGCTGGAGCAACTGTCAACGAAGTTTATCCTGGTGTCGAGGCTAACTATTACTGTAATGTAGCACTAGATCTTTCCTTGGTGGTTTTCTTACCGAGAGCTTTACTTACACCCTAAGCAAGGATTAATAATGTAAATCAAGCGTACGATAGAGAGTACCAAGTAAAGTTGGAGTTGGTTTTTCACCCACCATTGCGTGTAATGCACGGTAGACTTTGAAGCTAGGTATAAAATAAATAAGGCGCAAGCGCCCGAGTAAGGCAAAATGGTGGTCATTATTTGCTGGCTGTCAAGTCAGCCATTTTGACAGGGCCTCTCTGTAGCCGGTTAGCTTTGGTGCTACTGAAATTTAATGCGAAACGTTTAATGCGAACGTTTTTCTAGTAAAATTGGTTGAAGTGGAGGATCTGGTTTTCATGATGCCATTATACTATTGTTACCTTTATTGATCGGCACTTATATAACAGATAAAGCTAAGCATATTGAACCAACAGAGGATAAGTGGAGAGCAAAATGTCTGATTCTGTGGTCTATAACTTTTAATGTAGCCTATTTATCGACCACATTTAAGATATATAACTTAGTTAGCGGTAATCATACGAATTATAGTTGGAAACGGCGGACTAAAGCAGCTAATACTTAGGCTTAAAGAAAACGTATCAGTTATTGCCAATTTACAACCGACGTCTACGAATTTACCTAGAGATGCATCTAAAGCTGGGATCTGGTTGATATTTAAAATTATTCTAACTCTAAACTTAGGTCTGTCGACAGCAACAATATATTCCAACATCTTATACAAGGCTTAGGTCGGTAGGTCGCCTTTCTTAGACGTACATCACAGATCATAAGCCTAATATATTTTCCACAGACCTAGAGGTCTAAGAATTTGGAAAGTGAGAAAATGTATAGCTGAAGGCAATGAAGGTAGGTAAAGATAAGTTGTAAGGATGGAAGTTGGACTCTGGATGGCTTTGTTATTGCCCTGCAATATCCTATGTGAGGAATACGTACGGGTTAGCGAACCAGCCAGCCAGTGGGCTAAACTGCACGGTTTGTTGAACATTTTAAACATTGACAAAGTGACCATTTAACGGAAAAGCCGGTGGGTTTTAAATAACGGTTAGTCCATGCAGCATTTGGACCGCAGTTGCAGTGAGGGAAAAAAGCAAGTCAGGAACTAATCATAAATGGCTAAATAATTTTTGCATTCAGCATTCTATGCTTAGCACCTGTAAGATGCATGCGACTGATCTGACTGAGACTTCCTAGATGTTTTGCTTTCGGTAATGGACACAATGAAAACATGTGGGACACTGAAGGGGACAATTCATGGTGGTTAGGCTACCGATTATCCCTTAGAGGATGCGTAGGTTTTGGCGTCTACACATTCCCTATTGCAGTCGTACGGCGGAATTATCCGTAGGAGAACTCAAGCAGGTCAAGAAATGATCGTTGAAGACTAAAGTCCTATTTTACTTGGATTTCCATCCTCAAAACCTAGAAACTGAGTACAACGGATACCGCTAAATTCTCCGAGGCGTTAAGACGGTTACGACCATAAATGTAGGTGAGTTGTGAGGTCAAAGTGCTTAGGTGTTCTGCACTATATCGTGAGGGTCCTCAAGATGCATCACGCATAGTTTCGAGGAAGTAGTCCTGCAAATCGCAGATATTGAAGATGGGTTGCACGTCGTGCACACAGGAATATTTGCATCTCCTTCCTGAATGCCTGCAAGTTTTGAATATCTTTTAGACGGCAAGGCAACCTGTTATATATGTATGCGTATACAACTAAGCGGAAAACAGGTCGCAGGCTCCTCGTTGCCCTAAGTGTAGGAATGGAATAGCCTTTGTTTCGGAGATTAGCTACGGATGCGCTCAACAGTTTAAGCCAAGTGATATTATTGTGCAGCTTTTTGTGCATTAGCTTATGTAAGAAACACAGGTTAAGGATAATGCGCCTTTGCCAAATGGGCTGAATTTGAAGGTTGTCGCACCTTTGTCGATAACTCAGCGATTGCTCTGATGGCGACACCATCTTCGCAAAGAGTCGTATGGCTTTGTCATGCAGAACACAAATGAAGGTAGACCTACGAAGTTGCCGCTGCTATACAATCGACGTGGATACCTGTCAGTCGCGGAGATCTAGTGGTAGCGCCAAAGAAATTACAGAGTCAAATATTGGGGCAATTGCACACGGGACACCCTAGTAACAGCCGCATGTAAACCTTGGCACGTAGTTTTGTTTACTGCTCGAAATGGATTGACAAATTGAAAAAATACTTTAGCACTGCAATTGTCGTCTGCAATGCCCGAAATCCTGCGGAATTGCAGAGACAAGATCAGAAACTGCTTTGTTCCAAACAAGGTGAAGCTCCGATTTGGCCAACTCGAACAAGCGGGTCTCGTCAGCAAAACAGTTTGATGAATATTATCACCAGTTTCTGCGGTATTTGCGTCGATTATCTACAGGAAAGAACGAACCGATTTCAGGAACTGAGTGGCTTTATTTGGACGGCATTGGACCAATCACCGGGCTGGGAGCAGGTTGAAGCAAGCATAAGTCTTTTTGGATTTACACTCCAAGACCTGGAAACCAAGGACAACGAGCTGGTTGACGAAGATAAAAACGTGTGTAGGTATACATCAGCGGACAAAATTTTCGATTAGAACTGTAAACAAGCATAGGTTGATGCACTGTGGGTAGAAGTGTTTTCTCATTTCCAGACCAACTCCGTCCCCTAGGAAGAAGTATTTAATTTAAATATTTAAGTATTTAAGTATTTAATTTATTTTCCTTCTCCCTGGGACTAATGCACATACTGGATGAATCATCTCCCAAGAGATCTTTGTATGGTCAATGGAACAATGGTTCTATACGGGTAAAAAGCTAATGCTTAACAGGTCTCGTAGGATGGTTACGGTGAAAATGCAAAATATAAAATATCGTTAGCAAAACAGCGATTACGGCGAATTATACAGACACTTGACATTTTGGGTTGCTCGGGGTAGGGGCATCTCCATTACGGTGAGATCTTTCCTCAGTCATGACTCCCAAGCCTGTACTGCGTATTCCGCATGTGGTCGTATATATGAGCCAATAACTTTTGGAAAAGACGGAGGCTCTAATAATATGAGTGTATGGTTCAGAAGGTCCGCGTGTTGTACGCCCGTCCTTGCGTTTACGTTTGCTTGAAACATCCAAAGTCAAGCTGGACAAAACTCCTGCACCCTCTACGCAGAAGAAGTTTGAAGCTGCTGGTTTGCCGCGTTTGTATGAATGAATTAACTTGTGCTGCAGAAGCATCACTGCACATTCATCGACATTGAATCGAAATAGATTCTGGACAATGCAGCTTAGCGTTTAAACACTGAAAGCGATGCTTATGATGAAATGCTGTTCCGAAGTAAAGAGTGCCGTGTATTCTTGCGAACGACTTCACGACATGCTGATGCAGCGCCCAGATCTACTACGAAAATGCATTCATCTACCTAGGCGAACAATTTCTTCATGGTGTCAGCTGGTTGGTTCGGGTTTACCCAATTCCAGCAAATAGTTCAGCGGCCGTGTTTCAGGACCCGGTGAGTTTTCGCCTGACAAGCGTTTTTCTTTAAATCGCCACAAATATCCGGATGGGACGCCGCTCACTAAACTCACCACTTCTTCCATATCTGGATGATCGAATCCAATCTACGGACGTGGGTCATCCAATACGAAGAGTCCGTTTCCTTACTTCCTACGCCTGACCGAAAACAATCAAAAATACTGCGTCACATTCACAAATTCAAGCAACACTATAAAGCCCGTTCTTATCTACATGCATTAATGCATATTTAACACATGGAGCTATATGTTATGTATAAACTTGTGTCGTTTTTACATTTACCAGTCCTTGTTGTGTTGCCATGACCATGCAAATGCAGGCATGACTCGCACCGTCGAGAATAAAACATTTCTTTCGTTTTGTATTTCAGTATTGCTCGAGAACTGTGGTTCAAGATTATATCATATCAAGCAGCACATCAACTTTTAATCGAGAACACATGTACCGACATTTTACTTTGGCTCTTGTGCTCATGAAACCATGGATTACAACGCGGCGAAATCACGCCGAAGGTTGGATATTGCCATCATAGTAATAACCTTGAGTTTTTCGCAATCCAGCGCCATATTGTTCCTAGGTGCCACTATAATCCGACGAACTTATCAAGTGTATAAACTACGAAAATTTTGATTGTACTTTATTTTAACAACACCATTTACTGTTCCAAAGCAGCTATGCTTGTAGGTATATTTGATCATGCCTTCACTTGTGTGTCTCCTTCTATCGATAATATACCATTTATTTATTTATATGTGACTTCCGTAGCGCAACCATTGCACTGACTAGTAACGCAAATCCTTTTTGCTAGTGCATTAGAGCAATAAATATAGATATTTGTTTTTCTTAAACTTCTTAAACTGTCAGCATATGCGGAAACAAAGGTAGTAAGTTAAGTGTCCCGGTTTGGCGCGCAAGAAATCTGGAAGCGCCTAGCTTTAACTCACGGATAATCCGGCCACCTTACATATATTTTACCTAGCACGTGCGTCGCCACCGGTGAATCTCACAGTACAGCATTGTTCATAGACATCGGCAAGACTTGCGCCTCAGATGTTCTAGCAGTGTTGTGTGTAGTTTGCTCGCGGTATTTCCTATACACACATATTCACGGTTATTTTGAATACATTTGTGAACACAGTTACTCATCTTACATACGAGAAGTGTGTCTTTCAGATACACCATTGTTGAACAGATACTGAATCTTATTCCTTGGTAAGGGCCACCGGAAAGGAAAATGAACTTCCCTCTACCTATAATATTCGTATCGTCCCAATCCATTACGTCGTATATTTTTAATGTGGTTTTAGCATACTGTGAAACGTGTGTTTCACTCGTGCGCAACTATCTTGGGTCCACAGGATACAGAAATCCAGTTTCTGTAGTAGTAGCGTTTATAAAATTTCATGCGAGGCGTTTGGAATGACTCATTCTAGAGTAGGGTTATGGCACTATCCCCTGTCTGTTGTACATTAGTGGCATCAGCTGGTGGTCATGAGTTATAGCACCTAGTGTAAATGTGACAGGGTGTCGTCAAGGCGTTTATTGAAAAGGGATAGGGTTGGTTCATTAATTACATATTCCGGGAGGGCGTTCCAAGTCTGTGAAACGCGCATGGAGAAATAGTTTCGTCGACATTCCAGGCGGGTGTACTGCGTGACCAGCATATATTGTTGTCCTCTTAGCGGGGTGTTTTGACTGAGTATTAGAAGGGAATGGCATGGGTGTTTGGGTTTTCTCAGGATCTGGTACACCATTATTAGATCATCCCTTAGACGCCGATGACCTCCACTGTATATTTTGTGGGCCTTCAGCCTGAGTGGGTTGAGGAGGCTGATCAAACCTCTGACTCCCTTCGTTGCAATGTGTTGTGCAGTATCGAGCGCCGTGAGATGGTGCTTGAGCTGCAGTTGCCGCGCTTGTATAGTGTATCCTGCGTGCGGCCTCACGTACGCACTAAGCATTTTGGAAACAGTGAAGGGTCAAACTTCCCGAAAGCTCTGCGAAGAAGGCCGAGGTACTGGTTCGCTTTCTTAGCTGTCTTTTCAGTCTGCCTGGAACAACCGAGGTCATCTCGAATTATAACACCGAGATCGCACTCATGAAAAGCCCGCTGTAGAAATGGTGGTCCTAGGTGGTAGTTATGCATACTCTTGTGTCGTATACTGAGAACTTGCAATTGGTGACCTAGAAATGCAGCATGTTCTCGGTGGACTATGTGTACGCTTTGTCCATGTCCTCCTGTAAGACTGTGTGATCCTCCACTGCGGCTATAGTATGACATACCTTTATATCATCAGCAAATAGCAAGCAGTTGGAAGATATCACACACGCGAGCTCATTTATGAAAACCAGGAACAGGCAAGGTTCTTGTACGGAGCCTTGAGGTAGGCCGCACAGAACTTCGATGGATTCCGACAGGTTGATTGGAACCCTCATATTCAGGTGACATTGCACGATAAAGCTTCCTATCCAGCCCAGAACAGGATCGCCGATTCCATATTTCTGGAGTTTGTGGGGAAGAATGCGATGGTCTATACGGTCGAATTCCTTTGAGAAATTCAAGTAGGCCGCATCGACTCCTACACCAGCGTCCACAGATTCCGTCCAGCTTTTATGAGCAATACGCAGATTAGTGGTACAGGAGCGATTTAGGCAAAATCCGTGCCGCTCCGAACAATAATTTTGTTGTTCTCTAGGTACCCCATCAGAGCCTCAGCTGCAATGGACTCCATAACCTTGGAGATCACAGAAAGTAGTATTATGGAGGGATAATTTACTGGTTCAGCACGAATGCCACTTTTGTAGATAGGCGTGATGATTCCATGTTTCCACATCGTGAGGACGTGCATTTCGTTCATACATCCTTGAAGGAAAATTTCCAGTGGTGCTGCCAAACTAATTGCAGAAACTTTCAACGCCTTCGGGCGAATGCCGTCCGCACCCGGGGAGCTGAACTCGCGCAGAGATGTCAGCCTCTTCAGTACAGCTACGAAGGTGAAAGATATGTGATTAAGCCCTGATGGCGGCGATACCTGCTTAGGCAATGTGTATGATGTTTGTACGCTTTGGAACGTACGGCCAAATTCTTGTCCAAGAACGTTGGCCGCCTCTTGTGCGGTTTGGCTAACCAGCATGCTGTGTGCAATGCATAAATACCGCACTTAACACAGTGCAAATTGTTTAGGGTCTGTATAGCAGTTTGGGATTGGAGCAAAGCCTTTCCACAAAGCCTTGTTGGTCCTTCAATTTATCCTCCCGGACGAGTTTGACACAGTGGTTTCTTTGTATTTTGTAGACGTCCCAGGTATGGTCGTTCGGGGAGGCTATGTAAGCGTGCCATGCCAATTCCCTTAATGCCATACCTTTACGTGTTCTGCTCCTTACGAAAGGCTACATCCTTTTAGGCTTGTAGTGTTTGCTTTCAGATGTAATTGCCACGAGCTTGTTAAATATGTTGACTTATTCACCACAAGCCACATTAGAGTTCAGTTCGGCTAAGAACGACCAGATTGTTGCATCAATGAGGTCATACAGGTCGTCATATTTGGTTACGACAAGACATTCCTCGGCACGCTCTTTAGGATAATCCGCGTAGCACATGTAATGAAACAATAGCGTCGCATGTTCACCGCGGCCCAAAGGAATACAAGTTATCACACTCTCTACCATCAGTTCTTCAATGGTGAATATTAAGTCCAATATTGCTGGCCTTTTAGTCCCCCTGAATCTGATGGATTTAGTGACGTGGCCACAAAGCGGGAAGTCTGAAACCAGATATTGCAAGTCTGCTTTGTATTGCTCTCCTGGTGTGGCCTGGGATTCTAGAGCATGTAAGTTGAAGTCACCAGTGACTAGAATGTGACTGTACTTCCTGTATATCACTTGCCTCAACGCAGTCATCAAGTTGCAGTCCATCTCAGGAGTAGACGATGGTGGGTCGTAAACAACAACCAATAGGCCAAGATCTTTCCCTCTCAGCCTGGAAATTACACCAAATGGCGTCAGGTACGTCGGTTTCCGAATCGTTTGTGGGTTCGCATTCCATGTTTTTACGAAAGTAGAGGGCTACCCTACGACGTTTGCTGGCTTCATCCTTCCGGACAACGTACTTGCCCGTTAGCGAAATTTTAGCATCCATTATCTCACAGCGTAACCACGTTTCAGTGACAGCGATGAGGTCCCAAGCTGCTGACGCGTGTCGAAGTCTTAATTCAGCCAATTCGCTGAGTAGCCCTCGGGCATTTGTGTACATGCATGGGAGCTTCTCGGAGAGCAAATGTGTGTTAGATTGGATGAATGATACAAGTGAGTTTATGCCGACCAATAAAAGGTCGGGGACTAATCGTCTTTTGAATGGGTTGCAGGCTCTCGAGACCAATTCCGTATGTAGTCAAGTGTCAGATGTTCCGGATCCCGGTGTTTGCTCGTGCTCTGATGTGGCCCTCCGAATATTATTGGTACTGTTGAAACCTTCCCCGAGTCGGGTCAGGCACTTGGCGTTTTCACTAAGAGCTGTGCCTCTAGTGAATTGTCATTCAAAGGTGTTGGTGTTCCTACTGCTTTCAGACGAATTTCCGTTGGCAATCTGAAACGGAATTTATCGCAGTTATTTATTATGTTTTGTGCCGTTAGTTCTGGTTTTAACACAAGATTTATCAGCCTGGGACCGTACTCCTGATAGTTTGGTGATACGGAAATTTTTGTCATCGAGTTGGCCATGACATTTTCTAGAGAAAGATTCTCCCGGATGCCGTGCTACTGTTCGCCGTCATGCATCTGAGCATCGTCAAATAGGAATCAGTAAGCTCAGGAACACCGAGAGCAATCTCTGTTTTCTTACCTTGACTTTTCCTGTACCTCTCTTTGGTAGCGGGATCCAATGAACGTTCTTTCCATAGATTTCAGGTAGTATGCGCACTCCACTTGAATCGTTGCAGGAGATGATTCACAGACAGCAGAACGGACTCAGTCTCGTCTGCCGAGTTTAGTGTTATCCGAAGTAACCGGCGTTTGCCGTAGTGAAACTCGTTTGGGCGACCCGAGATTCTTTTTCATGTCGGGGGATTAGCATGGACACCGATTGACGTACAGACGGAACCACACTGATTTCGATCGTCCGTCAACCCACCCTTATTTGTATTGGATTTGGATTCGGGGACATTTGTGCACACAAGTTTTAAGGCGCGGTGGTTGCGCCTAGTGGCTATGGTTTTGGATTTGGAGCTTTGCGATCCTGTATTTTGGCGATTTCGTGAAGTCACAGAAGGGTGTCATCCGTGCTTCGACACTTTTGTTTTCTCTAGTCCGGGGACAAAGGTTACCATTGCTCCCTCCGGTGTTTACTTGCCGGCAACCGATGCGTAGTTTGCCGGGTGTTTCATTATTTATGCTTGACTATGGCTTACTGTCTTGTGTGTAGCGAACCGACTATTAGGAGCAGCACACTTTGCATAAGTTGAGGAAGCTGCGCTGCAGGCAATGTTTTTATTTATGGGAGGAAGATAGAATGGAGTTCGTACTGCTGGAGGCTGAGTCGTTGGTGTTAGATTGGGATGCTCGGCTCGCTCCTTCGTCCTGACTAGGGAATTAGGGGTGTTATCTTCACTCACAAGTGCAGGTCCGTTTCCTCCAATGGGTGTAATTCTGGCGTTTACCAGTTGTTCGACCGCTTCCGTTAGTCTTTCCCACCTCTTCAGTAGCACAGCTAGACAGCTAACACTTGGGATAAGATAGGATAAGTGGCAGAGCCAAAGATCCTCTGCCGTGTTATTGCATTCTTGTGTTGGCTTCGTCCCAAGGCAGGTATTTTAAAAGGATTTCAAACCCCAGGTAAACAACAGACCAAATTTTTACCAATTTAACACATAATTTGCATTTGCTTTTCTTACGAGACATTTTCACATTAGGCGTGCCGTTTTGAGGGGTAGCAAGGGGACAGATATACCGACGCAGAGTTTTTGACTTCGCATCACTTTTCGTTGCGTCGCTATCGGCGCTGGTTTGAGGTAAAGTGGGACAGGCGTGTCGCGTCCAGATGAGTCACACTTTCCTTAGGCTCGATAGACGAAGTGCGTGCTATCGATCCAGCCAGTAAATGGATGGGCAGCGATGCAGCGTAGGTTGGAGGCAAAGCAAGATGATTTGGAAAATAATGTCTAAACACGAAAGTGGCTGTTAAAAGATGGACTAAATTGGTGAATATCGCTTTGTACAGCGACTAGAAGGAATGGTAGTAAGCTGTTCGTGTGACTCTCAAAACGATCTTTACAATAAGATCAAAGTGTTCTTCGGCGACGGGAGGAAATATAAATCCTCTGATGAGGTTCAAACACGGTTGACTTCGAAATTGCAAAAGCACAGTTTACTGGTGATCCGCGAATGATAGATCAAATAGATGAACAGTCTTAGAAGGAGCTCGTGGAGTCAAAGCAAATGATAACAAGTAGGTCTCTGTGAGAAAAATTCCAAACATCTAAAGACGAATAACGCAGGAGGAAACTTTTTGCGACCGGTCGGGAGCGAAGTAACACTGGAAACTGCAGAACTTGAAAGTCAGTCCATAACTTGTACACACACAAGTCATATTAATTTGGACAGTTTACACAAGCAGTAACACTCATTGTATATATGTCTTTGTGAGTAGCCGGCATTTTAATTCCCCGCTGCTGTTGCGTATCAGGTTGCACCTTACTGCCGGAACCGTATAATATGGGAGGATGGTACCTTACGGCCGCTTTCACACTCTGAAAATACTCGCAGAATGTCCTGATGGAATGAAATCTTGAAGGAGGTAAAGCGAAAGCCTTCTGTTGTAGTTCTTTATGACTGATCCCGAAGATTAAACAATCTCGAACATTGATATGCAACTATTTGAACACATTGCAGTGGGGTGATTGCGTCTGGACTTGCAGCATTGTTTGTTATCCTTTTGCGTAAGCGTGTAACGATTTTGCCCCTCAGCTGCTTCGAGGTTTGTTGGTTAAAAATGTTTCCGCAGCAGCCTTTTTTGAGATAATGGAGTGGAGAAATTGGCGGGGCAGCGAATGGCAGGTTCTTCGGCAGTGAGTGAGCATCCTCCAAAATGACACTTGGTTGTCCCTTGTTCGTTGCTTGTTTTTGCCGCGGTTTCAGTAGCTACATCTGCCGGCGAATGCCGGTTCATCATCCGGCACTGGCTGATCCATCCACAACAGCCAGCCTATTTGAAACAATTGATCTTTTCTCCGGACAACAGCAGCAAGTCATCCTTATGACGATTTCAATAATGTTACGAATAGACAATTCTCTTGGCAATTTGGATAGATGCCATTTGCAATGCTTCTTAACCAGTGCGTTTAGCTCGCCTCGCAAACACCTAACCACAAATACTCACTGGAATTATGTCTTTTCGCGGATCTCATGTTTCACTATGGATTACAGAGTCTTCTTTCACAGTTACTTTACCTTCACATGGACAGCTTTGCTGCCTATTCTCGGTGTTCACACCATTGGGTTAGGTGCCTTATATTTCTACAAGAACAGTTTGGTACTACACTTACCTGGAGCATTTCTGACGACATATTGCGATGACTTTAAAGGACATGAAGACAAATTATCTTGGCAATAAATTAACTGTGGTTTAACACCGACCTACCTTTCTGTTTTCGCTCTATGCTTTACGTGGCCTGAACACAGCGGTTCGGTCCCATTACTCGCATAGTTCTACCTACGATGTATTAGGAATTCAACCGAACTCATTGGGAATCGCGAAGTTGAATGTGAATTCGCAATTTCGCTAGGAATTTAATGAGTTTAACCACCAGGATCAATTACATTCACCAACAGACACATGCAGTGTGGATACCTGTACACGAAATCTTCATGCCTGGACCAGTGTACCGCAACGGAAAAGGCCAACGTCATTACTTCGAAATGCTTCCTGTCATGCAAATTCCTTCATCAGACTCTCCTCGACATCTCATTTTTCGACCGGATTCAACGACTTATGGCGGACTTTGAACAAGCAATACGGTTAGCCAACGCAGAACTTTAAATTGACCTTCATCGACGTCGAGTGCATGGTGCTGCAGCATATGCGGTTGCGATGGCCTGAATAAGGCAGGTCTAGTGAGCCACGAGCGAGACTAATAGGGGCCATTATCGAAAAGACATCATGTGTTGCTTAGAACGTAAACAGCACCGGCGCAGCGTTAATAGGTGTGCTGCTTGCGTTTCCATTCGCTTTGCTAATCACGCATTTGGGTGCTGCGATTCTTTACTTCAGTTGATTGGTTTGTTATATTTTGTTCTTACTTATTTTGTAACCGGTTAGTGTCTAGGTGAATACTTCTCTGTTAATCTATACATGGCGCATAAACGAAAAGTGGCTAACATTTTTGTAGTTTCTCGTTTGTTGCACATGTTTTCATGGTCGCTTTTTAATTGCTCCTGAAATAATCGTGGATATCCATTTTTTACAGGTGCTAATTTAGCGAACAATTAAATCGGCATATCCGTATGGTGTTTTTGATCCATTTTGTTTGCCACTTCATTTCATGTGATTTATTATTGCTTGGCATGCCCAGTGTGGCTTCGCATGATGTGCATGCTTACAAGTGCTTAACTGAATAATCGCCACAGCCTCGTCTACAATGACACTATGAGCCGGTTTGTCATTGCTTGAGTGGATCATAACCGTAGTGCCACACTACGGAAATTAATCACCAGACTTAAATAAAACATCAAACAATTTGATCAATACAATGTCATCTGCCAGCTAAATTGATACGACTCTGATTAGAACTAGGTCGGACAGACCGGAATAAATATCTGCTCAGGAATCACCGAACCCAAAGCGACAGTCAGAAGAAATGTTCTGCACTCATTGGTTTCTGGGTATGAAGATCAATGAGTTTACCATATTGATGTGTAGAACATGGAGTTCCCTGCGCATATAAGTAGAAAACAAGCAAGGATGTTTTTTGGATGCATCGTACTACACAAGTCACTTGTACTCCAAACGAATTACATCAATCGGCACATCGAACTGGCCGCAGTATACGCAGTACTACTGACAAACGACCGCCAACTGGATCCATTTAATCCGGTGGAGCGTGGGACTAGACAACCAGATCTGACGACAGACTCTCTCACAAGACCAAGCAGATAAAGTTCAGTAAAAGCAAGGCGGATGGTTCAAGGTCACATGTCATCTACTCATCAAGCAAGCTGGACGCGCATGGATGTCCCAACCATTAGGATTGCTCCTCTACACGGACAATAACGACTACATAAATACACGCGCACCATGCTCATCGCACTCTCACGGAAGCTCCTCTACGCTATTGTACGCTTCTGCACTCCCTGCAACTGCGCACTGATGATGTCACTTCGCTTGTTAACCATCCGTTTGCAACAAAGTCGCTATGATCAACGAATAGTTTATTATTCTTAGGAATTCAAGATAAGTTCTTTATAAGTTATACATGCTGCTGCTGATGAACACCTACCCGTTGCTATATCTTCGAGCAACGGTATAAACGGACGAATTTATATTCTCATATTTGCAAAACTTTTATTCTATTACTCATCCGCACATTTTATACAGAACATCCATGTTACTGTCATGATTGTCTCTTTGCTGCTTAATGATGCTTTAATATCCTTTATTAACTTTGTTGCAGGGATTTCAATATTTTTGCAATATATTTTTATGAAAGTACTTGTTTCTTTAATGCATTATGTGTCTTCTCTTGTACAAGTCGGTTACATTGACTTTGCATCTCAATTTAACTTGACCTCACCTTGATGCGATGTTTCATTGCCTCAGATAACCGTTGAGATAGATTGGGTGATGCCTTTTTGCAACTTGAGGCCCACTTGTACCAGATCTGTCAATGGTTAGAGAACAGACGATCTCAACTAACTAATCCTCCAGTCTAGTGTTTGGAATAAGGGTGGCTCCTTATGCCTTAAAATGGTCGCCTTGTCATCAACCTCAAAACCCGCTACCTTTCGGTTAGGTTAATAAATCAATTGCTTTGCTTAAGAATCATGATTGTGCTCCTATCTTGCTATAGGCATCCTGACAGCATCCTGTTGAAAAATACAATGAAATTCTCTTCAGATATGTTTGTGATTCTCTAGCCGTCGCTGACCACAAAATACGGCGCATTATCTGCTTTTTGGAGAAGGTTGGATGGGGGTTTGGATGATAATACTTAGGATTTAACCTCGTCTTGTACACCCTCTCATGCTATTTCACTCATATCGTCCCCTTTCAACGACAATTTTAACCTGTCTGGTTTTTAATCACCCGATTCCTGACTATCCCCAACTCACTTTGCTAGTCGTCTATGTTCTAGTTTTAACTCACATGCAAGCGCGGAGCGAGACATCTGTCCCATAGATAAGCCCATGTCTAACTATGCGGTCCACCCCGATTGATCTTCCTCTACCTGGAGCCATTGATACTTCTTCAGATTGATCTACCTAAATGTACGCACGTTGATAAAGATCGGTCAACAAGTAACACTTGCTCGAACATTAGAGACACTATCCATTGTTATCTTCTGCTTATCGCAAACTCGCCTGCAAGGCTGGGGTTCTGTGATCAGTCTGAAAACCCTTTCAGGTGACACCGGCAGCACTTTCGTATTCCGCCTATCCTGTGACGATGCAGTTTTGAGCTCCGTCCAAGCTGGTGTTGGCATTGCTCTGAGTCCCCGGGCTGAAGCTGCTGTGGTCATTTGGATACCAATCAGCAGCCGGATATGTGCGGTCCGATTGGCTGGATCGTTCAATGCTTCGAAGCCGCATGTGACTAAGAGGTATCTATTCGTCATCGCTCTCTAGGCGCCCTAAACTCTATCGATGATTCCGTGAAAGGCGACTTCCACAACCATCAGACCGAGATCCTGTGTCACAGAAAAAGCACGGACACTGTGGTGCTGGTGAGGAATCTGAACACTCAACTTGGAAAAGTATACATTGATGGACTTCAGCTGCACGGCCATCAAAGTAATGGCTCCCATAATGATAACAGTGGTAGGTTATTTCATTTGTGTGCAGATAATAGCTTACTTCCTTCAAGTATTAACTTGCGACAGCACCCGCCAGAGATTGACTTGGCACAAAACAGCATCGAACCAGCCGTGGAGGCAAGATGATCACATAGAGATCCGTTATCGCTGGGAAGGCTGCGTCCAGAACTGTCGCTCAATTTGGAGCACTTGTGTAGACAATGACCATGCACTTGTATAAACTGACATGCGGATGCATTTTGGCGGACGCCCACGACGACGCTGTGGGCACATTGACACCAGTCAACTGGCGAAGCCATCTGTTCCGAATGCGTATCTTAATAAGCATGCATGCGGGTTGAGTAAGCGCTCACTTGATTCAAATGAAGGTCACTTGTCGCATGTTCACTAGACCTTAACAGCAGCAGATAAATCTTCATGTGCTAAGTCTAATAGCCAACATGGTTATTGGGTCACTTCACCATCTCTGAAATTAATCGTTGCTCGCCGGCATATTTCGGCTGGAAGAGAACAAAATAAAACTCGCAAAGTGTTCCAGGCAGAATTCCGGCTTAGGCTGAACGGAGGCCGCTAATCCTGGTGGTTTCTTCGTGCTCCAGGAGTGGAACTGGCCGCTGACCTTGGTAACCATCGAAAGTTGTTTCGTCTGAGACGGAAAACCACCAGCAGGAGACCAAAGTCAGCGAAAATAATTAATGAGAATATTGGTGAAACTATCAGCAAATTAAAGGCATCATGTTCCCGTTATCAGACTGAACAAAATAATAAGCAAAACAGCACTATAAGATGGCACCATTTCTTTTAATATGATCGTATGCAAGCTAGCAACATATATAGGTCAAGTAACGGAAGTAAACGAACATTTTGAATCGGTCAAAAATGCACACAAACATAAAACCATGGCTAATATCGCTGAAGCAAAGGTCTTGCACCCCCAAAACTTGTCAAATCATTTGGAGCGTTGGGCTTCAATTTGAAAACTAATTTGATCGGCCGGAATTCTTGGCTTCACTGCCGGCCAGTGATTGCCCGGCTCTCTGGGCTGTCCATTTGTATCCGCCTTCTCGCTCAAAAGTCGAACGTGAGATTAGACTCTTGAAATTGGAAAAAGCCACGGGACCAGATGATTACATAAGCCCACCTAATGTTGGGCGGCCATGCTGTGGTTGATGATTTACGCGAATTACTATTGAAATTATGGGAGCAGGAGATTGTCACAACATACTGGAGCGGCTCCGTTATAGTTCCGATCTTCAAAGGTACCTCGCGTTCGGAATGCGGCGACCATATTGGAATCCGTCTGCACTCTATCCCCCCAAATTTATTGCTTCTTTAACTCTTCAAATTTGCTAGGAACGCCGTGCGAGCAACTTGTTGGACGCTTTTGCTTACGGAACGGAAAAAGGAAATTATGCGCTCAGCACCGTCTTTTCACCCACCAGACTTTGATGGCTCGGCCAAGTGTTACGCCCGCCAGCCCACCGGCTTCCGCGACGTGTGTTGTTTGCTGGCCGTGAGTGTGGATGGAAGAAGAAGCGAAATGGCCAATCGATGACTTTGTGAAGAATAATGAAGGCCTTCACTTCGCAGCTGACCTCGGTTGGAGTGCCACGGCTCCTAAGTTGTGGTCCAAAGGACGTTAAACATCTTTGTCTAGATACACTTGCTGATATAGCTAGGAGCCGAGCGCAGTCGCTCTCGGGCTGTGGGTTCTTTTGTCCTTTCCCAAAACATGTAGCCTCCAGCAACAAGCATGATCACATTTCATAGCATAATATTTTTTAACATCATAATTTTCCGTTGCCTACTAGCCGTATGGTAGCTTTCCGGAACGATGAACATCCGTTTCTGGTAGCTCAGCTGGTATGCAACTGTTGCATTTATGTTCCTTTTTATGTATTGTGGCACAGTAGCTGAGGTGTTTTATACATCTAGCTAGTCTGTATAATAATGATAATAAACCAAGACTACATACAGACTTGCTAAATACGGAACGATAAATAGGATGGAGTACTATGGACACAAAGTTTTGTGTGCAAACTGCAAGCGATGGAAAACAAATTAGCTAGAGTAAGGTGTTATGTTGCACGAGACTAGCTAGAGCGGAACTATCGTCAGTAAAAGAAATAGAAGATTCGAAGGTACAAACTAGAGTAAGGTCCATTGTTTTGAAGTATTGAGAGTGCATTCGTTTGGAATCCCTAATGTTTTTCTGTTTTGAGGCTGTGGGTTTGAAACATGTGATAGTGTTCTCAGGTGGAAGAGATTGGAGGATGGGTGCTCAAAGTAACATCGGATTGATCACTGGAATCAAAAGAAGGGGCGCATTACACAGTTGGTTAGGTTCAGGCTCAATTGCCATTCATTATTCACAGGTGCACTGACGTGCATCATAGGTGGGGTTTTAAAATTAAATCGTCGGACGGCAAAATAAATGGCTACTGAAGAAAGAATAACCGACGGGACATTTCCTCCGCCACAAGCCAGAGAGTGTGCCTGTGAGTTGTCAGTCATTCCAACGCACACAGTTTTAGTGCTTAGCAGCAATTTGCTTGCGATCCACGAGTTTTGTGTTATCAACTTTCCATCCCCAAAGTGTGACACTCTCATTATTTTATCGTTGCGCTTGTTTGTAGCGAAAACCTGTTGTGGCGTCCCCAACTGGTTAAACACCGCACGCCAAGATCAGACAGGGTCAAGCGCATTAGTGCATGAGAGCATAGCGAAATAAATAGGTTGAAGGCGGCTAATGAACACAACAATATCCGAGACGCTATTTCATTTCAATTACCTAGACACAAAACGGTTCGAGCTAAGGGTGCAACTAGCTGTGCGACCCACATGGATTAACTTTTGACATCTGCTTGAGTTCAAACTTCAAGTCTACAACAATCTAATCTTGCGCCACGGCTTTAGGCTTGAACGCTGGCTGTAAGCTGAGTCTTCGTAACGGAACGGCTTTTAATACAAGTGTAGCCGCTATGGGTTTATTGATTTTTATCTGATTTGAATCTACCCTGGTCCATTTTATTTAAATGGACAACTGGATGTAGACGGTGAAGATCGCTTGTTATGTTTTGCGGTTGCTTTCAAGAAACCGAGAGCTTTGAGCTCGGTCGAATGGCCTCGGAGAGCATGCGGAGCCTCCTGATCAGCATAGTCTGTGATGGCGAAATTCCACCAGACATTTGTGGATTCGGTGTTGAATGCTAAATGATCAGGAACGGGTCAATCTACACCACTATACGTCCCACCACTATTTGATTTGTGGTGAACTCGCTTGAATTTATCCACGAACCTCTCTGCCTTGTCTGTACGAGTCTGGGTGAAACGGCCGTGAGCGAAAGTGTTAAAAGGCCCATTGCTTGCAGAACGCCGTAAAAGTTGGGTAAGTGAACTGCATGCCGTTGTCAGTTATAATTGTCTCTAGACTGCCGAATCTACCTTAGATTTGGCAAAGTCTTGATATCTTAGCATCCGTTGTTGTTCTATCTATGAGAAAATCTTCAAACAGCTTTATGTCTGAGATTACTTTTATGAGGATTCTTTGCCGTAGACAGTACACATAGCTCCGGGCAAACACCTTCATTCGGTTGATCTCAGAATGTCCGGCAAGAAACTGAAAAGGTTATACTGTCGTCCACAATAGAGAGCGAAGTTTGCCACTTATAGAACTGCTGCAACTTTACAGATAAGTATGTACGTTGCCAACTGGCTTTGTGGAAATATGTGTAACTTTCTCGGTTTCTGGGTTTCGAAGGGCTTCAGTTCGTATAGCTTCTGTGGTAACCGGCAGGTCGTACAATGCGGCATTAACCAGATATTTGACATCAGTTTGATCTCCACGGTGGCAATGACTGTGTTCTCATGTTGTTACTGTTGGTCATCAATTAGGCGTGTCACCACATCCGCTTTGCCAAGGGAAATGTTTGACTGCTATCGGATCTCGAAACCCTACCCCACTATGGTGAGAGCCCGTCGATGTTGTCGGTTGGCTGCTTATGCCAAAATACCGTTTTCGAACCAAAGACAGCCAAAATGCTTGAAGCGGCGGCCAAACAGCATCGAGTAAATTTCTATACAGCAAAACTTATAGACAAAGCATTCTTCGCGTTATGAGTGTAAGTTTCCTCGACCAGCTTATGTTTCCTGTTGGACTTAATGCACGAATTCTGAGGTTTATCTGTGTACGGGTTTAAAATTACTGCGCTGACCTCATGGCTTTAGGCATATGTGGCTGCAACGATCTCACTAGATAAATCGAAATGGGTCAAAAGTAATTTATGAGGACACGAATGCCTTCTTCTGTTTGAAGGTAATGTGGCATTAAAAGGTCCAATTCAAAGTTTGGCCTTTGATAATTAGCGTGTTTCGCAGGGCGCTCGCAGGCTGTACATCACAGGCAATAATGCGTTTTAGTGAATGATTATCCCACATAAGCAACGCAGGGACTGTAGCTCTGTTGATGGATGCGCTTTCCTTAAGGCTTCGACGTTCGCCTGAATTGGTCGACATCCATCCTTAATGAGGATAAAAATTAGTTTTCTCATAGCAGCCCTGAGGATTGTCCACCTCTCCTCACGTATCCAGAAACCATACGGCTTATAACAACCAAACACTATATCCGGTATATTAATTGTCTCTATCGGTGATCAACCCATCACTATGATATCATCCAAATATGCAGCGGCTCCAAAAACTCACGCAAGCATGGTATCGATCAACTATTGAAATTAGCTGACACCATGGGCAAGCGGTTAAACTGGAATAAGCAAACATGAACGCTAATCCACAGCAACTCTTTTGAGTGTTCTGCAACATCCACTTGGAGATAGGTATCCGACATATTTAGTCTGTCAAAACACTTACTAACATGCAGTTTTGTCAACTTGTCTTCCGGTACGAAGACTGGGTACTGATGGTTATCCAGCACAGAGTGTATTCCAGTCGAGAAATCAGCACAGACTCCATCCCTGCCGTTTAATTTCTTCAATGTGAAAACGCGTTTGGCTCACGAGGAGTATTTGACAAGTGTGATGACTCCGGCTGGTTCTTATCCATATACTTCTTGATAAACGGTGGGATTTGCTGCCTAAGTCAAAGGTCTTATATCCTTGTTCTTGTTTGGCTCCTGATCGCTAGTTTAGTCTTGCCAGGACTTTCGTACATTGGCCTCAGTTGTCCAGAAAGACAGAGGCTAATTTTCGTTTCGGTGATTGTGACAGGTATTCAAAGAACTTCGATGACGGCGCAGGACTTTCTCGGACTCGACTGTAGATCTAATTCAAAGAACATCAATGAGATGCAAATTACCAATCCAGGCAAGTTACAGAAGATTTAAAAACAGTAGATCGAAATTGTATCACGTTTCTGTATGTGCTTATATATATAAGTATAAAATTAAATTTGCCGACCAATTATTACACAAACCGGATGCATTTTGAATAACTTATTTAGACTCGACCATATTCGGCTTGTTTAAATGATTGTGTGTCAGATTGGGATCCTGATTCAGCTTAACTAAAAGCCGCTTGCGAATCTTAGCACCAGTGGAAAAATGTTGAAGTCCGCAGAAAATGAGACCTCCGAACTGATTGTCCGGTTAAGATAGTAGCTTGAACAGTTCACACTCACATTTGATCATGTCTGCTAGAGATCCGAAATCGCACGTTTTCTAGTTGAAAATTCTCAAGCGTTAATAGCGGATAACAAGAAAATATGCTGGTTCAACAGATATCTTAATGCACTGCGACGCTGCTTAGTCGGACGACTGATTTTTCGGCTGTTTGTTCAGAATGTGGTCTATGAACCATAACTTTTCACTTATGCCAACCTTACAGATTAGTAATCACAATTTCCAGTGACCGTCCTGATGAGTGAAATCCGTCCGAAACAAGTATTCTCAGTGCATGAACCACGCTTCGAATGTGCATCTAGAAAACGCGTCAAAACGGAATTACTGCCATTAATTCAATTCAATGTGAATCGCGGTTTACATTGAGAGCAGGTATCGCAATCCAATCCCGCAATATGTGCTTTAAAATAACCCACCGATCAATACTGGACAGGATTTCATTTGTGACCAGGTCCAGCTACCCTGAAATAGGGCGTGAATTGTGCAAGCGGCGTGAAGTACGGCAAGATTTCGTCGCCTTCAAGGTCGATCTGCCTACCATTTTTGATCCCTCCATGCAAAAGCGTACATGTGAAATAAGCATCTTAATATTATTATGGCCCGAGATTTTGGTAAGATAATCGATTATCTTTATTTTCGTAATGGGTATTGTTCAGCTTCGTTCCGTTTGAAAATGATATAGAATACCCATGTGATCTGTTCTGCATCTGGAATATGCATACACTGTAATTATTTATGCTGAAAAGCCACTAGATTTAGCTGGAGCTGTTCACCTCTGCCACGATGGGATAGTCATAAGATCGCTGTAGGTGTTGGTAAATGTGCTTTTCACTCTCGCCTTTGTTATCCTGTCACATTGCCAAGAGTTACTAAACACTAAGTACCAGTGTTCTGGGAAAGGGTGAGAGCAGCGTAAATTTAGATTACATATGCATCGTAGACTTACAAATGTAATCGACGACTGATCTTGTCTTACTTACGCTATGTAATGCGTATCTGGTGAAATCAGTGACTTATAGTAGTGTGCACTTTGCTCATTTACTGTAAGGCAATTGGCAAGCGGTAGTACGCTTATCGTCTCAGCAATGTTTAAAAGATCTCTCGGAAACAAAATGGCGTTGCAGTTTGATGAAGAAAATTAGTTTTAAATTGGCGCGCCTCCAGTCTAACGCCTTTAGTTTGCTCTGAATATGAGACAGACTAGTGTATATTCCGTTGGCTTGAGGTGGGGAGAATATAATATACCATAAGGATACAAGGCTACTTTGTCTCGCACAGGTGAAACCATCGAACAAAATGGATAATGGACATTGGTTTATTACGGGTAGAAAAGCATCGCTTAACAAGTCCCGTGGGATGGAAATTATTGCGAAAATCAATTGCATAATAAAGTGAAAAGCTTTGTGGTGGACTCACCATAGACTTATGTGGAATAGCGGAGATGTTCGCATATCAAACGTATAAATCCATAAATCCATTGGTTAGGCGTTTGGCAAGAAACCGTTTGATTGCGTTTTGTAGCCTCTGGCTTACAAGTCATAAAATGAAAGGTAAATGAGACAATGCATCTTCAACACGTTTTTTAAATATTGCCACATTGGGAGCAGAGATGACATAATTAGGGAGGACATTCCAAGGCTCACACACGCGGAGAGAAAAGAAATTTCTACGGCAATCAAGCCGGCTATAATGAATTGCTAGTTTCAGAGGGTGACCTCTTAGTTTAGTGTTGTTGTTCAATTCCAGCAGCGGACGGCAAATGTGGTTTGGGTTCTTCAATATCTAGTAAACCATTATGAGATCCCCTATCAAAAGCCGATATCGTCTACTGTACATTCATAGAGATTTCAGTCTAAGCTGATAGAGCAGATAAAAGAGGCCCCTGACGTTCTTGCTTGCCCGTCGCTAAGGAGTCTCGATAGCAACGAGATCCTGTTACTATTAATTACTCAGGAAGATTTATAGAAAAATAATCTTAGCACATCCTAGTAGAAAAACCATTCCACAACAGTTCTGCATAGCTTGATCACTATCCATCTCTTCGTTAACTCGGTTTCTCGGTACCGTCAGAAATCTACGAGCTTGCTTTCAAATGTTAACGTAGTGTACTCGCAAAATAAACGTACAGTCACGGAATAAGGTCAATTAATTAATTCCTTTAAAACTCACATATAAAGATCACTTTCTCCCTAATGATGGCTGTATGAAAAATATCGTACTCTGCAGCTTTTAATATAAGTGTAGAGTTAAATATCTAACATCAAAACTAAAAGAAGCGATTAAGCCTACCGATGATAAAATCTTAAAAATCGCATCCTGTAAAATAGTAACTTTTGCGATACAATGAAGTTTATGGTATTGCATGTCAAAACGTTAAATTACTGCTTGTATCTAACTAGACCGTCGAGGCAGTAGTGTAGTTGTCCCTCAACTGCTGTTAGTTTGCACGAAATTTAAGATAACATTTGGTGGCCTGTCATGTATTTTACTGTGTTCGATTTTGTAAGTATATTTTATCTGCTACTCATCTGGGGCGATGTGCATTTGCGTTGTTAACCTAGTTTCGTTATGGGAAATTTTGAGGTAATCAGTACTTAGCGCAGAAACATATTATGTTTAAATGAGCCATTGACTTGGCTTAGCTAGCGCAAGTCGTCTTAAAAAAGAGCTTTTCTACTTAGGCTCCTAAAACTTTTAGTACCTAATTTCTCTTGACTGTATAAGGCATCAACATGTCTGAGTCTATAACAAGACGTCCACTACAAAGGTTATGAACAAAATAAATGTCTTTGAAATATCCCTATTGGGTGTATTTTTATCGCACATAGCTATAACTGTCTCATTGTTACCCTATTCCTACCAAAATCATAAGTAAACCGAGTACTAACGGATGCAAATTTGATGACTAAATTTATAATACAGCTTGCATGTACGGCTAATATATTTACCGTGTAATTGGTATGCCGAGGTTGAGCGCAAGAGATTGCTGCAATTGTTTAAAACGATAAAAGGAAGGCGATTGTCTTTGTTTTACGATAACAATGATTTCATACCGGGTAAGAAACATTGCTTTGCAAGCTTTGTTTTGTAGTCTGGTGGGTTATCGTAAAATCTTAATGAAAAAATGCAGTTAGTAGTTGTACTGTCAAAACAATGGAGAGCGTGGATACTGGTAACTTAATCCAGGTATACGCAAGCGGTCTCCTACCAATATTACATATAGATTGACTCTAAGTCCGCGTTTGGCCCAGTAATCTACATGCCTGGCTTAAAATCATAAGGTCAACGGGATCAAATACGCGTAGTGGCGGGCGTCCTCGCAATATAATTAATCCACACGCGATAGGCCGTGGTCGCAATGCAGCAAAGCGCCGTTATGACGTACAGTTAGTGAATTTTATTATGATTATTAATATTGTAATCATTAGTTTGACCCAGAGCAGCGCAATAAGATGCTACTATTTGCGTCTATCATGTAAGCATTTGTCATTTCAAATAACACAGTTATCGTCAACAATAATTTACGTTACTTTTATACACACCAAGATTACATACAACTGACAGCCTAATTTTAATATGAAAAATTATGCGCCAGCATTGCAGCGACCGCGACCCATGAGTAGCATGAAAATCCATCATTGAAAGAATTTCCCCAAAATTCTCTTTGCCAAAATTTTAA
Source organism: Dicrocoelium dendriticum (assembly GCA_944474145.2). NCBI lineage: Eukaryota > Metazoa > Platyhelminthes > Trematoda > Plagiorchiida > Dicrocoeliidae > Dicrocoelium > Dicrocoelium dendriticum. Next base: position 7,082,179 of record OX104069.1, on the reverse strand, counting down.
ATTCATTCTGTGGTTCACCTTACTTATTAAGTCTAAACCAAAACCAATTTTGGTATAGCGTGAAGTACTTAAAAAGGGCGAGCTTGTATATTTTATGTGTATGTTTATACGCGTCCTTCGGGAACCCAGTGGAAAGCTGCCGATGTTAGAAACCGCGTGTCAAAGTCCAGGTTACAATTGTGGTGATCAATATGCTAGCCAATGATGCAGTGATACCCAGGAGAAACTTATCCAGTTGAAAATATCCCTCTGTAAATGAATAAAACTCAAGGCTGTTACTGAAACGCCGTATTTGGTTTTACGCACTCAACTACAGCGTTTAGTGTAGCTAGCCTTTAGGGTAACAGTGAACGACGCAGCGTAGGCAAACAGGTTGCCAGACAGAAGCTGGTGACGCGATCTGATCATGACTGCGTTATGCGTAAACACACATCGGGGTTGACCCAGACTAGTGCACAAAGCACATCTTGGTTAAGGACAAATTTGAGACGATTTATTTAGATGGTTGCGAGCGAACAGGGCGCGCATCGACGATCACACACTGGCGGCACAGAATGGAATTCCGGCCTGTCCGCGGAGCATATGGAGGCCTAATAAGTGTACATATTCTCAAATATCTTTAACTATGGCGCTTTCAAATGCCACTTTTAAGAAACCATTTACTCCATATATCACTCAGGGTAGTCCTTAATTAGATCAAACTGTATCCAAATTAAGCCAACGCCCCCCAGTGTATGAGTGATATATAATAATGATAAGATGGATGACTTAAAAACGTACTTTCCAGGGGTAAGTGAACACTTCATCCTTATCCTTATACACGCTGGATAGAAGCGAATTAAAACTCATCCACATCTCACGCATTGACGTTTTGAATAAAATGAGCCTTGATGGAACCTGATTTTTTCGGTAAAAATGTAACACTGATATTAATTGATGTTAAAACAGAGAGTATGTTTAACCAGAGTGATCACACATGAACTGTTTTGACCTAAAGTAAAAAATTACCCATAGCATTGCCAACAATCCTCACTGCGCGAGTATCGTGTGTCTGTTCCACAAGGTAAGCAAATGGGAGCAGAATTATATAATAGGGAATCAGGCTGGCATATATCGTATTCCGGTGTTACATACTGAACTGATAACTGTAGTTGTGCTCTTATTTTTCATACATAAATTTGATACCGAGTATAACAGTCAATACGAACTAAACCTCAAATAGTGCGCGTTCATTAGACCCATGCCGTTTTCGTACCCCATGACTTCCGGATGCCAACAGCTAGCTCCGTTTGACATGGGTGCTGACTGCGGACCTGCATCACTGAGAGTTGTATAAAATATAGCCCAGGTCATACTCCACTGCCATTTCACTAACGCTAGCCAGTATTATCTGCTGGGAACCAGAAGTAATCTGGTCAGAACTTGACTGAATTCCGAGGAAGGCGCACTACGAACGGGACCCAGAAGGTAGAAACAGCTGCCTGATGCATTTTCAGACGTGCAAATCCTGCTAACTGAGAGGTACTGTGACGAAATACCTCTGCAGTTATGTAAAAATCCCATTATTTATTAATAATACCAAATCCGTCCACGTAGCTACCAACTGCTGTGTCGTAAATAGTCGCTATGCGGCAAGTTCTAGTTCCGTGGGGCCAAGCACTTTCCTATGCACAGTTTAAAAGTGGCTTGGAAATGGAGGATGCACCGAGCATATCCTAGTCAAATGTCAGTAACGGATGTCGGCGGCCGTCTCCCATGACTCAGTGGCACAAGCTGCTGTCATCCGGAAGTCATGGGTTAGAACACGGCAGCGGTCTGAAAATACACACGACTAACGAGACTCAGATGGTCGAACCAGCCATCTGGCGCATTTCTAGACGTACCGAAGCCTTTTGTCTTAGAGAGAGACTGCGGCGATATATCACTGAAATTATACTAAAATCCCCACTACTCCTTATTGAAGCGCAATTGTAGAAAACAGGAAAGGCGCATTTTTTCATATTTTCTAAGATGCAGCTTTAAATTTATATTATTCTTTCGCTGTTTTGTTTGCAAGTAACCACTGCCACCCTTCAGCGGCAGTACGCATTTTCCCCGAGAGAGTAATTCCATCGATGCAATCTTCTGATTAGAATTCGAAGGATCTGATGAAAGACTTCCCATTAAGGCAGATTATCAGAAAATCTAAGTTCAATTGAACTGATGTTTTTGGATTTGAGCTTCTGCTACCAGTGTATTAAAGTGTCGTTTTGAACTTTCCCGACTATTAGTTTAACGTGTTTGTTTCATGTCAAAACATGATACGCTCCTCAAGCCTATATTTTCATCTCCGTGCAATATGTGCCCCATGGTTTAACATACTTCTGAATACAACCCGAAGATTTTTCTTTTAATCGACGGGTTCTGAACTACGCATTGTTCCACTTATTTGTGTCGGGCCATTTTTGTACCATCCCTTGAATTTTGACACAAGTCAACTTGGGAACTGGAGACGGATACAGTCCTCTGTACTTTTCTTAAACAAACCCTGCTACATTTCCCCTGTCTTCTGGGATAGTGGCTAGTTGCATCAGTTGTTTGCCTTCCAGGTAATTCTTTTTTATAGTTCTGTAACTGATAAAGTCTCTGTAGTAAACTTTGGTGGTGAGTTATTTCCTAAAGAAAAGCTAAACAGTAGTACGTCAGTTCCCAGAGCCGACGCTTCGCTTTCACGTAACCACCACCAATCGCCCACGGACTAAGGATACCACAAGTGTCTCCTAGAATCCTACGCGAGCTTCAACTCGCGCCCTCGGATTACAACAGGTTTGTTATCTTTAGGGACACACGCCAGCGCGTAGTATCATATTTTTGTGTGATATTGTTAGTTTGTATTTTTCATTATTTTCTGCACACCTGCTAAATATGTAAGAGCCTTGATATCTCATGGTGTCCGGCAACCACCAACGACTTAGAAAAGAATACAGTAAAGTTCGTGATTTGCCCGAACATTGGTGAGTCGCATCTGTTAAGCAAACTGGAGTACCTGAACTCTTTTTGGACGCCAGGTAATCAATAATTATGGGGTTGTGTCAACTCACCTTGTTCGCATACAATATTTCTCACCTCCAAGAGCTGGATTGGTTAGGTGTACAGAAGGTGGCAGGAACTCAACATGCGTTTGCATCATGTAGAAAATTAAGGCTAGTCTGGAAAAGCACCTGACGCCGGCGTTTTGAACTTCTGGGTCTCGTCAGTAGGTACTAGCAGCCCCCAGCCAATACAGTTTCTGTTAACCGCCTTGTCAAGCCCCTAACTGTTCTGAAGTGAAGAAGAGGACAATACGAAAGCCCACATTTTAAGACGAAGAAGACAGCTAACTCGACATTTTCCTCGGATAAGACCAAGCTCTGGGTTTTAAGTTATGCTGCTCCTCTAAGCAATCGCGTTCGACCTAACAGTCCCCACGTTTCGCCTAGAAACGATCACCAGTCAGTCAAAGATTTTATATGGAGATGTAGGACCGCGCTTCTCATCTTATATTAGCTGACTGTGATCATACTGGATGTTAATAATGGATAACTTTAATCGTATTAGACATACACTGCGTAGTGCACATTTACTCGATACTCTAAGCATCCGAATGCAAAGCCAAGTATTCACTTACTTGCTCATCGTATAGATCGAGTAAGCCATTGCCTCCAGGGCGCATAGTCGGTTTTTAGAAACTGAGACTAAATGCAGGGTGCAAGCGCTGATCGCTGTGACTCAGTGGTTTCAGCTGACGTCCCGTAGGTCCGGGATTCAAGGTCAACAAATTGCGAAACGGGTCCTAAGGTAAACAGTTTCAAGTGACAAAGAGCCATTATCCATTTGACATGTGAACCTGCTACAGCGTCTCTAGCCAACTCGAGTACGTGGCAAGACGTCGTTAGCTGGCTAGGTGTGGAGTCGTCCCATACGACTGCTGAGATGATTTAACTCCCGCACACTGAGACGACATCGATCCGTACCTTGACGTTTGGCTCCATCCTTTCAATAAATTTGATTGATCACAATGATCAACGACCAATGTGTTTCGGCAGTGACAATTAAGCGTAGACATCCTATGATTTGACCCAACTTAAGGACAATAACAAGTTTACACCGAGTCCGGAAAGAATGTTTATGTATAATAATTTACCACGAACAAATGTGTGCTTACATCGATTACACTTAGGTCCGGATAGAATGCAATGTTTTCGACTACAAGCGGAATATATGTGGATATATTTTTGCAAATACTAGACCAAGCTCTGAATGATTTGCATTCTTTTAAAAGATAACGAAAATCCCTCTGCGCGGAAAAGTTTGTTGAGTGTTCCGTCCATCGTGAAGCGATTACCCCGACACTGATGCCTGTGCTGTGGTGGTGTCATGTTATCCAAGGAGTCTACAACCACTTCACGGAAAACATTTGATGTTAGGTATGGATTCCACGGCTGAATATGCAAATATTGTCAGCATAAGGTGAGGTAACTTATTCCGAAACGCTTAACACTTTCTGTCTTTTGGAATGCATTTTGCACGAGCTGAACAACTGTTTTATACAGCTGATATTCACCTTGCAATATTTAAAGTTTCTAACAATAAACTATTTCACAATGTATTTCCTGAGTCTCTCAAAGCGTCTAGAATACAATGTCTGAATTCGCCTTTATGCTTGGAGGGAATCGCTCACAAACTACTATCAAATTTAAGAGTCATCGAATCTGAGATGAATATGTTGGAATCCCCGTAAGTTATGTTGCCAATTATGACAGCAGGCTGTTGAAAACACCAAAACCTTCTTATAAGAATTACTATGAGTCCACTTGAATCGAATTTCGGAATCAAGTTTTCCGCTGTGTTAGCTTGCCTCCTTGGCCAATACACGCGATGCATAGCAACGTAACTAGTGTTGTGCACCATAAATTTTTCCTTTGGTTGCCTTTAAAAATTAGACAAAACAACGCACGAGGTCGTGGTCTTCCACATCCTCGTCAGTTAAAGGGGAAAGAGATTTCAGCGGCATTTCAGTCGCTTATGCCATATACACTTTTAGTTAACTTCTGAGATTCGTGTTATGATGGGGATCCAGTAGATGGCGGCAGTTGTAGTGTGGGTCTACTAGAATGGACGAGATTTGGTTTACTGTTGGATTTAAGCTAATTCCGGGTGATGCTTATTCACTATCATTCCGAAGAATCTGTGGCTCCGGATGTATTCAAGACATCTTGACAGACCAATTATTAGGCTAACTGCTCTGTGTTGTCTGGTTATTAGGTAACCACACACGCTCATGTTACTTCGGACGTAGTACCGTGGGAGGCAGTTGTTAAAAAGTATGGATAAATTGCTTCAGATGTATCACGCTTCATCCCATATGCCTCAGTTTAGACAACGCAGGTGTTCCCAACCTCGGTTTTGTCGACGCCTAGTGGCAGACGCGGATTTGATCAGACAGCGCGCATGAGTCGGCCCCCAAACACAATTGTTGACCACGGTTTATGATGAGGCAATTTATTAGTACCCAGGTGATTGGGTCCAAAGGAACATATGTGTATATGGCTATCCCGCATTGGTGAGCATTGGGAACAAACAATTGAAACGGTACGAATTATATTTTCGTCGAAACCTGATAGACTGCAAAGCAGATTGTGAAGATGAATGTCTACGCAGCAACAGTGCTGGGACCGCAATCCCCGGATAATTCCTTAGCTGATATTGGGAGTGAAATAATGGCTGTTCTGAATGCTTAAGTTTCTAGAGCAAGGAGGTATGGTCAGCTCCAAGTGGGATGCAGAACCATATAAAGTCAATGTTAAAAATAGTATCCACAGACCAGACCGAATGAGGTTGAGACGACACCAGTGACAGGGAGGAGGATCGGTAGTACACAATTACAGCGCTGCTAAGGGGATAATAATTGGTGGAACAAAGCACAATGTGTTTGCAAAACACATACGAGAAGGCGCGTAAATAAGGCACCTGTGTTAGTAGTGCTCTACCAGAATAAACGGCTACGTTTATAAGACGTTTTACAGCTATGCCCGACGTGTTTTATCTGGTTGATGGTTTTGAAAAAAATAGTCTTATCAAATTAAACCCTTCAAGGCAATTTGAATAAGGTTATATCTAGCCATTACCGTTTTACTTAAACAGATGGAAGTGTGATCCTCAAAAATCATCGGGCACTTTGGGAAAATTCACAGTTTCCACTTCTCGCTGAAGTCAATAAGGAAGTGAAGGAAAATGATTTGATTAGTTATGCTAGTTATTTAAAACAAATCTATAGAGGAATGAAAGACTTGATTAACATCGAAATCACGATACGGATTTTCAAACCATTTAATGTACAACCTAGCATTGTTGCTTGAAATCAGCGAAAGCCTCATAACGCTACAAAGTAACACATTAAAATATCCAAATTTACACAGTATAAAAGGGATTTGCTAAAACTTCTTCTTACTCTAACAGATATCACAGAATTCGGAAACAGCCGAAATATGTTTTCTTTATTTTACGTCAACATACATGGTTGAAGTTAGGTTATGCAGAGTACTTTCCATAATTAAATGTATTAACTGATGGTGTATCACAGCAGGAGGGGAACTTCGACTCTCTCTGACAAGTCTTGAGCGTCAAAATCTGGTCATCCTTTATTCCATGGTGAATGTTTGTCAGTGGCTCAGTTAAAGACGAAAACTTGTGGACCGAGCTCATTGTATGCGATGAAATTGTGACCCTCATATGTGTGTTAGTAGTGTCGAATGATTGCGTAGATGACAAGCAGTTCGCTGTCATTTTTGTGTAGCGGACCCAACGGCTGGAGACGTTTGGAGAAGAAACCCAAAGTTGTCATTGCTTAACATCGATTGGTTGGAGGTGAGCTCCTTCAGCAACATCTGTGTCATCAGTTATGATAGAGTGAGATGCTGTTGATTCGGTTAGAGGAAGGTGAGATATGTTGAAGTTAACATACTTAAGTTTGAAAGTTTGTCCATGTTGTCTCAGGGAATGCCAACTTAAGTTCGCGTTTACGTTTACGTTAAAGTCGTCAGTCAAATGCTACATGAGCTGCTCACAGCGGAGAATGAAACGTCTATAGTAGTTGTCTAAACTACCAATGTGACGGCATTACTTGAAGGCATAACTGTCTGAATTAATCCGGAAGAATTTCGGTACCCGAAAAAACGAGGTGGCTAAGTGATCCTCCCACTGCTTTGCCGGTTCCAAGCCTTGTAAATTGGACTGAGACACCGCGTTTGGTCAAACGATGGAAGGAAGAACGGAGATGATCCGTGTTCTTTTATTCTGTTGAACCGGCAACTATAATATCATCGGGGTATGAATAAGCAAACTTTAGAACCAGGTTGGCATATTGGATAAAACGCTGGAAGGTTGGTGCGACGTTGCACGGTTGCAAATGCATTCCTAACATTTCGAACCAGTCGAAAGATGTGATGACAGCTGTTCTAGAGACTTCATTCATTTGATATGTATCTGGTGATAGGCGTCAACCACATCGATGGGTTACATTGATGGGTTACCTATTTTGGAACGGTTAGCTTTTTGAATTCGCGCTAACCATCGCAAAAGCCTAAGACACTATATTTCTTAGGAACCATCTGCAGTGGAGTGGAAGAAGTGCTGTCGGAAGTGCGGATTATACCTAGTTAGTGCATGCGCCCAAACTCCATCCTTGCTACCTTAAGTTTCTCTGGTAAAAGTATACATGGGTGGTAGGAAACGGACTGATTATTCGTCCAAATGTGTTGTGGGACTTGAGATGCCACGTGCAGATCTGTGTATTTGGTCTGAACAAACATGGAATACTAGGAAAAGAGGTTGGTTTTGTCTGGCGTAGTCTGGAGATTGAAGTAGAATGGGGTGAGCGATGTGATTTCAGCGTTGTTGACACGTGCACGGTTTTCGTGGTTGTATCGGCTATAATCTGACGATTCACATCAACGAACAGGTAGAAATGCCCGAGAATGTCTATGCTAATGATGTGGAAATGGATTGTAGCAACGGTGAATACTCAGTTGAACGTGTGCCTTAGGTCCAGCGTAAGCGACCGATGACCATAGATGCTTATTGGCGCGCGCTTGATGGTACTTAAATTCATTAAAATTGTAGTGGTTGGCTTACCTGGAATAATGGGTTGACGCTGAACTCCGCCCCATTATATACTAAGAACTGGGTTTCAGAATCATAATTCCTAATGTAGATGAGACGAGTTTGGGCTTCGCCGAAACTGTTAGTCGTCATTATAGACTAACCTGAAAGTTTCCATTTTTTAATGCTGGAAACTGATTAGTTTCCTGCACTTTCGGGTATTTTATGTAAGAAACCGCAAGTGGTAAATCACAAAAGTGAACCAGTTTTTCTCGTGCAACGGGAAGATGTGCTGGAGCTGCTGCTGTGATACGGTCTAAGATGAGTTTCTTGACTTGGCGTTTTAACGACGTTATTCTTGACATTAAAGCATCTTTTGCGGATGGCTCATAAGGCTCCAGGTCTATGACAGGGATAAGTCTAGTGAGTGTTATATGCTCTTTAGTTTGTTGATGTTGTACAATGGCGCCAAATGCGATTCTAAAACTGGTGTTAATGGAAGGGTGTATGCTACTGCGGGGAAGGCCTGTGTGCTTTTCCGGAGTTATTGGCTCTACATTTCGCGGATAATGCCCTCTTGAATGTTAAAAGTGGCTAGAAGCTGTAGAACCCGGGTACCGAAACAACCGGACTTAATATCGATCGATCAGCCAACCAACATTTCAAGGTATGTGTACAAGGTGACACTAAAAACAACCAGCGCGCCATGCTGACTCACGCTTACCTTGACGCAGGAAGTTGAAGGGATAAACACGTGACCTTAAAACTGCAAGCCTATTCTGAACGTGTCTCGTATGAAAAGCAAATGCAAATCATGTGCTAAATTGGTAAAAATTGGTCTAATATTTACCACGTGATTAGAAGCCTATCACACTACTTGTCTTGGGACGAGGTCAACATCAACAAAACGACACTAACACCGCAACGGCGTTTCGGTTCTGCCAAATATGCAATACTATCCTAGTTGTTAACTGTCTAGCTATGTTACTGAAGTGGTCTGCAGGACTAACAGAAGCGGTCGAGCAGCTGTTGAGCGCCGGGGTTTCACCCATGGGATAAAACGGAACTGCAACTGTACGTGAAAATAATACCCTGAATTACTAGTCTGGTGAAAGAAGAGAGCCAGACGTCCCAACGTTACGACAACTACTTAGCCTTCAGCCTCCATGATCATTGTCCGGAAGGATCAAGCCATCAAAATGGTGGGGCTAGCCGTCTACTTTAGTAACAACCCGAACCCATAAAGGATTCGGAAACCGACGTACCTGGATCAATTTGGTGTAATTTCCGGTTGCGAGGGAACGAACTTGACCTAGTGGTTGTTGATTACGGACCACCATTGACTGCTCGTGAAATGAACTGCAACTTGTTGCCTGCCTTGTGGAACTGCTAAACAGGAAGGGCAGTCAAACTCTTGTCACCGGCGACTTTAATTAACATGCTCTAGTACCCCAAACCACACCAGGAGAGCAATTCAAAAGAGATAAGCTAAATCTAGCTACTGGCATCCCGCTCTATGGCCAAGTCACTTCGCCTAATAGATTCAGGGTAAAAAACAGGCCTTCCATATTTGACTAATTATTCAATAATGAAGAACTGATGGTAGAGAGAGTGCTAATCGATAATCCTTTGGTCCTTAACGATCATGCGTTGCCGGTGTTTCATTACACGTGCTGCGCGGATTATCCTAAATAATATGCCGAGGAATATCATGTCGTAGCCAACTATGACGACCTGTCCGACGTCATTGATGCAACAAGCTGGTCGTTCTTAGCCGACTTGACCCCATTGGTGGCCTATGGAAAATTAGTCAACATATTTAACATGGTCGCGGCAAGTGCACCTAAAACCAAAAGCTACCAGCGTAAAAGGATGAAGTCTTTCGTAAGGAGCAGGACATGTATATGCATGGAATTAAGGGAATTGGCGTGGGACAAACAAATAGCCCCCTGAACGAGGATACCTGGGATGTTTACACGAAACAAAGAAATCACTGTGTCAAATTCGTTAAGGAAGATAATCTGTAGAACCGACAACGTCTAGTGGATAAGTTTTGCTCCAATCCCAAACCGCTATATAGACACGTAAAATGTTTGCGTTGTGTTAAGCGCGGTATTTCTACTCTGCACACAGCATGCGGGTTAGTACAAATCGCACAAGATGTGGCCAACGTTCTTGGACAACAAGTTGGCCGTACCTTCCAAAGCGTGCAATCATCATACATCCTGTCTAAGCAGATAATGCCGCCATCAGAGCTTAATCACATATCGTTTACCTCCGCAGCTGTACTGTATTTGCTGATGTCTCTGCGCGAGTTCAGCTCCCTGGGTGCGACGGGACTCGTCCGAAGGCGTTGAAAGTTGCTGCTATGAGTTTGGCGGCGCCACTAGCAATTTTCTTTCAACGATGTCTGCACGAGATGCAGCTGCCCACGATGTGGAAGCACGGTATCATCAGGCCAATCAGCAAAAGTGGAAGCCGTGCTGAACCAACAAATTATTGCCCGATAACACTAATTCCTGTGATCTCCAAGGCTATAGAGCCCACTGTACCTGAGGATTTCATGGGATACCTGGAGAACAACAAAATTCTCATTCCGGAGCAGCACGGATTTCGCCAAAATCGCTCCTGAACTAATAATCTCTTGATTGCTCATGCAAGCCGCACGGAATCTGTGGACTCTGCTGTAGGAGTCCAGGCGACCTACCTGGGTTTTTCATGGCATCCGACCGTCTAAACCATCGCGCTCTCCTCCAGAAATTCTAGAAATATGGAATCCGCGACCCTGTTCTGAGCTGGATAGGAGGATTTCTTGTGCAACTTCACTTGAATGTGAGGGTTCTAAGCAACCTATCGGAATCCATCGAAGCTCAGTGCGACGTACCTGACGGCTGGGTACTTGGACCTTGCCTGTTCCTGATTTTTACAAATCATTACGCCGGCGTGCTATCTTCTGACTGTTTACTTATGGCGGATGATTTAAAGCTATGGCGTACTATAGCTGCATTCGAGGATCACACATCGTTACAGGAGGACTTAACAAAGCCTACACACGGTCCATCGAGAACATGCTGCATTTCAATGTCGCCAAGTGTAAATTTCTCAGCATACGGCACAACAGTATGTCACAAATACCTCCTATAACCACGAATTCTGCAGCGAGCTTCTCACGAGTGCGATTTCCGCGTGCTAGTTCAAGATGACCTCGGTTGTTTGAGGCAGACTGAAAAGACATCTAAGAAAGCAAACCAGTACCTCAGCTTTCTTCGCAGGGCTTTCGGGAAGTTTGACCCTTCAGTCTTTCCAAAAATGCTTAGTGCCTACGTGAGGCCGCACGCGGAATACGCTATTCAAGCGTGGCAACCCTGGCTCAAGTGCCATCTCACCGCGCTCGTTACTGCACAACGTAGGGCAACGAAGAGCGTCAGAGGTTTGACCAGCCTCCCCTACCCAATCAGGCTGAACGCTCGCAAAATATACAGTGGACGTTATCGGCATCTGAGGGGCGATCTCATGATGGTGTGCCAGATTCTGAGAAACCCAACCACTCGTGCCATTCCCTTTTGATACTCAGTCGAAAACACCGCGCTAAGAGGTCATCAGTTTAAGCTGGGCAAGCAGTACAGCCGACTGGAATGTCGGCGAAACTATTTCTCCCTTCTAGTGTCACAGCCTTGGAACGCCCTCCCTGAACATGTAATTAATGCACCCAACCTATCCCTTTTTAAAAAACTCCTTGACGATACTTTGTCACATTTACACTACGTGCTACAGTCCATGACCACCAGATGTTGGCACTAATGCACAACAGACAGTGGACGGTGTCTTAATCCTACTCGAGAATGAGTCGCTCCAAACCCTTTGCATACAATCTGATAAAAGCTACTACTGTAGAAACTGGATTTCTGTATCCCGTCGACCCGAGATAGCTGCACACGAGTAAGCCTTGCCCTTGCAATTTTTAAATTTTTTCTCGCTTACTACATGATCAATAACTAATCCCCTTATTGCTTTGTGTGCGCACATTCTAATTTCAAACTTCCTTTACACGGCAGTGCAGCTAAATCTGTAATCGCCCGAACGGACGATTCCATTATCCCTTGATCTATCTTTTCTCACCCTAACCATCCTACGGAACATGTCAAGCACCTGCTTTTTACCCGTTATAAATCATTGTTCAATGTTCATTGTTCAGATCACAAAACAGTTGCTGAAATCGGACCTTGTCGGTGGGCCTGCTTCTCTAGATGATCGCCAGCTTCAGATTCTCATATATTGTATCTCGAGCGGGACAAGGTATGATGTCTGCCACCTGGATTATAAATATAAATAAGATAATTTAGATCATTCTCCAAAAATGTGATAAATCTAACTCTGCAGCATGTATGGAGTTAGCTTATCATCAGAACCATTTACCATGAGGATTGAACAAGGATATACAGCAGATGCGGAAACAAAATGATCGCGATTAATGAATCACAGGTTCACTGGAACGAGCTCACCAGAATGATATTTCCAAATGGCAGGCGGCATGCTTTATTTCGGTGCCTCCAATAGTTGGGCGACGTCTGGAATAATAGTCGGGAACAATGACACGTAAGAGACATGTCAAATGTGGAACGGTAGAAAGGATGGAGTTGGATGGAGCCAACGTATATTTACAGGCTAAAGGCAATAGGAAGCGCAGATTCATTTGCCAACTACTAAGTAACACGAGACTTACAAGAGCAATTTGTGAAAACGGATTTGCAGTCAGTAAAACAACTGGACCTTTGGAATGTTCAAACAACAATTACTTGAAAATGTTGTACACTACTGATTGTTTTAGGTGCATTACAATTAGGGGATAATTCAGCCGTGAAAGCAATGCTGTTAAAGGAACTTTCAGTGAGCTAACATCCATTATATCCTTTTGAATAGGCAGCATTTCTTTGTGTAAATAAAGTAGAATGGTATAGAAGATTACTTTCTGTAAGGCGCCTCAGTCATCACGACGATTAGAGGAATTATTGGCTTTCAGCGCCGTGAAATACGAGCGACATTTGAAGTAGTTACCTACCGGCTGCATGCTGCTGGTCCAAAAACATTCGCAGATAGCAGACTAAAATACAACTGTCTAAGCTTCCATAAGTACTGAAATAATCAAGGAAGAGAAGCCGTATAGCCTTGCGATTCACATTCACTGCAAATGCTATTTAGTGAACAATGAATGCTAAGGCATCCAACGTGAAATATCGGGGTTGCTAAACAAACACTGACGCATTTTCGACCGGATTGCTTGTTGAGATCCATTGTGCAAGTAACCGCTTGAAGACATCCAGCATAACAGACATAAAGTATATCGGAGGGGATTTCGGGAATTTAGGGCCTGATTGTGACAGGCCTGAATATAAGGTACATAATGCCACCAGGTAGATCTGATTGCATGGGTGTCGACTGCGATGGAAATAACTGCAATTTACTTCATTGACCCATTGCCTCTGTTCTCCCTGAAGCTTTGACCGCACGTCATCTGTTTGCGCAATTTTCGGCACTCAATACAACTCCGGGGCATAGCATATTTTAGTGTCTGTACTCCGTGATACAGAAAGATGCTTGGCAATACCCCAGCCGATTGATAACATATATATCCCTTTATTCATCAGTTATTTTGTTGCTATCTGCAATGCAACATATTTTTCCAACGGTCCTGGTTGATGAATCAAAGATTCTAATAACACAGGCACATAAAGCGGGACAGATTATTTTCTCAATCAGGGGTGGACCATTTAACTTACATGACGGTTAGGAAAACTATGCCTACACGAAAGTTGAGAAACGGCATCATTAAGAACTTTACTTACATGAACTATCCATGATCACTCCAAGCGTTCAATTATTGTATATGATTGCATTATCCTTCCTTCATTGTGCCGCGGCTCCGTTAACTTGTAACCTAGTGCGCATAGTGCTCGCTACGTTCTAGCAAATAGAAATCAACGCAGCATGTATAAGAAAATGATTTTCGAGGTAAAGCGAACCCTTTACCAAATCTCAATCCGTCGACTGAAAACCGAGCCGCACAGATTGAACAACTTCTCCGCAATCACCTTATCCAATAGGTCACCGTAATGTTTACAATTACGGTACCGCTTGGGTGAAAAATTGGCGGGTTGACTGAGGAGCATAACCAGGATTTTGCTCCCGGTTGTACTCTTAGAAGAGAAAATGGTTACGTGCATCGTATCCCAGTGAGTCCTTTGGTCACAAAAGTCTGTTATGTTGTTCAATCACACTAAATTTTCTGTAGCCACAGTTCCTCTGGCTCATCCAACTCCACTAATTGGAGAAGAGTAATGCGTACTCGCTTCCACTGCTTTCACTGGTGCAACACTCATCAGCTAGGTCTCTATGATAACAGGCTAGAGTCAGCGTCAGAAAACCATCGACAATGTCTTGACATGGTACGCATCGGTTGCCTCCATAAAGACGCTGAAGACATCATGTGTGAATCCTGTAGCAGCAGCGAACACGAGTTGGGATATAAATAATACGGCCCATCAAATTGTTAAATGAGTGACAATAAATTCTGTCAAACTTGTTAAAATGAGATGTGAGCCGCACACCAATCAAATGTGCTTATAAAGGCGACACCTAGATGACACACTAGTGATCGCCCCAAGTAGAGACGCTGTACAATCTTTTCTTAATGTGCTCGATAACGCACATCCAAACGCCCGTTTTACCTGCAAACTGGAGGATAACAATTGTCTTCCATTATTGGATGTGTTGTTGACCAGACGAGAAAAAGGCTCCATAAACGTCCTGTTCCCAGGTAAGCTACATAGACAGGACTGTATGAACAGTTCAACCGCTTCGCCTCTAAAAAATAGAAGCGGTGCTTAGTCAAGACGCTGTTTACTCGAGCCCGCAGAATATGCACTAACGATAGTATGGAATCGGAATTTCCGTTTTATCACACAGATGGTACGGGCCAACGGATATCCAGAGGCGTTTATTCGGTTCCACAGTCAACTGAAGGAAAACAGGCCGTGGGTACTTATTGTGCCCAAACTATCTGTATACCTTCAAGTACCTTTCAATGATGATATGGTGGCCGCCAAACTTGAAAGGTGTTGCATACAGCGATTCGTCGGACATTCAATGTCGCCAACATCTGCCCCGTTTGGGAGACTATGAAGTTGCCTTTGGCTCCAGTGAAGCCTACTTAACCGATCTCCACCACAACCCATTGTATTTACCAATTCGTTTGTAAATGCGGTAGTAGTTGCATTGGCAGAACAGATCGATCCTTTGGTAAGCACATTGGAGAGCATATCCCAAAACAGATTGCTAAACTATCGATACTACGAGCAGCCGAACGAGAAAAGGTATCTAAGCTGTCCGCATCATCGATCGCCAGACATCTAGACGAGTCAAGCCATCAGGTAGACCCTAGGTCAACATTTACATTTATCTATCAAAATGAGAACGCCAAAGTATTGAAATTTGCCGAAGCGGTGGCAGTTAACCTGCATCGCCCTATCCTTTGTGACAAAATAATAACAGACTCCCTGAAGCTTTCTTGGGGCACATGACCCTAAGATCAAGCTCGCTGATCTGTTATTCTTGTGTCTACGTAATGTTCTTGTCACCAGTTTGAAACCGATTTTTTTGTCCCGTGGTGGGTATTTATGTTGTTAGTTTACGAGTGAGCAAATCAAACAAAATGGTTTCATCTCTTAATATCAATCTTCTCATTGCCTGGCTACGTGACGACGACGAGATGCCCAGTTTTCTTAATGGGACGAGGACCGTTTGTTCCGTTGACTTGAGGCGTGGTGGGGGAGTGGCACTTACCATAGGCGCTGTCGGATCTGCTGTGACCGAAATGTCTTTTCCCACATTTTCCGGATTGATCCGTATTTTTGCGGTCCCCATGTGCCCAGCTCAGAAGCCAACCCACGATGCACTCCAATTCATAAGCAAATAATAAATAACTACAAAAAAGCAGCATGAACCCAGCCAACGCTGACGCACAACCCTGCTTACAATCCCGTGCTCATATTCATCTGTTGTCCTTCGCAAACATTCTCATCTCCGGTTCCCCCACATTCTAAGTATTATCAAAGGTTTTCATTCCTTACTCTTTTAGAAGGGTGCACTTTCAGCAAAAAATAAACATGCCTTTCAACTGTTCACAGAATTAGATGTTAATGTTGCCTGTAAATTTTACATGTCCATGTGTTTTATTAACTGTACATCTGTATTCACTATTGCTCTGGTGAGTCCCATGCAACACGTTCCTCGTCTTGCTGATTCGCCTTCCATTTCTTGTAGCCTGTAAAACTACGTCGGATGCAGCTGCCTTTAACTTCTCTGTTGTTCCGTATTCGACGCTTTCTTCAAAGTCTCATTGTTACCGATTAGTATCTGATTCGCCACACAACAAACATTATGTTTGGTGCGTGGTATTCTATCTAAAGATTTTTTTCATATATTGGATTTTTGCTCGCTTTTGTCAACCTGTTGAGCCATGTGGCTTAAGATCTCAAATTAGCATGTCTGAGTAAATTTGGATAAGAAAAACGATCAACACGTGAGCAACCAAGCCGGAAAGCCCATGTTCCAAATTATTTCCAATATGTGTTGCTGTTTCCTGACAAGATTATGACCAGACAGGAACTTCAGCAATTTTTCCAAGCTAGTTCTTTTATCACTCGCAAAAGATTATGCGTCTGGTTGATGCTGTCGTAGTTCCCCATATTTGACGGTTACCTTGTTTAAGTCTGGCGATTATAATGTGCTCGGACTGTGCTTGAACAATCTTATAGTTTTCTAGTTTTGTTTATCGATATAATCAGCGCGCTTACCAATTAATTAACAGGATTTCCAAGTGCGCTCGCTGTGTGCTGCTGATACCGCTAGCAAAATTGCTCTGAGTCACAACTCAACCTATTTCAATTCTGCTAGTCCGAATTAGGTTGATTCCGATTTCGAATACATCGTACAATATCACAACTATTTTATCAAGGATCCGTGAAATCTAGGTAATCTAACCATTCAGTCCCACTGTCGCAACATCAAGGAGTACATGGAATATCGTAACATATTTTGTGCCTCAAAACAAATTTAAAGAAAATATGAGAATAAACCGGCTCAATTTATTAATACTATTGTACTGTGTGCTTACAGTCTGGTGAAGAATTTACCTAATATTTACCCATCGATTTCGTAAAACATATGATGCGCTGAATGCGTTAATTATTGAATACGTTCAACCTGCAACATTTGTAAAAGCAGAAAGGGCACAGAAGTACGTGTTTTTGCACAAATGTGATCAAAATATATGCGATTTTATCCTTTAACTACAGACGCCAACTGCACACTGCCATTTTCGTGACCGGTTGTAAGCTATTTGAGTGCAAGGATGTACTTGTCGAACTGGCAGCAAAAGTTAAATCTGCTGCTTGTGCCTACGTTGCTGTATTACGTTTTACGTTACGTATTACATTATCAGTTCCTTCTGACTCACTTCATTTTAAGATTCCATCAGTTGTGGCACAATTGTTGAAATCCACAGCTGGCATGCCCATCAAATCCATCAAATTTGACATCCACGGCAATCCTGTGTTCAATTTCTTTCGAAAACCATGAAAAAGTTAGTAAGTCACTTAGCGACCTAGTCAGCCCAGAATTCATTTGGGTTCCTTCAATATTCACTGCAATCAAGCTTGCCAGCAAAACGCTCAGGATTGTTGGCGACTGTCGGGTGGCAGTTAACAAGTGCTTGTTAAAGATATGTTTCCCTATTGGAGGACCCGAGGATATCCTTCAGTGATTAAACGCATCAAAGTGTTTTCTAAGCTCGCTTTGTAGAATGATTATTTACAGATACTTCTTGGTGAGTATTTGTATGCTCATGCAAATATAAACACACTAACCAGGTTATTTCTTTTCAACACTTGTTTCATTGAGACCAGATCACTAACCAGCTGGGTTTCGCTTTACATAAATAAAATCAGATGCAATTGTGCATAGTTCCAGATCCATGAAAAACCCGCTGAATTGTCGATACAAATCTCCTTGTGGGAACGTGAAACGTTTACCCATCCAGTTATACGGAGCCTCCAGCACCCAAGCATCCACATGTTTCACCGATTGCTATTCCCGTTCAATTTAAACTGAGTTGTGAGACACCAAGTTAAACCCTACAGTTAACCAACTACTGTCAGCTCTTCGTAATACTCTGCAATGCACGTTGTGTACAGGCGATCTCACAGGGCTTCCGTTATCCTTGGGAGGCACGCCCCTCATATGACACTCCGAGGCTAGTGGCTGCGTAGCGCTCAACGGAACTTGCGATGGGTGAGTCGAAATTCAAGAGCTGCTCAACGAAAAAGCAGGCGCGCTGGTTTATATACCTAAATTACCGCAATGTTGTCACGAAGTCATACTTGGAAACTAAACCTACTCGCAATTTGTCCACAAATTTCATAAACACTCATGGAAGTATGTAGCAAGCTTACAATGCCAAATATATCGGTGCCATTTGTCGTCCTACAGTTTCGGTTAATTCGCTATCATTGTTTTGGATGGCGCATTTGGGTCTGACAGCTTGGGTGTCTACTAACCCCAGTTTTGTTCGTAGCCTCTGAATGCAACACGGCAGTGTTTCATCTCACTAAACGCACTAGGCCTTTGCTTAAAGCGGAATCCATAGCGACTACATTCAGGAAAGTAGAATGAGCATATGCACAGGGTATTCGTGTTAGGGTTTCAGCCTCCAAAACTAATGAGATGGAAAACTAGTACACCTGAGCGCTTATTGCCTGGACAGCGATTAGTTCTACTGTTCAGAATTGACTGAAATTTTCATCGTCTATAGTTTCCAACATACAGCAAGCGAGTACTGGTAATGCAGACAGCAGTGACCTGGATTGCCTTCATTGTCGGTTAGCGAGGAAGTTGCTTCAGTCTAAAACATGGAATTACAAGGTGATCGACTTGACACATCATCAGATGAGCGTACACAAACTTAAATACATATATCGCAGAATGCACCTCAGAGCAGAGGCATAGGCAGACGGGTCATGAAAGGTATCGGTTTCTGGAAACAAATTGGAAAAGCGTTGTGAAACTGTAATTAACACTTTGGCTTCTTCGCAGTGCGTTCAGTCGGTATGACCCTTCAATCATCTTACAGATGCGTGACGTCTACATGCGACCGCAATTGGAATGTGCCAGCCGGAATGTACCAGTCGGAAAGTATAAACTCGCTGTCCTCGATAATATTCAATGAATGACATACACGAACATCAGGGACCTGCTCGATTTACCATACTTGCTAAGAGTTTAGACTCCAGGAATATACGACGATCAATATAGGCGCTTGCGCGGGTATATCACAGTGGTTAACCAGATGCGGAAGACTCAAAGACCACATTTGCCACCCGCTAGTTGAACTGAAACAAAACACCAACCTGATGGATCAGCAATTTAATCTGAACATAAGATGTCGCAGGCTGGAATGCCGTCACAATTTCCTATCCTTTCGTGAACGTTAGCCATGCGACCTTCCCCTTGTTCATTTTGTTGTCGCCGCAGACAACTCAGTTATTAAAAATGATTTGATGGGACACTGTCCTATTTGCGCGTCATTTACAAATAAAATACACAAGTATCTTTTCGATACCGCCAGGCACGTTTATACATGCATGCTCGGGATAACATGATAACGAGTGATGAAGAAATGTACAAATACATGCTAACCGTATAAGTGAAAGTATATTTGTGAATGTATGTTTGTATGCAGATGCGTATTTGTTTAGTTGTTCCCCGTGCTGAAGATGATGTTGCATTCATGATTCCTCTTCACTGCAGTTGGGCTAAACAAACTTACACTTCAAATATGTCTTTTTAAGCTGGATACATTCCATTTCACTTTATTTAGTATGTTCTCTCTACCTGAATAATCTATTAAATAGCCAAGTTGTTTACTCTACCTTAGGTTATCTTTGTTAACTTTTCGCGTTTGTAGCACTTTTTGAATAGCTTCTGAACATTTGGTAATTATCGCGGATTCATTGCTAACCAACATACTTTAAATGCTAATTTAGCGAATATTTATGCCGACATAACCGTATACCTTAACGGATATATTTCATTTGGTAATGCAATTTCAAGAGTTTGGCTGTTGTTTGACATCCCCGGTGTGGCTGCGTTTGATGTGCACGTAGACAAGGTGCATACATATTACCTAACGTCTCGTCCATACTGGTTCCAGGTGAGTTGGTCATTGCTGGAGGGGACAGGTGCACTGTCCTTGTGGAAAATGAGGGAATGCTAAGTGACAGGGGAAGGGACAATAATTTACAAAACCAACGCCATTGAGATCAGCTTCTAGCCATGTAAATTAGTGTATCCAGCTGAAGGTGTTCATGGTCTTTCTGATTTAAAGACAGCCAGATTCCAAAAATGCACTTCCTCTTGATCAAGTCATCTCTGGGAAATCCTTCTTATTTTTAAGTGCACAGCCCAATGCGCCAACGATGCACGTCGCGTAAGTCCGTATGCATGGTGCGCAACAAATGGCACAGCTAACCGCACATGGCGCAATACATAACTTTGCTGAGCAGTTTGTACGTCTAATAAATACTAGTCCGAGAGGGTGCTCAAATGTAAGCGCGGATATCAGAAGGCAATTGGAGTCGGACACAGCGGCCTGTATTCTATGGGCTACAAGAAGACGTGAACGGAGGAAACAAGACAAGAGCAACACGTTAGCGCGGGTACTTACAAGGCGGTCAAATGTCGAGCAGGAATTAGATCATCATGGACGCTTTGTAAGGGGAATTTAAACAAGAACTAATAGTGTACAATTAGTCACCTGTGAAATTGTACCCAAACGATACTAATTATATTTTGGGGCGCTGCAGAGCACCCCCTAGGAGACTTAACAAATGAACCCTTCGAAATCGAATATGACAGGTCAATCGAAGTTAGTTGGCCAAATGGTGCTGAGTGAGTGGTCGTACGGGTAAAATGGGGTTCGCCGGAAGTTGGAGTCCAATGTGTCGTTTGTGGTTGGGTATATATTGAGTGCGGAGCAAGCTGCATTTCGGCGAGCTGTTGGAGCGAGCTTGTCGGACTACAAAAACACAAGCTAGCCCAGAAAAAGGCCGACTTAACGTCAATTTCCGCCGATACCAAACGGTGCGATTGGGAGTGGTATTTCCCCCAGCCGCAACTCCGCTCGCTAAAACGACCCTCGTGCCGCTGAGAAACGATCGTCTTCCTAAGAAAAAGCTATTCTCGTCCTGCAGAGAAACGACCAGCTTTCGCATCAGAATGTTAGTTGACACCCTCGATCCTAGAAAGCTAGGCTCGTATGGTCCAGCCGATCGAAAGTGAAGGGTTGGGGCTTGTAGATAAGAGAAAATAGAAAAAACACCTATTGCAAACATTAGAAAGATCGAACCCATGTCTGCCTGTTTAGATTTTTGATTCCTTTATATTATTTAATAAAATGCTTTTTGCTTTCAAAACCGTAAGCAATCAAGCACGGGGCAAAATATACAATATCTACAAATTGAAACGTATTTACACTCTACATATTCAAAAAAGCGAACGGCGATTGGTCTTGGGAAACGACAGGCTAGATTCGGGCGATGTCCGGACGGGTACTGTTTGTGGACTGGGATCGTGGTCTTGTTGAACTACACGCTTATGCTGAAGGTTTGTGCGGTGAGTTGTGACGTCGCAGGCAACAAGACTAGGCAAAGTAGGCGAGGTGGTTTCTTCCGTAAAGGCAGACTTCATTATGTCGATGGTGTTGACTTCGCGTCGACCACCGCGGTCAATGTTGTACGTCCTATTATCGCGGTATAGCGTTATGAAAGTTCCCACGTAAGACGACTGAAGAGGCTGTCAAACACCGTCTGCGCGAGATGGACTTGTGTACAAGTAGACAGCTTCTCAGGCACGTACACTGGTGTCCTCTTAGATCCAGGAGTGGGTGGATGTAGCTCACCCATCTTTTAAGCCAGTCGATCGGTGTAACCTCCGTTGACAAAGGAGGAAGTAGACGGGAATGTGTTGCCAGCTGTCCGGGCAACCGCAGCGTGCAGCCGTAGACTAGCTGCGCTGGTCTTGCGTCGAAATTGGTTTTACCTGTGTTTCTTAAGCCTAGGCGGACGTGGGGAAGTGCTTCAGACCATGAAGTGTCCGGTTGCGCAGGTAACGCGACTTTAGTTGCCGGTGAAAGCGCTCGAACATGCCGTTAGCGGCAGGATGATACGCCGTCGTCTGAAGTTGGAGACAGCCTAAATCCTTAAGCCACGTGGAAAAAGTCGACGAGAATATTGACCCTTATCAGTGTTCACGATGGCTGGACAGCCGTATGGAGCTACCCAACTCTCCAGAGAATCTTTCCCTACAGTTGCAGAAACGTAGTTATGTATAGGAATAGTTTCCGGCCACCTAGTGAATCGATCGGCAAAGGTGAATAGATAGAGAGAGCATTTCGAAGGCGGCAGAGGAACTACGACTTCGACGTGCACTTTGTGACAACGTGTAGCTTGCGTGGGAAATATTCTTAGTGGGCTTTCGTGTGCTTATGTACTTTCGCAGGTTGCCACGGAATGCAAGCAGCTTTTCATGCACAAACGTCACGTTTGTCATTGCTCTAGGCGAACCTTGTGGTTACAATTTTAACTGACGCAAAAAAGCCTGGATGAGACAAGCCGTGCAACATATCGAAGATTGTCTGCCAAAACTCGAGTGGGTTGCCTGGGCCCGGTGTGCTTCGAAATAACTCGTCTGATGATGATATCAGCTAAACGGGTTGTATACTTATTGCAAGGGATCTGCGCAAAATAGCAACCTCAGTATAACTGAGTTACGCTGCAACCAGGGCTGTCAAATCGATAGCGGTGTCGGCTTCTACAGAGATTGTTTGCATTCTGGAAAGTGCCTCAGCGACAGTGTTGTGCAAACCAAACAGATGTATATCCGTCGTAAACTGAGCGAAATAGACAAGATGAAGCAACTATCTAGGAGAGTATCGGTCGGTAGGCAATATAAGCATGTATTTCTGGGGTTGTGGTATGTGAAGTGGGCAAAGGATCGGCCTTATGTGACATGTACGAAATGAACTATAGATAAATAAATATTTAATAGTTCCTTACCAAATGTACTTTAAAAAAATTCGGCAGGTTGCAAACCTTTGTAGAAATTTCACAACTCCTACCCAGCAGACTCTATTCGATGAGCTACAAGAAGACGTGGACGGATGAAGCGAGACAAGAGTAAGCGTTAGTGTGAGAACTTACAAGACGGTAAAGTGTCGAACCGAAAGTAGTCAACATAGACGTAATGTAAGGTGGATTAATACCAGAAGGAACAGTGTACAAGTAGTCATCAGGAAAATGGTACACAAAAGATCACAGTTATTTTTGGGGCGCACCAAGTTCACTTCCAATTCCAGTGCCGAAAACAAGTCATCCAACTCGGGTATTACTCACACAGTGTTTCCATTAAATTTGAGCAAAATCGCGAACGCAGTGATGGTCAAACTTTACTAGCCTCTTTATTTTTGCCGATCCATTATGCTAGGTTTCAAAACATACACCAGGGTCGGACTTTCAATTGCACTATAAATTGTACGCCTATGTGATCGAGTGATGTCGTATGGACACCGTAGACGGCAAATGTTACAAAAGCGCCACCAGCTTCCGCTATCTCAATCGTGGTCTCTTATTCGATTACACCGTTGCTGATAAAAGTGCCAAAATAGTCGATTTCTTGGACGATTTCTAACTGATACGCACCAAGGATCAGCGCGGGAAGCTGTCCCTGCCATTCTTATAGAAAATATTTGTACTCGAATGGCGCAAGCAAAAGCGCGAGACAATCGACAGCCACCGTTAATCTGTTCGGTGAATTTTGACACATTTTAAATCATCAAGGATGAGAATACCATCGTCAGCATAGTTCCAAAACAAGAAGTGCATAACCTGAGATTAACCACATCATCGCAACCGCGTCCAGTGTATGCTAGTTGCATGAGTTCGTTAATGTGGAAGCCATAGTGGGAAGGTGACGACGAGCATTCCATTAATAAATCGTTGCAGATAATGAAGGTCTGCAACCACTCGCCCCAAGCTTTTAATTCACCGGAGCCACGTAATTAAAATGCCTGAATAAAATAACATATAGCTTGGGGAACGTATGCTTACTAATAAAGCCCGAAGAATACATGAATTCTTCGATTTTCAGTGGCCTTTTATTCCGAGGAATTTACACCGGTGAGCAGCAAATGTATGTGACGGTGCTGCAACAAATACATAAAGTGAATATGTAATCGATGTAGCCCCAAGCTTGACGAATCCCGGCCTGATGCTCACCAACGCGGCTTTCCCGGGTGCCAGTCAGTCTGTAAGAGGCGACAGAGGCAAGCTACTTGGAGAAGATGGAGATCAAACTGATTCATCTATTGTTGAGGTAATCATCTCTTGAGCCTCGCATGAAGATCGGAACGGTAACGGAGCTGCAGCATTCGGCTGTGACCGTTTCCTGCATTCACAGGTTCACTAGTAACATGTGTTAATTAGCGACGAGGAACAAGTTGAACGAGTTGGGTCTGCTTGCAAACTTTCTTTCAATGTTATGTGTTTAGCCCCGGATATCAGGAGCGGCGATGTATGTTTACCAGTCCATACACTGTTAATAACAGATTGCTCCGTGTTTCTTCAAGACGTAGGGGTAGTTAAATACTAAAGCTATAATATAGGTGTGTTTATGTCCTGCACATTTCACTCGTTTGTTCCGCCTGGTAAAGAGTAATAAAAGCTAATCCATAATTCTTCTGTGCAATTTATAGATGTAGTGGTATACATGAGTGCTTGAAATAACTCTTTGGGTTTTATGGACTATATTCACGCTCATTGTAAGAACAGGTGTCAAGTTCAAGAGGTTTTAATCCATCCTGAAATCTACTAGACCGATATCCTTTGTAATTCGTCGTCAAGTCCATTCGGCACAGAGTTTTTGAGTTTACTGTTCTGGTGCCCTTGCGCCAGTTCGTAAAATTCCCTTTTCGCTATTTCGAAAGTCAGCTACCAGCTACTTCAAATCTTTTCGTTGAGTCCCTAGACTTCGAAAGTGACGTTTCGTACGGTACGCCTCCAGTGTCCAGCGATCAAGTATGAAATTATTTTCCTTGTTCTCTTTCAAGGTACCTACAGACAGCCGTAGGATTATCTCTGAACATTTGCCGGGCCTACTATAGTACAACATGAATTAAGGCAGCTATCCTTAACAGTGATATCTTGATGACAGACGCCGTTAAGTTAGCTTCTGTTATATTCAAGTGGTATCTTATGGAGGCCATACCACCCTACGTTTCACACTATGGCAAAAATAGTTTTATGCGTACATCCTCCATATTTAGATTATTTAGGCAAACACTGACTCAAGAAACGGCCTAGAACCTGGCGAGCCTAACAAAAAGATCCATCTGCTAATATCTACAACAGTTAACATAAATTTAACACCAAAATTTTGCAACGTCACAGGGCTTCTTGGCTATATTACAAGAGGCATTTAAATGAATAGGCTGTTGCAAATCCTTTGCAGTTCTATATTTAGGTAATGAGGCGCAGCAGGCGTAACTCTGTATTTACAAGCGTTACTGCGAGCAGACGCGACCCGAGTGTTCACCGATTATGATAAGGTTTGTAAAATTAACGAACGGTATACCGGTGTCTTTGCTAGTGAGAACATAACTAAACGTTGAGGAACGATTCCAATATTTTCCGAGGTTTCCTTCTTAACCGAGTCAAACATGATAGAGACTCAGGTATGTAAGTTATTGCAAGGTACATACCTTCATAAAACTCCCTGTCCTGAATCAATACTTCCGCGGCTTTTGCATGGATTGGTCGCCAAACTAAGTAGTTCTCTCACATGTGTTTTTCAATATCGCTTGATAGTCACGCCTTACCTTTAAGCTGGAAAGGGGCAACCATCTATGCGATTTAAATAAGGGGCGACTGTAAACTACCCGAAAACTACCAGCCTGTCAGCTTGACAAGAGTGAAAGTCAGATTGTTTGAAAACCTGATAAGGTATACGATGGAGTACCATGTGAAGAAATTTAACCTTCTCGTACCGCTCAACACGGCCTCAACAAGGAATATTCTTGTTAAACTAATCTACGTGTGTCTCGTGAAAATTAGTTAGAAGCCTCTCGTTAAGGCATGCTGTCCTTAGTAGCTTCCCGCAGGGCTTGGAATTGGGGCGATAGTTGTCCGCGAGCAGCTTAAATAATTTGTCCGCGGAGCTATAAGTAACATCACTACTGTTTTCTGATGATGGCAAGCTTTGGAATATTCAAGATTGCTGGGGGGCCCTGAAGTAATTCATCACGCTTTGGAAACGCTATGGGAATGGCTTGCCTATTGGTCCACAACTATGAATACGGCTGTGTTCTGTTCTCCGAATAGGAGCTGCTAGTCCTCCCACAATATATTTTCGACGGTGGACAAATCCCAGTTGGTACTCAGCTGGTTAATTTAGGTGTCGTACACACAACAGCACTTAACTATTACGAAAATTGGTAGAATGCTACTGGTAGTGGGATCCGTAGTATAGGGTTTATCCGCCATTCTTTCCGAGTCTTAGTGGTCGAAAAGTTTGTGTTGTTATCGTCTGCATTTACGAAACCCCAAGTGGAATATTTCATTAAACCTTCTCTACTAAGTGCTCTCCGAGACTCAAAGTACTCAGTGATGGTTTCGTGCCCGGGTATTAGGTTAGTGCAGGCTCTACGGAGATAGGCCTATCCCGAACACTTGCAGGGCTAGTGGATTTGCTCAATGCACAACGGGAGGATTGTAGCGGACTTAATTCTTACTTACTAAATCTCGACGGAAAGGTCGGCCCAGACTTGACTTGGCTTTTCAGTCCTGATAAATTGCAAAGTCTCCGCGGTCGCCCAGTGGAGCTGCACAAACTGC
The DNA here is from genome assembly GCA_944474145.2 of Dicrocoelium dendriticum. NCBI lineage: Eukaryota > Metazoa > Platyhelminthes > Trematoda > Plagiorchiida > Dicrocoeliidae > Dicrocoelium > Dicrocoelium dendriticum. Next base: position 7,055,063 of record OX104069.1, on the reverse strand, counting down.
GGTCTGAGCGTACTTTGGAGAGAAAGAACATATGCTAATCTGTGGATTTGAAGAGATTGGAGTAGCTATCCAGTTACTAGGCTGGAATGGTCCGTAGGCGGACGGTGCTCTTGCAATTCAACGCTTCCATCCGGCTACCTCAATCGTGAGCTCCATTAGCTTATGTCCGCTGCCTTCAACATTCTAGAGCACACTCGCGGACGTACGGGAGATTCATGATGTCAGAAATAATTCAAAAATGTTAACTTGTCTATTGCGTGCACTTATATGCTGACTCCAGTTGCATGCCCATGGTGTTTAATAGAGCCTTATATTTTGGTGGGCGGGAAAGCCTATGGTGCGCTGAGGCTGGTTGTGGCTAGATCCTGACAAATGGTCTACCCACTGCTGCTACTGTTGTGCCATTTACTCATTTCCTGGGCGCCTCCTCGCGGCGGCCGCTGGGTGGGAGTTGGGTTTCGCCCTACTCACTGATAAGATCCAGGACACCAATGCGTATGAGACAGTGAACTGAACTTGTGCTAGTCCCGCTGGCTTTCGGGTGTACATTTCAGCGAAGGCTTTGGCTGAATATCCGAGTCCTTCTCCTGTCTGGTGTGGGCGCCCTGCCAGTATCCTAGTCTATCCTCTTCGGAGGTTAGGAAGCGGTCCATTACCCTCTTCCCATAATACCTTACCTGCTACCTATAAGCTCACATCTCGATTAGGGGAGAGCACGAGCGCCATGAATTTTCTCTAACGGTGGGAGGGAACCTATGTGTATTCAACTGATTGCCACTGCCCGCTTCAAGCCAGGCAGCTCCCGGTCAAATTGATGCTAACTCGTCAAAACCTTCCTGCTTCTGGCCGTGGACGTAGGTACGAATTGGCTCCATGCACTCAGTGGGAAGCGGATTACTGCCCAGCTACCTTCTTGTGTTCGCTTGATTTCCGAATACAGCGTGCTTGTGTTTGCCAGTGAACGAGTGTGGACCGGCTAAGTTGATGAAAACTCGCTCCCATCCACATGCCTACCCGTCTTATTCGTTCGGGTTTTCGCTGAATATCGGGTGTGTGGTTGGACCTGTGTGTGTTGCAGCACAGGCACCCATGGTCCCTCTGTAGACGAAGGTGTCCTGTGACTGGCCACAGTGACAGGCAAATCCGAAACCGGATGCCACCAACCATTTGACTAGTTGTGCTGCATAGGGTTGTAAATGTGCCGCTGCATTTTTAAACGTTTGGTCGTGTCACCAATGTGCGAAATGGTTATTGACTTCCGTGGATTAGATGAGCTCATCCGGATAAGCAAAGGGCAGTGACTTTATTTGTGACGAGTCAGTTCCGCCACCTTGCAGTGTTGTTAAACGGATATCAGTGGTTTTTTAAAAGGAAAACGACCACAATGTCTTCTAACATTGTCGACGAATTATTTTGCTGGAACGGGCTAGATGGCTCGGAATCTCCCTAAAATAAGTAATCGTTTTGTTTCAATATTCCAACTAGGAGGACCCTTAATTAGCATGATTTGAGCATCTCTGTACTTTTACGCATTTCTCGATGGGAGTACCTTGGTAAAAACAAAAACAACCGTTTTCATTTATCATGCATGCTTAATCAATTTTTTTCCATCCTACCGATTGTGCATATATATATTTTAAGATTTGGCGGATTTGTACAGCCTTTTAATTTCTTCATCCCGAAATTATGCTACTGTCCGCAAAATTAATGCTGCATTTATACGTTTACATGCGAAATTAAGCGGCGGGCAAACAAGGAAATACCGTATTCTGTTCCATATGTCATTTCACACCTTCAGGGACATTTGATTGTTACTTCGTATTGAAAAGTAGGACACATGATTAAATCAAGTAGTGCATTCTTTAATACGAACTTATAATCAGCAGTTTTAACTCATTAGGATCAGCTGAATCCAAATAACTTGCGATTTATTTTTGATTTATGATCTGACTTTCTTTCAAAATAACGAGAATGAACAACATTTCCATTGGAAAACCTTATTTCCGCTATTCAGCGTATTCTTGTCAGTCGTTTATATGATATTACGGAAATGGGTGCGTTGCATAAGAGGCGGTCAAAGTGAAGTTCATTTTTAAACTTCAGATGAACCTTGCCAACATTTTGTTTAGGAAAATGTGGCCACTCAGGCAAGGCGATACTGGCGATGGATTCGGTCTGTTTGCATCGCCTGATTGCCGAAGCTTCAACAGGCGAGCGGCTCTCTGTCGGTTGTTTATCCTGAATGATTCAAGTAAGTTTTCACACAAGCGGTAACCTGGTATGAGTCGGGTGATCGAACTGGCGGGTTGTCTCGGACCATTCACGAACTGTATGGTAGAATACGCTATAAAATCCGCGTGAACAATCTCCTCAGTTCCGCCGACAGACACACCACCGCAAGTCCAAAACGTTTGAGTTTGAGCTTAATACTATATCTAGTATTAATAAAGAGTGAAAGACTAGCTGCTTTTTTCTTGTGTATTCTATAATAAAATATTTTGTGCTATCTCTCCTAAAATATTTAGTTTACTAGATGTGTCTAGAAGAGTCTAGCTGTAACGATTTTCTACCTAAACCATTCAAATCCCCTTAGTGCTCCTCTGTGTTTAATATTCGTACTGCTGTGATAAATGCAATTTAATGACGGAAGATTTGAAAAGCCACCTCGGGTCAACTCATTAAGGTTGTATTGCAATTCAGTACATAAGAACATAACTTAAAGCAACTAGTTTTCTCGAACTCATCGGACCACCGGAAACAAACGATGGATTTTGCTGATGGCACAGTGAAATGTATTCAATTAAATAGGGAGTTTTTGTGATATTCCTTTAATATTCAGGTTGCGGAAGCCCAACATGCCAAAGTACACAACCAGTATGATTCCCATACGAACTTGTGTGTCAAGGGGTATTCTCCTCCATGGGATGCGACGCATCTTTCCTTGCACCACTCTTTTGCACTATCCTCGGTGGAAAATGCCATCTTGAAGCATAAAGCAATGAACTGAGGTGAATAGAAAGAAAAAAGCGACCTAAACTGGATGACTACTAAAATAGAAGTTGCTAGTTACATTATTGGTATATAAAGTTAAACGTTTACCCTGTGTTGACTGATGGAAGTCACTTGGCACTTACAGTGATTATCAGCAAATTCATCTACGTATGTGAGCTTTCATGTTTTGTTAAGATATGGCCGTATTAATAGCACGGTTCACACTCTGTGCGCAGACAGACATTGGTGGAATGTTGCTCACGAGTTCCACTTAGCTTCGGAGGGTGATATCTATACCATTCAGCATAACGTATGGCTTGCTCTCGGGGTGATTTTTATCTAATTGGAAGACGCATGTCAATAAATAGCATAAAATACAAGCTTAATTAGATGAAGTCTAAAACATAGGCACTTATTTTCGTTTCTATTCGCAACACGACGCGCTGTGGATGAGGTGGGTGAAAGCACCACTGACATTCGTGAGTATTTGGTATGGCAAAATTAACAGTAATTGATGCGATCAGACAGAGTGGCATGCAAAAGTTCCGATTTTAAAATGCCGTTACCCATAGAGATATTTTAATGGGATGTTACTCATTTGGAATATTAATTTAACTGATCAGTAACCGTCTTAGACGAAGCGTAGGTAAAATGTAGTGCGTGCATGCAATGAGAAATCACGGAACCAATTAATCTGGTGTAACATATGCTCGAGGATTAGAAACAAAATAATATCCTCCGGACGTTAATGAATATGATGTTCATCTGAAATATATTCGAAGGCATAAGTGTGAAATTTTGCGGCGGTACATTAACGAGAGCGATTTGACATATCGGAAATCCAGAGCGTTCTACCAAGTTAACTATCTGTAACAAGGAATATTCACTCTAGATACGGAGCACTGGGTTACGGCCAGTTTTTCTGATAATTACAATGTATAACCTTCAATACGGGAATAAATGATGTGCTAATGAACTTCTTACAGTTTTCAGCCATGGTTTAGAACTACCCCGATTTCACAAATTATGGGCTATTGATGTAATCTACCATATATCGATTGAGACTCTCAGATGGGACGACTACAATACATGACATTTATAGGCTACATCAAGGCATGTCATTTTACTCAACATGTAACTGCGCCGAGTGATCTAAATCACTATTAACAACCAGCATCTTCAGTGCATTCGCGAGTGTATCGCACCACATCTAAGGTAACGCCCGCTTGGCAGTAAAACTCACCGTTTAGCAGACCGAATCGAGCGGACGAGCTGATAGACAAGTGCATTCCCATCAGTCATTGAAACTAGTAACTAGTATGACTTGTGTTACTCAGCTCAAGTAAATAAGAATAATGATTCCTTTCAACGGATATTTCTTGCTGATTTACGAGCTTTTAAGTAGTTTTGTTCGCTGCCTTGATATACTCACCCCAAATAAAACAGTGGAATATCTAGTGATCCATAAAACTTATCTGTCTCCAAATATGTATCTACAAACCTCATAAAATTGTTAAGGTAATTTATCCTAACTCCAATTCAGAACAAGACGCGGGCGTTTCAATTTAATTGACCGCGTCAGTGGTGCGCATTCTAGCGGACCCCTGCCGTTTTTAACCCTCATGCTTTTAGGATGCCAGCAGGCAGTTTCACTTCGACATGGCTGACAGTCGCAGATCTGCGTGATTAACAGCTGACTGTGATATAGCCCGGTTCATGAGGTATTAGCTGACTTATATCAGAATCCACACTAACGTAGTTCAAATATCATAGTATTTAGGACTTTCAGGCTTTCTATGCGTCAATTGTCACTTCAAAAACTCGGAACTCCATTTGCATCTCGCAGTTAGCTTGTAAATCATGACGGTCCGAAGCTGTCCCTTGTGGCCCAGTGACATAAGCTGTTGACTGGAGGTTCAGGCCGCTGGTGGTCATGGGTTCGATGTTTGATGGATCCGATGGAGGCGCACTACTGATGATGTCTAACAGGCTGAAACTGCAGCCTAGTGATTTTCCGGGCATGTGGAAAACAATCTGATTTGGAAACTGACTTGATGAACCTCCCATAATTACATCAAAATCCCCTACTCATGAGAGTGGGTTTTATCGCCTAATTGCCGAAGCCTAAGAAGGTAAGCGGCGCTCCGCCGGTCGACTATCGTAAATGATTCACGCGGGTTTTCACACATGCGGTAGTCAAGTATGCGTCGGGTAATCGAACTGGCGCGTAGCTTCGGAGCATTCGCGACCTGCATGGTGTAATATGTTATAAAGCTTTGTGACCGGACACTTCTCAGTCCAGCCGACGGACGGGAAACCGCAAGAACTCGAAAGTCTAAGATTGGGCTTAACACTAGCTTTATTCCCATAGATGTGTAGCGGAAAACCTGTTTATGTAGTTGTATAATCTCCTGCGTAGAATTACTGTGCTTCCACAACGAAACTATTTAACTTTTTACTGCTGTGAGTAATACAACTTAATGGCGGGATTTTTAACAAGCCATCTATTTTCAAACCCTTATCTTTTTATTATATTTACGTAAATTGTAACGCAACATAAGGAAACTAGGTTCTGCCAACTGAATTAACCATCCTATGAAAAATCAGACTACGTAATGCCTGTACAAGGAAATGTATTCTTTTAAACAGTAAGTTTTAAAATATTCTCGTAGTGTTCACTTTGCGTTAGCCAGTATCACTGTCAGCTAGAAAGGTGCTCATAGCATTGCACGAAAGAATCTTAGAAGAACTGAAGCGTTTGTCCAGTTTGGCCGCGTAGTTAAGGTTGATGAGCCGACAGATTGTTTAATCCAAGTGGCAGTCATCACTAAGAAATCTGGTGATTTGTGTGTGCATCGAACTTTACCCCTTCGGTGCCTTGCTCAAAAGAGAGTACTATACCCTAGCGCAAATAGATGATGTGTTAGCAGAGTTATCAACGCAAAACTGTATACGAAAGTCGAGCTCGCTTCAGCCTTCTGGCACGTAACCCTTGACAAGTGTCTAGCCATTTGAGCACATATGGAACACCATTTGGTCGCTTCAGGTGGCTTGGTTTGCCCATTTTGGTTTGAAGTTATGAAGTGAGATATTTCAAAAGCGGTTGACGCAAGCCTTAGACAATCTGTTTGAAGTATATTGCGTAGCACGTGACATGCTAAATGTTGATGCTAATCGAGATGAATAGGATTGTCAACTCCACAAGAATCTACAACGCTGTAATGAAAGAAACATCAAAGTAAAGCGTGAGAAACTCGAGCTGCGCAAAACGGAAGTGGAGTTACATGAGCAGGTGCTGAGTTAAACAGGATTGAGATCGGATCGGGAAAATATCGCGGCAATAAACCAGATACGTCACCCCACAGATGTAATGCTGGTTAGCAGGCTAAACTTAATGGTAAACTATTCGAGCCGTTTTTTTTCATGACTGGCTGATGTGATGATACCGATGCCAATGTTGACCCATACTGGTGAAGATTGACACTGGGACTCTGAACAAAATAATGCCTTTAGGAAGATCAAAAAATTATCGACAATGCGCCTGTCCTTGCCTACATTGACCCGTCACATACGCTTGAGATTTATTGTGACAATAGCCTAGATAGCATCGAAGCTGTGCTTATGCAAAGCGGTAAGCCTGTCGATTTGCGCAGTTGCTTGCTCACAGAGGCCGAACGTAGTTACGCATAAGTTGAAAAGGAAATGATGGTGCTATTTTACGCCGTAGGAAACTTTAGCGATTACTTTCAGCTGCTAAACAACTGTCTTCACTGACCACAAACAACTTGTGTCCATCGCTTGTAAGCCACTTAAAGTCGCTCCACGCAGCCTGCAAATGATGTTCATTCGTCCGCAGAAGTGTGAGTTGGATCTAGTCTACGGACCAGGATCACGAATGTAGGTTACGGGCATGTCGTCAAGGCCGCACCCGTCAGACACACCGCAACTGGAAGAAGACATGTATTTGTCCACGCAAGACAGCTAATCGCGGTTACTAGGGAAAGTTTGCAGCAGGTCCAACGGTGCACGGAGGAGGACGAATAGTGCAGGCTTCTGAGGCAGACCATAATAGACGGATGGCTCAAAGTCAAGCAAAATTTTCAATAGTATTATCTCTGATTTTTCCTTTTCGCGACGAACTCATCGCCCAAGATGGATTAATATTCAAGGGCAATAGGATAGTGGTTCGGAAGGCATTGCAGCTTGCAATGCAGCACATGGTATACCATGCACATTTGGGAAGCAACAATTGTGCAGCAAGAGCAAGTGTGCTGATGTTGTGGCCAGGAATGGATAGCCAATTACGTATCCAACTATTTAACATGCAGGACACACGATATGCGCCAGTAGAAGGAGCAGATGATGCTACATGTCGTTCCGGATAGGCCCTGGCAGATTGTCGCATTGGACATTTTTGTTCATGACGGCAAGAGCTGTTTGATTGTTCTCGACTATTTCAGTGACTACTGTTGTATCTACACGTACACTAGTCCCCTGCACGCAGGGTCTTGAACAAGCACGACCAAAGTCCCGAACGAGGAAGCAGAACTCTACTAATACGCAACACAAACTTTTATTCACGCCAACGGTACATACACTCAGTACATTCAAAACAACCCTGGTATTGATCGCAAACGGACGGGCATCTAATCACAAGCTAAGAAGTGCGGTCGTGGTAAGGTCCGCGCGTACGCGCTGCCACACTACTCCCCCTCTTCAGTGGTTGGTTCACTGCGGTGGCCCTCGCTTCAGGACACTGCTTCGGTTGAAGTGCTAAATATAGCTGTCTGGCGTTGACTCATCAGCCGTCTGCTAACTCACAAGTTCCTGGCCCTAGCGCACGAGTAATTCTGATGGATCTCGTCAGTGTCGGTTCTCCTTTCCGTGTTTGCCTATTCTTTATGCTGCCCGCGACGCCGCTGTTGTATCTACACGTACACTAGTCCCCTGCACGCAGGATCTTGAACAAGCACGACCAAAGCCCCGAACGAGGAAGCAGAACTCTACTGGTACACAACACAAACTTCTATTCACGCCAACGGTACATACACTCAGTACATTCAAAACAACCCTGGTATTGATCGCGAACTGACGGGCATCTAATCACAAGCTACGAAGTGCGGTCGTGGTAAGGCCCGCGCGTACGCGCTGCCACAACTACATCGTGATTGATGCCCTTACTTCAACCTGCGCGCAAGCTGTATTGAAAAAGTTGCGTTGTCAATCACCTCGACATGGAACCTCTGTGGTGATGATTCCCGACAACGGGCCGCAATTCAGTAGTGACGAATACCGCGCTTTTAGCAAGAGGTGGGATTTTTGGCATCGGATCATCAGCCCATACCACAGTCAATCAATTGGAAAGGCTGACTCAGCAGTGAAGGAGGCGCAGAAAGTACTTAGCAAAGCCAAGGAGACCCACCAAGATCCATAAATAATGCCGATACAGAGAAGAAACACGTCATCTACCGAGATCGGAGTAAGTCCGGTGCAGCGACTATTCAGTCGCAGATCAAGGACGCTGCTACAGGCAGCTACAACGTTGCTACAGCCCGAGACAGCACCGGAGGCTTCCGTTCATAACCAAGTACGGAAGGAAATGCTAAAACAAAAGAACTACTATGACGAGGATGGAAAAGCCCCCCACACTTAGCTGTAGGAAAGAAGTATGGGTGCAACCAATACCAGATTCGGGAGAACGTTGGCGGGTTGTTGTGAATGACTGCCGCAGGGGTGAAAGGAGCTAGGAAGTTAGGATAGGGAGCAATATCATTAGACGGAATCGGGTGCAAATTATGTAAGCACCTAATGGAGGGACTCAGCAAAACGAGGTTCCGTAGCAGCAACAAGAAAGGGTGTCTGAAACCTCAGCCAGAGACAGCTAGCATAAGTGCAGCGGAAAACTCTACGGAACTAATTGCAACAACATAAATAAAAGAAAGATGTAAAGGATGTGCTGGTGACTGAAAGCTGAGACGAAAGGAATCGCCTGCCTCAGTGATGTCGATCAGGCGGTCGACGATTGGACGAGTGAGTTTTTAATTACCCAGCTAATTGCAATTTACATAAGACTTGGGAATAGACTGTTTGTGAGCGGAGCCCCTTCGAGTTCTTTCGGTTGAAGCATCTGGGTTGCATAGACACACAACAGAGTCCTCAGTGGTTAGTGGGCCTAAAACAGTTTATTTCCTAAACAGTCGAACTAGATAATGGATACCTGTACGCAACGTAGCCTGGCGTAAGTACAGAAAATCACCAGCGCCAGATAATTCAGACCACAGCGTGGTCCATTTTAAGCACGGCACTCCACTGCCCAGAGAGGCTAAGCTAGCAAATCAACAGAATAAGACGAAAACATACAGCACCAACCAAAAACTGCTGTGTAAATATCTCTAAGGCCGTCTTACGTTGTAGGTGGGAATTCCTCCGTTCGCACAATTGATAATCCAAATAGAATAGCTAAGGGAGCAGCAAACGTGTTGCAGACATCATTTGCTGTCACACTTCCGTGGGGCTTAACATCAGTCCATCTTTCAGTTTTTCTTTTCCCAACTCCAGAACCCACCCACATTTCTTTTAATGCAGCAACTGTATTGCATAATCTAATGTATCCACGCAAACGCAGGTCACCGGGAGTCAAGTACTTTCGCCCAAACGCACTAGAGGCATCAGTAAGACGACTGGCAAATCTTTGGTCCAGTTCCTTCAGGGTAGCTTAGACCAGAAGCAGATTTCTGCAATGTGGAAGCTTGGAATAATAACTCCGATTCGAAAACGCGGAAGCAAAACTGAGCCCTAAAAATACCGCCCTGTATCTATTATCCCTGTATTGTCCAAGGTGGTAGAATCCATCGTTGCACATGCGTTAGTGTGTTATCCAAAAATGCAACATTAACGCTCCCGAGCAACACAGCATTCGTCGACAGCGAGGGTGCACAGCAAATTATTGATCGCACAGCATAGCTGGACCGAGTCAGCAGACGGTGGTGAGGTCGTTGGTGTGATCTACTATGATTTGTTGAAGGCGATCAATCGTGTAGATTATCGGATTCTCTTTTCCAAGCTACAATATCAATAGATCTGTGGGCCTCGTTTGAGCTGGATCGCCAACTCTCTCCTGCACCGTCAATTAGATGCCAGAGTCAGGAGTTCCTTATCTGATCCCATAACAGTCGAGTCAGGTTTGCCCCCGGCGTCCACGATTGTTTTCGATATACATAAAAGATTTTGCACGAAAGAGCGTTTCACATTATCTGCTGTATTTGGATGGTATCAAGATTTGGCTCCGGTTTCTGTCGGATACCCATATGAGTTTATTTTATTCTGACCTGGTTATGGTACATGAGTGGTCAAGCGGAAATCTTTTAAAAGTCAACGCAGACATATGCATTCTATTCTCCATATGACACCAGAGTAACCAATTGCTTCAAGCCAAGAACACAAGTACTGCAGCGATCATCCATCGCACGTTCCCTTGGCCTGCCTATTCAGGATAAATTGGCTTGGTCCAAACACTCAGCAAAGGCATCGAAAACTGGTAACCAGCATATCGGCTTGTTACAACGGGCGTCCGGACAAACTGACACCATTCTTTTCAGAAAAATAATGAATGCATAGGTTCACCCCTATGTCGAATCCGCAATCAACGCCTGGTAGGGAGGATTGAAGCACGAGTTTACAGCACCGGAATAAGCTCAACGTCGCGCACCTAACAATTACGTCATTGAAATATGCCACCTACCATGAGAGCAGAGGATGAAATGCTTGAGCTATTCAGTGGGCGATTTCACTGAATACGAAGCAACTTGATTATGGTGTGTATAATTTTAATAATATCAATAATGTGTGTCGCACTTCATCGCAACTCAGAAGTGAGACCAAGCTTTGAGACCACCCCTTGGAACTAGCAGAGCAGTACAGTTGCCTCACGTGCCTTGTGTGTGCGCCAACATGTGTCAACCATGGAATGCTCTTCCCGAATCGGTTGTATCCGCACCCACGCTGATCAGGTATAAATCCGGTTGGATGACGCACTCCGCCACTTATATATTGCTAGGTAAAACTAATCTTTATCGAACACCTTATCAATACCTTAATTTATTCGCCACTGATTCTATGGAAAAACTCGGACTGTAGGGCACTGCATTACATATGATTAAAATACGTATACATTAGATATATATACGTATTATTATTTTTAATATGGTTATTTTTGCCAATATTTTAAGAATAGAACCATTTACTGCATATTTTTCATTCACCATTTTCGATAAACCACAAGCCTATCCGACTGGGCTTTTAAAGTATTGCATCTTAACCCGTATAAAATAATTATTCGTTGTTAATTGTTCAAGGCGACCAACCCAGTAAATTGAGATCATTCGGTACGTGGTTCCATAGTGACCTCTATGTGAGCCCATAGTAACCCCTGTCATATGTACAGCATTTCATTTGGTGCCCACTATATATAAGAAGCAGTTACATTTGATGGAGGCCCTCCTTTACCACCCTGATTCCTCCACACTTGAAATGAAATTCAATCTACAATCCGCACTGAGTCGTGTGAAAACTAATTTGTACGGCCATATTTTGCTTACTGGTGAGTTCCATATTCACCTCCTGGAATCTCAAGCCAGCCCTGGGGATAAATCAATACGGATCTACAAGGTGCTTTTTTCATTGAATGGTCACACCAACACACCCACTAGATTCAGCGAGACGGGCTCTCTATATCAAGGAAGTATACATGATTGGGACGGTGACCGTTGAAGTCGCTTAGTGCCGCAGCAGCCAAGCAGTCTTATTATTCAAATACACATTTTGCAGAATATTCCATTGAACTTATCACACAGCGAGGATTGCTATACTTGTAAGCCAGATTAGGTCAGATAAGTAACCGGTCCTACCTAGCGTACAAGGCATCGGCTAACACATGTTAAAATTTCATTAGTCAGTTTAAAACTGTTTGTGGAAGCGTTTGTGACTAAGACTATTCACCAGTGAAACATGGTCTACCTGTTATGAAGTAGGAACATATCACTCTACTCACCAACTTCCATTGCTTCAACATAGGTGCTGTTCTCTTAGAACTAATCAGGAGCTTATTTCTTTATCGGAACTTGGAGGTGAGATTGCGTGAATCTCTATGAGATGCCATCCATATCGAATGTGGAGTACCACAAGAACTGATATTAGGACCATGGTTGTTCTTGTCGTGCAGCATCGATAAAACAATCCTCACGACCTCGAACCGTTGTGGAGGGTGACTCATGCACCAGCTGACAGCACACAACTTCAAACCGATCCAGATAGGGCTTACGCGTGGCCAACACAGTATATAATTCAGTTTAATGTGGGAAAATGTAGAGTTCTGTAATTGCGACCCTAGCTGGCCTGCTTCAACAAACTCGACATACAGGAGCTTAAAACGTCTTCTGGCGAACATTGTCTACACTTTTTGGTTTAGTCCAAACTTGGATGTTCGATTCAGGTTGAAATCGCCTCAAGAAGTTGCATCCAATATACAATCCTCCTGGACCGTGTCTTTAGAAGATTCGACCGGTCAATTTTCAACCGCAGTTCTGCTCATACCCAACCCCACATGTGGAATACGCAATACAGATCTGGCATTCAAGGCTGATGGTAAGCAAAAGGACTTGGCGAAAGTCTAACGCCGGGCAATCTCGAATTTCATAGACTTGTATCGTTTGTAATATTAACAAAGGATACGAGTGCTCCGCCTCTCCAGAGAACGATACCAAAGACTATTGGCGACCTAATTTTGGCGTAAGAGATTTGTGAGTTCCCAACCATATGTGCCACCGTTGGCTCTAGCTCAGTCGCAACCGTAATTTATAGGTTACAATTGCAAGCTGGCAGAGAAATGCAGTTCCTGAGAATGCCGTCGAAATTTCTTTATCGTACGCAGTTCCAAAGCGTGGAATGCTCGACCGTAATCTGTCCTCCGTGCGCCAATGTGGTTGGAGTAAAATGACCGAGTCTACAGTAATCTCATTTCGCTTCAGCGTCTCGCATAACTCCATTGCCCACGGCTAAACACGAGGGCCTGTTAAATATTTCGTGGGCGATCAACTCTCATTTACCATTTATCTTTTTGCACCTCCACATGTTTTTCATAAGGAGGCGACAGAATGCTTAACAGTGCCTCATTTGTCGTCACTACTTATGGACTAACAGTCGATTTGCAGTTTTTGATAACTGCGCTTCAGTGAGTTAACTGGTGTGAAAGCAATTTTGCTGACCATCATACTGAGCGTGTTACGCCATAGAATTTTGCCGGTACAAACAATTATTACATTGTAGAAACAGTTGAGTTTGATGGAACGGTAAATGCATACTATTAATTACGCAGGAAGATTTAGAGAAAAATATTCCTAGCACATCCTCGTAGAAACACCATTCCACGACAGTTCTCCATAGATTGATCACCATTCATCTCTATGTTAACTCGGTTTCTCGGTACCATCAGAGATATAGCAGTTTGCTTTCAAATTTTAGTATATGCTGCATAAACGTAAAACAAACGTATAGTCACGGAAAAGGGTCAGTAAAATAATTCCTTTGAAACTCATATAACCATCACTTTATCCCTAATGATTGATTTATGAAAAATATCATACTGTGTGGCTTTTAATAGAATGTAGCGTACAACATCTAACATCAACACTTAGAGAACTAATTAAGCCTACCGATGATAAAAGCTTATAAGGCTCATCCTATCAATCGGTAACATTCGCAATACAATGAATTTTGTGGTATTGCTTACCAAAACGTTATATTACTGTTTGTATCTAACCAGACCGTCGAGGCAGTAGTGCAGGTATCCCGCAACTGCTGTTACTTGAAAAGGAATTTAAGATAACATTTGGTAGCCCGTCTGGTATTTTACTAACTGTGTTGGTATTTGTAGCAATATTTTAATTGAGTAAAATCTGTGGCGGTGTGTATTTGCATTTTTAACCTAGTTTGGTCATGGGAAATCTTAAGGTGATCAGTACTTAGCGCAGAAACATATTGACTTGTCTTAGCTGGCGCAAGTTGTCTTTAAGATTGAGGTTTTCTGCTTAGACACCTAAAACTTTTAATATATTATTGCTCTTGACAGTATACACATTATATCCCTGAGTCTATTAAATGATGTCCACTACAAAGGTTAGGAGCAAACTAATTATCCTTAAATTAAAGCTATTGGGTATACTTTTAGCGCAGATAGCTATAACCGTCTCAATGGTACCCTATCCTTACCAGCAACATAAGTAAACGGAGTAATAACGGATGCCAATTTGATGACTAAATTTATAATAAAGCTTGTCTGTACACATAATACGTATGCCGTGTAATTCATTAAATTGTATGTTAATTTTGAGCGTAGGAGGTTTCCACAATTCTTTACAACGATAAAAAGCAGGAGATTGTCTTTGTTTTACCTTGAACAATGATTTCATCATGGTTAAGAAGTATTGCTTTGCAGATCTCGTTTGGTATGCTGGTGGGTTATGGAAAAACCTTAATGTAAATTGCAGTTAGATCTACTACTGTAAAAAGTGGACAGCGTGGATACTGTAACTTAATCCAGGTATACACAAACGGTCTCCTACCATCATTACCTATAGATTGACTCTAAATCCGCGTCTGGATAAGTGGTCTGCTGGCCTGGCTTATAATCAAAAGGTCACCGGGATCGAATCCGCGTAGTGGCGGGCGTCGTCGCAATATCCTTCATCCAAACGCTGTTGCTCGTGGTCGCACTGCAGCGAAGCGCCGTTAAGACGCACTGTTGGTGAATATTATTATGATGATTATTATTGTAATTAGTACTTTGATCCAAAGCAGTGCAGTAGGATTTTAATATTTGCTTCCATCTGGTAAGCTTTTGTTAGTTAAAATAACACAGTTCTCGTCAAAAATAATTTACGTTACTCTAATACACACCCAGAGTACATATTCAACTGACAGCCTAACTGTATGTACAAAATTATGCGCTAGCATTACAGTGACCGCGACACATGAGCAGTATGAAGAACTAGCGTAGGAGGAATTTTCCCAAAAGTCGTTTTGCAATGCGTGCGAGTTAGTGGAATAGAGTACAGGTAGACATTTATATGAGAAAGAAATGCATTTAGGCAAAATTGAAAACCCACCACCTGAAATAAAGAGACTTAGCATGCAAGCACGCGGTTGGTAAGTCGAATGCAGCGTGGCTACAAACGCTGCGCCGGTGCGGTCTACCTTCTCTGCAGGACCCGTCGACGCTTCGGTAGTAGTCCAGAGTGGCCTCGCTCATGGCTCACTAGGAAAGGGTGACATATATCTTAAAGTAATGCGCATCTGAAGTAAGTTGTTTACAGAAGAATGTGAGATAAGTTCACGAGGTCAGAAGGCAAACTTTACGGAAATGCCACGAACACAAAAATGTTTTCGGAAAGGACTAGAATTGGCTTAAGTGACGTGTGCAAGTTTATAGAAGAATGTACGGGTAGATATTTATATGAGAAAGCAAAGCATTGGGACAAAAATGAAAAGTCACCACCAGAAATAAACAGACTTAGCACGCAAGCTAACGGTGACAGAAATTTTAAATTAGTGAGCATATGAAATAAGTTGTTTACAAAAGAATACGCTGTTACAAAAAAATTCGAAGTAAGTTCACAAGTTCAGGAGGTTTATTTTATGGAAATGCTACAAATACGAAAATGTTTTCGAAATAACTACAAGTGGCTTAAGCGACATGTGCAAGTGTATAGAAAAAGTATAATTAGGCATTTATATGGAAAAGAAAAGCATTAGAGCAAAATTGAAAACCCACCACCAGAAATAAATAGACTTAGCATGCAAGCACGCGGTTCGTAAATCGAATGCATCGTACCTTCAAACGCTGCGCCGGTTCTGCCTACGTTCTCTGCAGAACCCGTCGACGCTTCGTTAGTAGTCCAGAGTGGCCTCGCTCATGGCTCACTAAGCCTGCCTGACTAAGACACTCGCGACTACATGTTCTACAGCACCATACGCTTGAAGTCGATGGAGAACAAACTATCGGTGCTTGCCGCTTCCACAATTGCCGCTTCTTCTCTGCATGCATGAGTGCTTTCTCCTGCACCTCGGAAACTGCCTTCATGATCAGATCGCGCCATGCACGCCGATCAACCTCCTTTAATTCCCATGATCTGCAATTAAGATTAGAACGTGTGAGGCTCACTTTGATCATGTCCTGGTATCGTAACTTTGGTTTCCCAACGTGCCGCTTCCAAATACTCAGCTGACCGTATAAGAGTTGTTTGGGTATCCGAGTCGAATCCATGCGCCGCACATGAGCAAGCCATCTCAGGTGTCTCAGTAAAAGTATGCAGTCCACTGCATACATATCACTTCGGCGCAACACTACCGTGTCTGCGACTCTAGCGCCCCAACCGATGCGCAAAATCCGTCGCAAACACTGCTGATGGAACCGCTCGAAATATCGTACATCACGCGGGTACATCATCCACGTTTCACTGCCGTATAGAAGAACGGACAGTATCATGGATTTGTACACCGTCAGCTTTGTGCTAATGCTAGGCTGATGGTTGCTCCACACTCGGTACTCAAGCTTCCAGAATGCCGTCGCTGCCTTCGACACGCCATTACGCAACTCAAGGTGTAGCTGCTGGTCAGTCGACATCACACTCCCAAGGTAGAAAAAGCGGGAAGTGGTCTCCACTACTTCAGCACCAATGCTGATTCGCGGCAATCTTAAAGATTGCACCTCCGGTGAAAGCTGTAAGAGACAGACAGTTATGCTTGTGTTGATGGCGAGCCCGAATTTAGCCGCTGTCGAAGCCAGAGCACTAGTCATGTGCTACAACTCATCCGCGCTGTGTGAAAACAACGCACAGTTGTCAGCAAACAGCAACATACGGATAGTTGTCTCACAGACTAGAGTTCTCGCACCGAAACGACGGGTGTTCAGCAACCCACCATCAATACGGTGCTTCACACGAACACCCTAAGCACAAGAGGCATCAAAAGCACAAGACAACATTGCATGAAGATATGTATTAAGCAGTGCAGGATCTAAGATACAGCCTTGCTTTAAACCAGAGACAATTGCAAAGTCACCCGAGGTCTCTCCACTCAGCTGCACTCTCGATCGCATACCACTCTGCAGACATTCGATTAAACTTACAAACTTACGCGAGCAACCAAATTTACCCAACACCAGCCACAATGCCTCGTGGTTCAGCGTATCAAATGCTTTGGTGAAATCAACAAAAAGCGAGTACAATGGCTGGTGTCGTTCTCTGCACTTCTCTTGCAACTGACAATCCGCAAACACCATAACTATAATGCTGCGACCCGAACGGAATCCACACTGCTCTTCCGCCACGTTAGGTTCCACAAGCTGACTGACAAAGCGGTTGAGCAGCATTCGGGCAATAACCTTGCCCACACATCTCAGCAAGTTGATGCCATGATAATTCGTGCAACATGGCTTGCTATCTTTGCTTTGTACAGTGGTAGCACAAGGGCAATCTTCAGCTCAGGAGGCACCTCCTCCTCAATCCATACACGTTGCACCAGGTGGTGCAGCGCCGTCAACAACGCGGGTCCGCCGTGTTTCAATACTTCAGGCAAGATCCCGTCGGCTCCGGCACGTTTGCCGTTCCGCAGCTGAGCAAGTGCTCTCTGCGTCTCATCCAGACCCGGCATGTCAGCCAGACCCGCCTTCACATCGCGCTGCTTCAGGCCGTTCAATGTAGGCCAGTCGATCTCTGAACGGTTGTTCAAGAGACAGTCAAAGTGTTTTCGCCAGATCTGTATTATGTCTGCAGTCTGCGTGCAGGTGGTGCCTGAACTACCATCGATCAGTGTCCTCAGAGGCTCCAATCTCGGTCCATACTCCGCCTTCAAGGAGTCAAAGTATTCCTTGTGTCGTTGTGTTCGGCGTAGCATTCCATCTGCTACGCCTTCTCCGTTCTCCTTGCATTTTTAGTGCGACGGAGCTCTCGGGTCAGCCGCCGTCGAAGTTTGCGAAACTGACTAGTCTTCCCCAAGTCACTGGGGTCTGTTACATGTGCAGCAAATGCTGCATTCTTCTCTGACACCAATGCTTCAATCGTCACATTGTTGTCATTAAACCAATCAGGCCGCTTACAGTTTGCGCGCCCGATGGTCTCCTCGGCAGCAGCTGTCACCTGGTAGCGAATGTGGTGCCACAGGTAGCCCACTGTGGCTATACAATCCACATCACCACACAGGCGTGCAGCCATCCCCTTCTCCAGCTCAGTAGGTTTCGTCACAGTACCGATGGTGAGAATGTTAAATTTCCGCCGATTCACGGAGGTAGTGCAATACATCGATTTACGAAAATATATGTGCAGTTTGGTCCGCACTAGCTTGTGATCAGTGCCACACTCAGCTCCACGCAGTACACGTGTAGTGCGCACTTCACGCATATCACGCTGACGTACGATGACATAGTCGAGCAGGTGAGCGTGACCACTCCGTTGGTGCGTCCATGTTGTTATATCATTCGCACTCATTGCAAGCCGAGTGTTCGTGATCGTCAGGCCGTGAGTGGCACACAGTGAGAGCAGCCTGTCACCGTTCGCATTCGCTGAACCAATGCCATGCGCACCGATAACATCTGTCCACACCGATGCATCACGCCCAACGCGCGCGTTGAAATCACCCAGCAGAAATAGTCGGTCGCTCCTCGGCACAAACCGTATCACGGAGGATAGCTCAGTGTAGAACTGATCACGCGTGTCATCAGGATAACACATAGTCGGACCGTACGTGCTTATAAAAGTAGCAAACTTACCTCTTCCAAGTCCTAGGCGAACAGTCATCAGTCACGCGCTGATGCTCGTTGGTTCATCCACCAGCTGGCCATGGAAGCGATCGGATATTGCAAATCCGACCCATGTTCACGCGGTACTGAGGCGGCGTTTTCCAACTAGTAGAATGTGTAGCCATCACCTGCTTCATGCAACTTACCTTGCTCAGCGAGCCAAGCTTCACTGAGCGCCGCAATATCGATGTTGTAGCGCGCCAGCTCCATCGCGACGAGTGCAGTGCGTCGCTCCGGGCGCTCGCTGGAGTTCCAGTCCAGTAGTGTGCGCAGGTTCCAGCACTCGATTCTGAGTGCTTTGCGCGCAGGCATACGATTGCAATGGTGGACAGTTGCACGCGAGGTGGTCGTTGTGCTTCGGAGGTTTGCTTGAGGGACTCCACCCGGAGTCTTTGGCTCAATAGTCTGACCCACAAGGCATTGGGGAGCAGATCCAGCTATTGAATGTGATTGCAGATACAGATTAGGATCTGCTTGACGACCGTCACACGCAGCCTTGGAGGTACTGGAACAATTATTATATGTTTTGCGACCGTAGTAGGATACGCACCTGCGACCACGGCCAGACGCTGGTGGAGTTTTGGCGGGTTGGTACCAATTTGACCAGGGGCTGCCATGCTTGAGGTGGGCAGTAGCAAACCATTGAACACCCGGAGGTGTCCTCCCACCGTCAGAGACAATGCGTGGTACTCGTGCTCTATGCCAATCGAGCTGTGAGCTTATAACCCGTAAATCGGTTGTATCCCATGGCTAGGTTTTACGGGAATAGGGCCATCTACCAATTCCTAACCTTAGAAGAGGATGGACTAGCATACTGCCAGTTCCCACACACCTGACAGGAGAACGACTCGGGTCCTCAGCCAAAGCCTTCGATTAAATATACACTCGAAAGGCAGCGGGTCTAGCACATGGTCAGTTAGCCGACTCATGCAGATTGGTGTCCTGGACCTTAGCAGGGAGAAGGGCGAAACCCAAATCCCAACAAGCGTTCGCCAAGTGGAGCCCAGGACATGAGACGATGGCGCAACAGTAGCAGCAGCGGGTAGACCATCTGTCAGAATCTAGCCAACACTTGTCTCAGCGCCCTATAGGCTCATCCGCCTAGGGCGTTATAAGGTGTAATAAGGGCTTAATAAAGGTATATTCATTTATGGGAAATGAAAATGGTGGTGCATAATTTTACGATGGATGAGACGGTGTTTATTTTAGTGCGCATGTGTTGTTTCGGTTTCGCTGCAATTGCTGTGGATGATACTCTTGCGTTCCGCGCTGCTTTTCGCCAATATTATAAGGCGTTTGGTGAATTCCAGGAAGATTTGAGGCGGTTTCAACTTCAGACGGCTACGAGTTTTTATAAATATGACGTTTCGACGGCTGTGTCGTATAAGAAGAGGTCAGGTCAAGAGCTATCCGACGGGATGCGGTAAAAATGGGTTTAATATCTTTGTGACCATTGCACCCAGAAAGGAGAAGGTGGCAGTCGGTAAGTGCAAAAGTTGTGTTATACGTAATTCATGTTGCATAGGTATGTCAGCCTCGGTTGTAAATCGCGCATATCCATCAGTGCTAACAGCATTTCCTATGAGATAAGCTCGCATTGTCTGGTGCATAATCATAATTTTCACATGGGGAATCCAAGTTTTTACGTGGGTAACCGGCGTCTGACTCCCGAAGCGGAGCGGTAGGTGTTTGATTTAATGCAGTCCTTCCGTAATACCAAAGAATTGCGAGACTAGGTCTCTGAAAGATATAACAAGCGCTTAAATCGACAGGACCGCTTTTCCATCCACCATCGCTTAGGTGGGGTATCTAAGGGGAATGATGTAAACGCGGTACCGGAATTGTTAAGTAAGAACGGCGCTGTGCGTGTAGAAAGAGATGGGTCGCAAGTTCGATTGGTGTTTTTCGTTCCTGTTTCAATGACTTCCATAGCGGAGAAAAACGGGGAGGTATTTCTTGCGGAAGCGATGCATCAAATGAACTGCGGTGGTTATGTTCTTTGGCACTGCATGGTTGTTGACGGTTTCGGCGTAGGTCGCAGCGTGTTTTCCACTTTAATGCCCAACGAGACGGCATGCAGTTACCTGGAGGTTGTTCGGGGCATGTCGGAAATGTTGCCCACCACCTTGTCAGCGTAGACAATAGTCATGGATAGGTGCCTGGGTCAAATGAAGGCATTTAAGCCAGTACATCCACGGACAACGTAATATTATGCCGGTTTCATTTCCTGCGGGACGTTTCAGGCAAATGCCAGTCTTTGTTAAAAGTGAAGAAGGCAGACAGAATTTTGCTCAAGCAGTGGATGCACAAATTAGTGTACACCAAGACGGAATTGCAATTTAAAATGCTGCTCAGAGCTATTAGGGTTAGAAGTAAAGAGGCGTTCACTTAACTTAGTCGGACATGGTTGCTCTCCGCAGGAAGCTTGGCGAACCACAGGTTGCGCAATAAGCGCGCCTTGGTTGCCTTCACCAAAAACAGACTAGAGAACGAGAATAAACACCTTAAGTCTGGAGTAAGCGAAAGGACATGACTGTTGCAACTTTTTGAGGCAGTTGTACGTAGAGCACGCGATGCGGAATCACGTTGGACCACTTCACTAGGCAAATTGCGGATGTCGAAATCGCGCACCATTCCGGGAACAGGGCAGGTGCGGTAGTTGGTTTCCTGCCTTTCTACTTATGCTGCTGCCATATTTTTGAGGCACATTTCTCCGGAGACGGTCTCCTCAATACAGCCGAACGGCACTGGATAAGAAGTATTATGTAAGGGAGACCGAAAACACACGGTTTATATGGGTAAGGAGATGAGCTGTGATTGCAGGTTTCTTAGCCAATGGGATATGCCATGCGCACACATTGTGCGGGTAGCTGGCATGTTAAACGCCGACTAACCCCCTTATGCATAGAAGCCGTTGGTCGACGCGGGACCATCAGCTACCTTTCTCTGATGGGGAAATCTTCAGTGCGGAAGTTGCACCCATGCCCTCCACATCTGCCTCCCCCAAGTCGTGTTAACGCGTAAGGAGAAGTTGTCTCGTGCCAACCGACAGTTCTGTGATTTAACCGTTGCCCTGACCAGCCTGGGTACAATGGCTTTCCTTGAGGCATAGCATTTCTACCAAAGCAGCCTAAATACCTTTCTTCGGAGACAGAGACTGGTGTCAATTGGAAATTGCCTTCCTGACAAGGTCGACCAGGCGGACGCCATACAACAGCGTCACCGGCCCAGAGCAACAAAAAGGAAGCAGTCTCTTTCATCTAGGGTGATGGAAGCCCAGCAACTGTCTACCGAAACGCACCCCAGCACTTCCGACGCATGCCGACTGTCACCTCCGCACTTCGCAAAACGGTGAATAAACGCGCCAGAGCAGAGCATATACAACCTGCAAGCAATAACGAAAACGCATGCATCATTTGCGGTACGGAGGGTGGACCGAGAACCAGCGGAGACATCGTTCACTGGGTGACGTGCTGCAAATGAAACCGTGGGCTTCATCAGGTATGTGCCGTGCACAACGGAGACCAGGAGCACTATATGTGCGTCTTTTGCTTGTGAGTTCATATTTTCTAACCCAATTCCCCTTCATGCATGCCACTGAGAACGACAAACCGGCCCTTTTTAGGGCCACGCTCTGGCGCTGCAGCGGCATGACTCTGCCGTATGGTAACCCACGCTGCTTGACATTTGCTGGGTATTGCTTGGAGCATACAGCATGGCAGCCTAGTGAGTGGCTCTACTGACAACGATTATTATTTATCCGTTATTTATGTTAACGGAGCCCTATTCTTAGTGGCAGTTAGTTTATTAGGTACGCGAGGCTCCACCATAGAGTGAAACAGGTAAGCGTAAGTCATGTTCGTTCCGTGGAACGTATGGACAAATCATAACCCTCGCCCTTTTTATCCACATGCCTTTTCATGGCCCCTCGCAGGTGTACTCTGGAAACGGCAGGAATGGAACCCCTCAGCAGGTACGTTCAGTATTAACTTCCCATTTTTATTGCCATTGCATGGAATATAGCCCGGACTTCAGTGATCCACTGTGTTGACGCAACAAACCTATACTGTCCTCAACAACAGCGTGAGCAATTTTCATGGTCCTGAGCAACGCTTCTCCCGTGTTACATTCACCCTCATCATGGTATTATATGGACAATGTATTGCTGTGGCAAAAGCGGTGGAGCCGGCGAAAGCTTTTGTTTGCTAGTGGGTAGCTTAGTGATTAGTTAGTTACCTCCACTGCATTACTTACACGGCTGTGCCGCAATCTGTGGAGCAGGCAACCTGTAATAATTACCGTGGTAAGCGTGGCTGGCTGGCCGAACAACCTCCTCGTGGTGCCAGCTGGGTGGATTGGGTTTACCCCTTCCAGCAAATAGTTCGGCGGCAGTGTTCCATGACGTGGTGGGTTTCCGCCTGGCAAGCGTTCTCCCTATAAAAAGCCACAAATGTCCGCTTAACAACACTGTGACGTGGCGGTTGTGACTCGCCACCAACTAAAGTCACCCATTGCTTATCCGGACGACCGCTTCAAGTCCACAGCCATCAAGCACCCATTTAACACTGGCCACACGTTCAAGCACGATCCAAAGGACTGGAATACATTTACGAATTCCATAAACACCGCTAAACACGCCCACATACACACTTACATACATTTATATATCAACCTATGCGACAATCCCATTGATCCATTGTACATTGATTGATCACAGTTTGTACTCTTAACATGATCATGTCTGTGCAGACGTGCCTCGCTTAGTCGAGAATAAACATTTTATTTTATTTTATTTTATTTATATGCAGTCCGGTATCACCAACGCCCATGGTACCATGACTTTCACGTAGTCAGCGGAGTCAAGAACTCCAAATAGGTATCCGCCTCCAGCTTATTAGAGTAGTCAGTCGGTACAATTGCATATGCTGGTATTGCGGTTACGCCTTTCGTTGCGCCAGGAACCTCTCACACTTAAGAGTGGCGAGCTCATGTGAGTAGTCAGTGACGTGCATTGCATATGTCAGCATCGCTGTGATGTCTTAAGTGCAAATGGGAACATCTATTAATCACTGGCGTCCACCTGATATGAGTTGCCAGTTACCTGTATAGCATATAGTAGCATGCCTGTGACGTTTAAGTGCAATCCGGATTATGTAATATCTACCCGCAGCAAGCTTATATTATTGGCGACAGCGCTGTCGCACATCTAGGCATTGCTGTGACATCTTCCGTTGAGCCAGCAGCGTAGGACACTTAACAGGGGCGAACAAAAGTGAGCAGTCGTTTAAGTTTATTGCATATGATAGCATCGCTGTGACTTCTTAATCAGAACCGGGAACATCCACTGAATAACAGCGGCCAGCTTATGTATACATTCCATTAGCTCCATTGCATACGGTAGAATTGCCCTGACCCATTCTATCTAGCCGGCGAGATATAATAACTCCTGGCGCCCAGTGTATGCGAGTAGTCCGGTAGCACTATTCCTTATGGAACAACGGTTTACTACGAGATAACATTACATGGATACGGAAGTCCCGTGGGATACAAATGCTTGCGAAAAGTGGTTTGCATGACAACGTGAGAACCGTTGTGGTTCCCTAAACTCCAGACTTCCGTACCATAGGGAAGATGTTGGCGTAATAAACATAAAAATGCACTGTGGGCGTTAACGATTTGGGGAAACATTGAGGGTTTAAACGGATCAAAGGCTATGCTGTAACACATTCTGTGCAGCCGGCAACATGTAACAATTACGGTCCTCCAGTTCATATGAGCTGTCATTTACCTCCGTTGCCTACTATAGCATTTATTTCATATCCTCAGTGTAGTCGGAAACAACTAGCGCTTGCCGCGCGCCAGCTTACTTGTGTAGACAATCAGTTCCCTGGCATATGGAAGCGTTGCTGTGCCATCTTCTGTGCAGCCAGGAATTACTAACAATTAGGAGCGGCCGCTTTATGTGAATAGTCAGTGACCTTTTTTGCATATCTAAGCATCGCGGTGACATCCTCATTAGAGTTAGGATGGTGCAATAATTACCGGCCACCAACTTACGTTAGCAGCCATTTACCTCCCTTGTATATAAAAAAATAAATTAATAACCATATTCCCCTTTTAAATATTAAGTGAAGTGTCGACGACCTAATAATTACGGCCCCCAGAGTATATGAGCAGTCAGTCAGCTCTACTGCATATGTTAACATCGCTGCGACAAATTAAGTAGAGCTGCGATCCTCGGATAATTACCGACCACCAGGTTACATTAGCTTTCCTTTAGCTATATGCATAAATAAATATATTCCCTTTTAAATATTAAGTGGAGTGGTGATGATCTCATACTTACGGCCCCCAGACTATATGAGCAGTCAGTCAGCTCTATTGCATATGTAAGCATCGCTGTGGCAACTTAAGTATAGTCGGGATCCTCCGATAATTACCGGCCACCAGCTTATGCATCAGTCCTTGCATATACATAAATACATAAATATATTCCCTTAGAAATAGTACTTGTAGTGGTGCCATTTATTACTTATGGGCACCCAGATTTTATGAGCAGTCAGTCTGCTTCATTGCATATGTTAGCATTGCTGTTGTGGTAGATTAAAGTAGATACTACTTCGCCGGTTACAAGTAGCGTGGTGCAAGATGACACACCAACAACGAGCCCTGCCGACTTTCCCAAAGTGGAAGATGGCATCAGGATTACAGTTCCATGTGCACGAGGAGTGAACACAGAGGCAAGCACCAGTTGAGGAACACTCCATGGAAACCATGCAAATGAGCGGACGCCTCCAAAGTATGAACGAACACACCTAGTGTAAGCCACTTGAGCAACAAAAAAGTTGCTGCCTGCCCCTTGGGTCCTGACATTTGGTGCCGTGACCACCCAAGTCACGAAGATTCCCTGGCCGGAACCATTTGAAGACGGGGATGTGAATGGCGTTTTTGGAGGATTTCGAAGAGGTGGCGGATGCGGTAGGACTGAAGACGGACCGGTCGAAGATGGCTGCCCTGCTAAGCATCCTCAAGGGCAGGGCAAAGGCGGTTCTGTAGGCGGCGCGAAGAGGTACGGTCAAGTTGGAGTGGACTGCCGCGAAGGAGTCGTTGCTCTCTGGCCTGGACACGCTAGCGGACCGTCAGGAGGCGATACGACGGTTCAAGGCGTCGCGGCTTGGTGCTGGGACGGATCCCCTAGTGTTTGCGTTGCACCTCAGGAGCTTATTGGACCGCGTATTGCCGGGGTTGGATGGGCCGTCAAAGGCACTTTTGCTGGTGGATCAGTTTTTCGCCGGCCTCCCACAGCCAACCGCGGAGCGCTTTCGGATTGCGGATGCTACTCGGAAGATGCAAGTGGAGGACTTGGCGCAAGTTACTCGAGACCTGGGCGACGCACCACTAGCTGCGCTGAAGGAAGAGCCTCGTGAGAATGTGGTACGGATGGACGAATTGGAATGGATGATGGAACAACTTACGGAAGACCTCAATGGGCTTCGCGTTCAGCTTTATCGGGTGCGCACAATGGGATGTTTCTTCATCTGCGTGGAAACCGGGGCACTGGAAGAGACAATGTTGGCAGAGGCGTGGTGTTACTCTGGTGTCGAATAAACGTGTGCAACCTTATTTTTCTTTCGGATCGAGGAATGTGTACTTGGGGCGTTGAGAAGGAGTGCGGTTGAAGCAATGGTGGAAGTACATGGAACGATGGAAAGGTGTCTGATCGATACGGGTGCCGCGGTGTCACTAATCAACCATCGGCGAGGTGAAAAGCTTCAGTCGTGCTGCACGATCGTAAGAGCGGTTGGCGGTCTCTCAGTGGGAATTGATGGTATAGCCGAACACACCGTAGGAATCGGGGGACGAAAGCGAACACACTCCTTTCTCGTGTCAACAGAAGCGAAACAAACCATATTGGGAGCAGATTTCCCGGAGCTCAATAAAGCTGTCATTGATCTAATGCGTGGGAAGTTGCTAATGGAATGCTTGTCACTACCACTCTTTAATCGTATAGAGATGAGGTCTTTGCAGTCGGTCGTTGCTGTGTTACATTTAAGCCATCTTTGCAGTCGCTGATCAACAAATACCAACCCTTGTTTACGGATGACAGCAGCCAATATGTATTTTGTGATTGGATTGAGCACACCATCCCGCTAACTCGCCAAACGTATCGGTCCAATGGACCTCGAAGGATACCAATCAACCTGGAGGCTGAGGTGAACAGGCAAGTGCAAGGAAATGCTGGACGCAGGCGTGTTTGTGGAGGCACATTGCCCGTACAACTCTCCTGTTGTCTTAGTAAAGAAGACGAATGGGAAGTAAATAAATAAATAATTATTTTATTCTCGACTATGCGAGACACGCCCATGGAGGCATGATCAGATATGTAAATCTGTACAAACATTTTATGGCAAATGTAACAGTGAGAGTAGAAAATCGTTCATATGTCAATGACTGGAACAGTACAATAAATAAATAAATAGATTATCCTCAGTTTCATAGACACACCAACTCAGGCATGATCAAGGTTTGAAAACAGATGTGTATCACGAAGATACATCGGGTTCAATCGTGCGTAGTTGAAACGGTGTCGGGAAGAGTTGTTGTGTGAACCCAGTCGACTTGCCAGTATGTAGTTGTGGGCAGTGACTTTATTCAGTGGCGAGTCACATCCGCCACGTCGCAGTGTTGTTAAACAGACATTTGTAGCTTTTTATAGGGAGAACGCTTGCCAGGCAAAAACCCACCACCGATTCTGTGTCGACTTCCGAAGACTGAATGAAATTTTCTTGACTTGCTTGTTCCCGTTCCATCAGTTGCTGACATTTTTGATTGGCTGCAGCAGTCGAGGATATTCACGGTCCTGGACTCGATATCAGGATACTGGCAACTGGCAATAAAACAGGAAGATCGAGAGAAGACGGCGTCCATCTGCGCATGCTTGCGGAATCCGCACCCTTTTTGATAACCTTTGAAAGGCAGACCGCCAGTGTACTCGAATGGTATATGGTTTACCAATGCTCATTTACCTTTGGTGCCAAGTGTCCCGGGCTTTTGGCCAGGCTTCTGTCGGTACGTATGACTGAACACTGTCCAGGGTCACTGCGGTGAGGCGAGCTCAGATGATTCAACATTTGGGTCTTGGAATATTTGCTTCAAATGGGGCATACGATTTTGAAAAAAGAAATCTTCAAGGTCTATAATGCTTTACTGAGGTGAAACCCGAAATGTTTAAGGTGACGCCTATTGTAGACGGTTGAATCTATTGCCACAAGGCCAAAGCCAGAGACATAGAAGCATAGGTTGCCTGTGCAACACTTGACTTTACCGTGACACTGATGAAAAGTCATGTCCACAAAGTATTATGCATAACCAGATGTTATTATTTATGTATATTTGCATATTTTCTTTGGTTGGTATTTTGCCTCTTCTGTTTACACAATTCGTTCCGCTGTCTGTTATACCTGTCACGAGTTCATGGGATTAAATAAATTTTGGCATCAAATGAACGCGTTAAATCCGTTCTAACAGTTCCGTCCGTCCTCACTTTTGCCTTCACCATTTCAGTGTTGCATTTATCAGTCCTGTAGCTGTAGTTGCCTTATGTGGACTACGGAAAATAAAACTCTTTGAAACCTTGTGTTTTACTTTTTGAGGAGCATTATCTACTAGCCTGAAGATGACCATCTTTTCACTCATATAACACTTAGGAATACGTAACGTGCAAGTCAATTGAGAAAGTTTATGCTCACAATTCTTAGTTTTTCGATTTTACAGAAAGTAACCTTCATTGTATTATGTCTTTGTGATTAGCAGGCATCCTAGATTGCCGCTGCTGTTGGTTACCAGGTTGCACCTTACTATCGGAATTGTCCAACATCGGAGGACCGTACCTCGCGGCCGCTTGCACACCGTGAAGACTCACCGAATGCTCTCGGTGAATGAAATTTTGGATGAGGTAAATGTAATACTTTCTGAAGCATGCTGGTATGATTGCTCCTGACGATCAAACGATTTTGAACTTGAATATGCCACTATTTGCGTAAGCTGCACCGGGCTGATGGCCACCGGATTTGACGGTTTGTTGATTGTCCTTTTGCCTGGACGTGAAAAAGTTTCGTCCGTTCAGCTGCTTCAAAGTTTATTTGTTGATATTATTTCAACAGCAACCTTTGTGGTGTAAAATGAGGTAGGGAAATTGGCGGGTAAGTTAACGACAGGTATTTCAACAGTGAGTAGGCATCCTGTCCAATGATAGTTGGTTGTTCTTTTATCGTTGCTTTATTTCCCGAGATTTCCACACACAAAGCTGCTGGCGCAGGCCGGTTCATCATCTGATATTTACTGATCCAATTTTTAACAACCAGCTTACTTGAAACAGTTGCTTTCTTCTTCCGACATTAAAAGCAAATCAGCAACATGACTATTCTAATTAATTTAGGTTTAGTCATGCTCTTGGCAATTTAGAGATATGCTGCTTGTAGGGGTTCTGATACAATGCATTTAGATCGCCTCTCAAGCGCATTGCCACAACATAAGCACTGGAATTAGGTCTTTACATGGACGCCATGTTTCACTCTGGGTGACGGATGTTGCTATCACAATTACTTTACCATGACATGGACAGCTTTGCTGCCGCTTTCCGGTATTCGCATACTTGGGTTAGGCGCATTGCATATCTGCAGGAATATTTTGGTACTACACTTACCTGCAGCATGTTTGATGACATACCTTGGATCCTTTAAGGGATATGCAGACAATTTCTCTTGAAAACAAACTACCTGTGGTGGAACTGTGACCTACTTTCTGTTACCACTCTATGATATGCGGGGCCTGAACACAGGGTGTCTGGCACTATTACTCCGATAATTCTGCCCTTGTTCTGAAAGGAATTAATGCAAACTTCCTGTGGATCCCGCATTTGAATGAGAAGTCGCAATTTCGCCCGGGATGGAACGAATTTAGCTATCAGGGTCAACGGCACTCACCACCTGATGCATCCAGTGAGCATACGTGGACACGAATGCTTCACGCCAGTAACAATAAACCACAACGGAAAAGCCAAACTCCATTACATCGAAATCCTTACTAGCCTGCACAATATTTCACCTGACGCTCCTCGACATCTAATTATTCGACCGGTTTCATCGATTAATGGCGGATCCTGACTAAGCGATTCGGCTGCCCAACACAAATCTTTTCAACTCAAGGTTTCAAATCCAAATGAAACAGGAACAAATGGAAATTCCCATTTTCGTTCCATCCTGTACGCTTCGTTGATCCACGTTAGAATGCGGTGGCAAGATCGGCTAGTTGTGGGAGCCAGCTCAGCAAGCACATCTCAAATCGTGGTCAGCCCATCAAAACCCATATGCTCGGCACAGGCAGATCTAGCTGTGCTAGCCGCGTGAAATAAAAAAGGAAAACATTTTACTCTAGGTATAAAGCGGAATGTACGCAAGGGGAGAAAGTACATGTAACGGGGTGTAGGATACCAGTCCAGTATGCTCGACCTTACCACCTAAGCGCAGGTTCCCGGAGTCAGCGGATCAGTTCGATCGAGAGAACGCGTGAACCCACCGGGAGACACAGCGATGGCTGGACAGCGAATCACGATTGGCACACGTATCCAGAAACCGACAGACCGGATTGGACAATAGAACATAGAGGGCGCACTGGCAACTCGAGAACCGCTATTAACGGCAAGTTTCAGAGTGCAAAGCCAAATATGAGTGGTCCAAAGAAATACGGCCAATCAGATGCCAAGCACCAAAGACGTGATCCTTGCACGAGACAGGAAGACAGCGACCGAAGAGGAATAACATAACCCAATGAAATAAAAGGGGAACGCAACCAATGAGGTGAGCCGAAAAACAGGAGACCCACTGAGAAAGCTCGAAGATTAACAGTGTTTATATCCTTTAAATAGGCTACACTATACTGAATAAACGCCTGTTTTCCGCCCGCCGCCATCGTGACTTTTTGATCGTGTCCGTTTCAATTAACAGTACAGTAAGTTAGTAAGAGTGAATTAAATTGAAGATAACTGGAAAGCAAACGGTTACTAAGTTAAGGGGATAAGGGGAAGATTCGCAGCTGCAAGTCGAGGGCGTCGGGGTGACGTTTTAACTCTTTCACCGTGGATGACAATACTAAGTACTCAGGTAGCGCGTTCCATGAATTTATCTCTTGGCGTGACAAACGAGTGTCAGCCCAAACCCGATCAGATCAGAGTATGTGTAATTTCATCGGATGCCTGCGGAGAGTATGTAACGGTTTAAGATGAACAAACCAAATGTGGTCTGGACCTGTCCGCCCTGTAAGTATACGATAATTGAGAAATAGTTCGTCACAAAGACAACGACGTTGTAACGAAAACATTCTAGCTTGAGCAACCTATCAGGATGGAACTGGTGCCGCAAACCTTGGAGCACTTTGGTTCCGATACTTAAGAACTGCTCTACCCCCATCCTATCACGAGTCAGACAAGGAGGACAACCTTGGACGCAACACCAAGTGCGGTCTAACAAATGCGGTAAACAAGTTAACAACCATTATTTGCGCTAGGATCCAAAATGATCTACGGATCTTCCAGTGGGTCCGAAAACCCCTGCAACACGCTTTCTTCCATTCTCGTTAGATATAAATTCCTAAGAGAAAGTAATCTCTAAATCAGTTTACTGGGATATGCAAGGGATTTTATTATCACCAAGCACGTAGTGCGCTGTCGGACCATTTGATCCCATGCGCAACACTTAACACTTGCTGTAGTTTATTGGCATCTGCCACAGAAGCGATCAATCAATGCGTCTATCCATAGCCATTTGCAAAACTTGGGAACAATACTGTTCACTCACCGTGCACCTAAACGTTTTGCAGGTTACAGGAAGATGCTATTCTCACTTTGTAAACATGGGGCAAACTACAGCTCCCATCCATTCGGTGGGTAAGCTGCAATTAGTAAGAAATTTCTAATAAGGCGAGCGAATTACCAACAAAATGCATTTATTAGTTCATGTAACAATTTCGGATGAATGTCGTCAACACAAGCGACTTTGGTATGGTTCATTTCTCGCAGCAATGAACGCAGCTGTGCCTCTGACACGGTGATATCGGTGAAAATGGAGTCTCCCGGAACGTTCTTCTCTAAAGCGTAAGTAAATAATGGTGACTGGAGGGTAAATATTTCATATACTGCTCGCCGAGAATGCGGGACTTATCCCACTCGTTATGAAAAGTAACCCCACTGCGGTCAGTGCAACAGCGAGATGGATGGATCCGCGCGGCATCATCTTGTGACATAAGCGAAAAATCGCTTCGGATTGCTTGAAGCTGTTTCTGCTAGCTCCAGTTTGTAACGAAGCGTGGCATTGCTTAGGTGCTGCTTACACTTGTTCCGTGCCGCTCGTCATCACAGCCAGACAGCATGTAACAACATCGAAAATTAAATCCGAGAACAATTTTCTCGCCTGTTTAGCATTTGACATGCGGTTAGATCGAACAATGGTGGCTTAGCTTTTGATTTCCTTCCAAATAAAAGTGGAATGTGAGGAAGGTATAAAACAGAGTGGAATGCTTTGCATGTCTTCCATGCCGTCTTCTTATCATTTACGGCCACGTTGATGCAGGGTAACAAGTCAACTCTGGATCGCATTGCCCGATTAGCAGCACGCCGGAGGTTTGGACGTCTAGCCGCGCATATCTCTTGGTCTCTATTTACAGCGCACTCATAGAAATGCAGGCGTGGGCACTAGCTCCAAGCGGCTTACCGTAAAATACGTTACCTGCGAATTCAACAGCTTTTCCGAAAATACGATCAAGAATAGACAGAGACTGTCCCTGTACTAACCTTCTTAGATGAAGTACAAAGTGCTATAGGAGAGTCTTGGGTATCAGCTCCACGAGATCTGCAGCCAAACCTATAGTCGCCGTCTCGCAGGAGAGTTAGGAATTTGAAGTCCTCCATCACTATGTATCGGTTTGTGGATTGCTCGCGAATAAAATCGACGAAGCCCGTAGAAATATTATTAGGACCTCTATACACTAACACAAACTTTACTTGCAAAGACAGGGTACACACTTCAAACGGAAGGGATTCTACGATACTATCCGTAAAGCGGAATCTAAAGGAATTGTAGACGCGTAAACTCGGGTCAAATTAGTATGCATCACCAAAACCACGACGGTGGTATCGGAGATCCGGCCTCAGTAGTGTGTAACCAGGTAGGAATATTCCACTGTCTATGAATTTCGCAAACAGCCACGTTTCAGTGAAAGTAAGGACATCTGGGTGACGGTGGTCCACAAAAGTATTAACTTCACACAAATTGTTACGCAGCCTTCTCACGTTACCGAATACTACCTTAAAATATTTGTACGGTGAGTAAAGAATAGCTCGCGACCAGGATGTGCTCTAGCATGACGGAAGTGGACCGCCAGCGTACCACTGGAAAATCCACCAACCGCTGACAGATTTCCCAGCCGCGCGACCCGTTTTACTGCCTTGGATGGCTGCATTTAGTTTCTCTCTGTCCGCTAGAGGACGGGCCAGCTGTATGCTGACTCCAGTAGCCCTCAGTTTAAAAGCAAACCGACTAAGGACTTGTCGCTCCACAGGTGTGGAAACGACCTGACGCTGTTATCGAGGCCTTATGTTGTGACTACTGATCAGTACGTATCCAAACTTGATTAGCTTACGCAAAGTTATTCCAGGGAATCCAGGCAAAGGAGTTTAGTAACGGGAAGTTTCAACCATTCGGGATCATGCGACAGAGGACGAAATGACATTTCTAAATATTACGCTTCTATTGGTGTACATGTCACCCCGAAGTAGGGCGTTTACACTGCGTGTTACAGCTCCACTGGGTGCGGACAGGTTAAGCGAGCAAAACCGATTAAACACAATCTTTATACATAACTTACCGGAACATCCTTCTAACGATAATCAAGAAATCTGAAACATGATTTAAAACTGGCTATCATCAGCGAAGCAGTTTATTTGGATAATATTGTTGCGCTATTGCTCATCAGGATACCTCTCTCATCAAAGTACAGAGGATTCGGCCCTAGAATCCTAAGAATTGCGGTTCAGTCAGAGCAACAGGTAACTGTGTTTTAAAGCAATGGTGGAGAAATCGGAAACATCTTCCTTCTCTGAGCTTTGCCCAGCTCAAATACTAAAGCAGTGAAGCAACAAGCCTACCGAAAAATATACAGAAGCGTAACTTTACTGCTGCTTTAATTGACTCTCGCGTAGGTCTAAAAGAAGATTAAGACGCACTTTGGGCGAATAAAGTTTCAGACGAGGTATCATTATCCCGTCTAAAAGGCGAGTAAGTGCCAACGTCATCTCGGTCGGCATACGCACACACCAGTCCACTTCACGCAACTGTGGGCTATTAGAGACCGAGAAGCTGGCCTGTTTGCACATGGGTGCTCAGGGTCCTTTTAATATACTTACCGAAAGATCGCCAAGCTTCCGGGTCATATGATATCATCGTATCAGCGAGACGTGGTTACACACGGGAAGCACGGACGCTGAGGTTTCGCTACCGGGCATGTCGCCAAACCGGAAAGATAGTCTCACAAAAGATGGGCGGGTAATCGTGTATTACCCACACGACTTAGAGTGCGAAATCGTGGAGGATTGAGAGTCGCAGTTCTCAGAATCCTTTTGGTGCCACTTGCAGTTACAAGGCACGGACGCTTGCTTTATTGTCTTTGGTGTACCGCCCCTCTAACTCTACACCCGAAACCGACTGCCGACTAACAGCTGTGTTAAAGTGCTGTTTACAACGAACGTACACTCACATAATTATCACGGGTGATTTCAACGTATATTGTGTAGAAACTCCTGTCACGAGCAGAGAACAATTCAAAGACGATCTACAATATCTCGTAACCAAGGTTCCACTTTACAAACACAACGCTTTGCCCACTCGGTTCAGAACAGCTAACAGGCCATTTGTGCTGGGTTTTTTGCATACCAACGAGAAGCGTATGATTGACGTGATGGTTATACACTGCCGTTGAGCTGCAGTGATCACGAAGTCTTCAGTTTTAACTTTGTCTGCTAGGCGGAATGTCGGAATGAGAACGAGGAGACAGTGCCAACCATCGAAAGCTACGATGGATACCTCCAGCTAGTCAGCGTTACAACTTGGTTCTTCCTTGCCGAAGAGCCCCGGAGGTCGCCTGGCTCGAGTTCGTTAACAAATTCAGTTAGCTGATTGCAGAGGCTTCAGAGATAAGAGTTCTCAATAAGCGTACATCTGTTTCTTTCGTTAGGAGCAGAAGTGGAGATGGAGGGTAATGCGCCACGCAGCATTGTGAGTGTACAGATAAGCACCAACACCAAACATTTGGGAAAATTCGTAGTGCAACTTAAGATTTGCACACAACTGTTAAGAGCAGACAAAGCTGCCTATCAGCAGTACATAGCAAAAATATCAGTGCTAACCACAACCTGCTGAACAAACGCTTAGAGAGCCTAAAATCGGTGAAGCAAGGCTTTCATTCACTCAGAACGGGCGATGGCCCAACGACAACGGCTGGGGATGCAGCAACCGCGCTGTGGATGCAATTTGCCCCTACGTGTCAGAGGGTCTTGCCACCAAGCGGTTTTTTAAAGTTTGTCCCCTCCGTGCCAGGACTAACCAACACCACATTTACAGTGGAGCCTGCATTGCAAAAGCCGACGTCTCTAGGCAAACTCAGTTCGCCGGTGTCGATACCATTCGTCAAGAATCACTGGAAACAGCAGCAAGTCAACTGGCAGGACTTCTACCTCATTATTTCCAGAGCTGCTTAGACCAGAAGCAAGTTCCATGGCGGAGCAAACGATAAGTCCTCATTTACATATTTACAGTACTAACTGTTTTGATAACATTACTATAATTATTAGTATGTCGATATCCTTAACAACCGTGCAACGGGACTTGTGAAGCAGCATTATAAACCTGTATACATTCATTGTACATTGTACAACTTATCCCCTATTGGTTTGGAATCACTGGTTGCTCTAAATGGAGCTTTGGGATCCAGCGAAACGGCGATGCATATTGTTCCGGTCGCTTTGCACTAGGGGGACTTGCCATACATGCTGCGGCCCCATTCACATTTACCTTGGGTAATGTTACTTCCTACTTAGGCAAACTTCATTTCCGTTGGACGGGTGTATGTGCTTGGTACCCTTTCCCCTTAGGTGCTAAATTGAAGACACCGTCTGATCCTCATCTGAGTCGGTAAGATCGGTAAGCTGCTGGAGTCCGAGGAGTCGCCCTAACCATTGATATTCCGCAGACCAGGTACCCAGAAGATTGCAAGTTTACCTAAAGTCACTATCACTTCTCGGTCCATGTGGGGCACCAACGAAAACAGGTATTTCATGCTTTCTAACCTGGAAACAATTGTCAAAGAAGTTACATCCCAAAGCGTACGGCAGTGAGTTCTGTGTTTTTAACAACTTGGCAAAGTGAAAAACACTTTCTGACTATTCGCCATCACACTATACCACTCTGTAATTAAGCCAGTGCATCCTCCGTGAAACCAGTGTCATCAGATGTCACACTGCAATTATTAATGCAGTTGGTCATTGGTTCTAAGCAATTCCACTCAGTGCATCGTGTCTCCGATTCCGGTGGCTGTAGACTGGCGAAGGTGTTAGGAGAGACACCTTTAGCCGTCACAGAGGAAATGTAGGCAAGTTGTCAAGGAAAAATAAAAATGCCAACTGGTTTTCAGAGGCCCCCTACACACAAAACGTAAGACTCAGTCGAATATTACCAAGCGTGTTTCGTTCGTACGGATTTAGACTAACTAAAGAAACAGGTTGCAACGCACGCGGTGAATCACTGGCCAATAGTAATGTAGAAACAGCAGTGCTTCGGGAAGGGAGCAGGGGCGCCAATTGTGAAAGGTCCCCAGGAAAACAACGAAAGAGCAGAAATTACGAAAGCGATTCTGGATCCGTATGACCGGGATCTAAGGTTATCAATAAGTTGAGTATTCTCAGATCACTTAACGCCCGAATCAATGGACGAAAATATCTGGAACGAAAAAGCGCGCGAGTTCTCAGTTGAACCATTTGTAGGGCACTGATTACGAGTGGTTCGCTAATGAAAAACCGCCTTTGGGAAATAAGTTTGCACGCCGTAGAACGATAATCAACGAGAACTAAGCAATTCGAGTCTTCCAAACATGTCGGTACTTCCGAACACCATGGGTTAATATACATTGCAAAGAACCTGATAGGAGCACGTATGACTACAATATCCAAGGGTACAATCGGTCTGTAAGGTACATTCGCTGTTAGGAGTTAGAATGCAAAGGGATCGGTGGCAGGACGTGGTGCTTTTCGCTTGGCAAGCGTTCCCGTCGCAACGAGAATGCACATTAACCTAGTGCGAGGGTTTGCGTACCTCTTTGACCCATTGTGCTATACTGGAGGCTGCCTCCGGGCAACTTGAGAGCTACTCCTACCAGGTTGGTCAATAGTGAGGTCAGACAAACGCAAACCCGTGGTCCTCCAGGTTGGGAGTTTAAAATGGGATGGAGTCCATTTCCGTAAAACTAAATATCACCATCGCCCCACTGCCTTGCGGAGAGGCTTTAGAGCCAAAGGTTTTAGATGAGGTCCCTATCGTTTTCCTTTCTAGGGAGTGCGCTCTGACAGCATCCCAGCCCATATACAACCAAGACATTTCCTTCAAAATAAATTTCATCCTGCTTCGGCCGTCGCGCAGATTATTAGGGTTCGCTTTATCTGCTGCGAACAGCAGGGCGGATAAGCGAACATATGCTACAGCTGGCGCCTCCCTTCTTTCTTTCCACCTGGTACTCCTACTCCCATCAAAAGCCAGATTACTAACATTCCTTCTATAATTCCCAGTTTAATGGACAGCAACCGAAGTGCCACTGGATAAGGACCGTCTGCATCCACCATCCCACAGCCCGTATCGGAGGCCTATTGGTAAAAGTCAAGCATTGGGCCAAGCTGTCCCGTTTCCATGGCGACATTCAGCGTTCGCACTCTAAGCCAAACCGGTCAACAGGCTGCACTCGCACGCACTTTCGTTCCACTGGGTGTTGGTGTGTTGTTTGTCCGAAACAAGAAGCAATGTCCCTAACGAGATTATTGAATTAACTGCACCCGGCTTATCCTCTCCTCATTGGTTGAAGGCATCCCGAGACGAAAAGCACCACTTAGGTGTCAAGCTGGTATAGGTGTCATTCTTATCTCCAAGGCTGTGCGACCGTTGGTTGATTGGATTCAGGTGAACAGCCATTTATGTGCAGCCCTTTTGACAACATCGGCTAAGGTGCATTCACGAAGTAGTACAAAGGCTGTTTTTGTGATTGCCGTTTTGTCTCCCACCGACTTTAGTTCTAAGGATGTAAGCTCACATTCCATCACGAAGTAAACGCCCTACTACGCAGTGCTACTAGTTCAGATATTATAGTCCTTGCAGGGGATATGATTGCACAAGTAGGGCGTCTGAGCACTTCAGAAGCTCAGCTGACTGGTAATTATGAGCTTAACTCCGAGCGGACTGACAACGGTGAGCGTCTGCCGCAGCTGTGTGCTGAGCACCAGTTGTTTCTTATTAGTACTGCTTTTAGACACAGTGGACGCCGAAGTGCCACTTGGCGTCTTCCTGTAGCTATCCAGCCATGGACCCAAATTGGTTACACAGCCATAAGTTACAGATGGCGTGGTTCCATGCTGGAATGCCGCTCGTACTGGAGTACTTGCCTCGACTCTGATCATGCCTTGGTAAGATGTGCTTTCTTCTTGAGCTTTAACGCAAGGCGCACCAAGCGTCTCCTCCAATTAGTAACAGAAATTATTTCAGTCCCCGGTTATGCAAGGCTGTGAAGACGCACTGCGTACCGAACTTTTGCTATCTTGTCCTAATGCCACTGAGCTTCAGTGGAATAGGATACCGGCCGTCATGCACGACTCAGGAGCTTCTGCTTGTTGCACTATCGATGATCACCGCACCAGTCACTGGATATCCAAGATGTCAGTGATCCAGTTGGAATCTATAAGACACCT
This sequence comes from Dicrocoelium dendriticum, assembly GCA_944474145.2. NCBI lineage: Eukaryota > Metazoa > Platyhelminthes > Trematoda > Plagiorchiida > Dicrocoeliidae > Dicrocoelium > Dicrocoelium dendriticum. The sequence continues at coordinate 7,016,169 of OX104069.1, read as the reverse complement.
CCCGTCTGGCTCTTAATATAATGTGTGCAGATTGGCTATTAGGCGTGAGCTAAACAGAGACTACTTGCTGAAATGGAAGCCTGGTGGACCAGTCGGGCGGACGGAACGCAGGAAACAGAAGCACTAGATAATAACCGCAAGCTCTATCAGCTAATACGCACCACTGGTCCCAGAAAACCAGGCGTCAGTGAGTGTCAGAGACAGCGCGGGTGCACTGCTACCCAATATGGAGAGCCGTATTGCTCGTTGGGCGGAACACACAAGGTCATTTCAGCTGGTCCCAGTTCCTCCAACTCTTACAACTTGGACGATGCAAGACGAGCCATGGACGGTTAGTTTAAAGCCTTCGTCGGAGTCCGAGGTCTGAAACGAAATAACAAACCTCAATAGTGTTCGTGCCGCTGGCCAGGATTCCCTCCGAATTTCAATATTTAAGGATGGAGGTGAGGTCCTCTTTAATGCACTGACCTCCCTATACAAACGTATCTGGAAGCTAGCGAATATCCCGGCCTATTACTGTATAATCGAACACTATACGCCGCGTCAGGGTCTACAGTGTCCTATCGGATAGCATTCCGACCGCAAGTGGCTTTCGTCAGTGTTGTCCGATTTCCCCATTTTTGTTCAATTTCATCGTGTGTTCTAGCATGGAGTGTTCTCTTGCGGAATCTCACGATGTAGGCTTTGAAGTGCTGCCTGGTGAAAGGTAAGTTGAGCTAGATTTTGCGGACGATATCGTAGTGCTTTTCCACCAAATTGCGACGGCGCAATCAACACTTAATAGCCTGTCAAGAGTGGTCCAATTATTTGGTATGCAATTCGCACCTTCAATATGCAAAGTGTTGCTGCAGGACTACCAACCACTTTCTGACCACTCGACCCTTGCTAACGAGGATCTCTAGGTGGTTGATCAATTCACTTATCTTGGCTGCTGCATCAGCAACGCTGGACGCATAGAAACTGACGTCTGTTCACGCATTGCAAAGGCTAGAACTGCCTTCTTGAACCTGCGGCATCTTTAGCGAAATAAGGGAATGTCCCTCCGTTTGAAAGGTTGTGTATAAGAGCCACAGTGAGGGTCGTTCTGTTCTATGGTACTGGGGTTTGGCCCCTTCGGTCTGGGGATCTGCGGCGTCTTCAAGTCTTTGATCATTGTTGTCTGCGAAGAATCGCTGTTGTCGGTTGACACCAGCGTGTCCGGAAGGAGGACGTGCGTAGGCAAGTACTAGGTAGTGATAACCATGCCAGCACCCTAGAATAACAGGTAGCACTGAATAAGTTGCTTTGGCTCGGGAACCTGCTACGTATCCCTGGTCACCGCTTACCTAGGGGGCCTTGTTCAGTCTACCAGGTGTAGGGTGACGCAAGACTCGAGGTGGACCGAAGTTGAGTTTGCAGTGGGAGATGAAGCCACTGGCGACCAAACTGGGTGCCTTTGGTCCGTCTCGCTTTGCGAGCTGGCGTCCAGGTGACTCGCCTTGTGTTTGGTCCGTGACTTTACAGGCCATGGCTTGCAACCTAAACCAGTGGCGCGTCTGCTGCCGTCTCCTAACAGGATTGCCTGTTTAAAGTGTGTTTGGTGCTGAGTTGTCTGCGGGGTAATGGCTGATTATGACGCGGAGAAGTAAAAGCCGCAAGGAAGCTTTCTCGCCGATGCCGCCTTATCTTTGCACGATAGCCAGCTGTTTGTGACCGTATATTGTCTACACAAGGTGCAGGTGCCTTGACCCTGATGGTTTGGTTAAGGCATTAAGGTTTTTAGGTAGGCCTTCTTCTCTCCCACTTCTTATTCTTTATTTCATAGGTGCTCACGGGTACATGGCAGCGAAGCATAAGTTCAAATGGCTGATGTACTGCTATTGATGATGAGGATGATGATGGCAGGCGTTCTCTCCACAAAATGCATCAAAAACCGTTTTTCACACCGCGACAAGGCGGCTACATATCGCAACAGAATAAACTCGCTTCGCACAAACTCACGCTGGCAAGTCGAGCAGAGCCACATTTCACAGAATTACAATAGTTTTTGGATATGTACACTAAACTTCAATTGCCTTCCTCTACATCCCCACCTTTTATACATCCTTGAACCCAGACTTCCACCACGTTATTCAAGATCCTGTTCATGACCAGTGCAGCTGCCATTTCAGTATATTGTGTATATTGAGCGATCAGCGCATTTTATGCAAGCCAGTGTGCCCGTTGCCTAACAATCGCCTATAAAGTTTTGATCAAGCTGGATTTGGTAAGCCTCGAAGTTTTCAAAAAGTATTATTTATTAACTTAAGATGTGCGGTTTTTTCATCCTTCATATATTCATAAGTATACACTAAATTTGAAGATGTTCACGATAACCTTGGCTTCTGCGAGAGCAAAGTGAACATCCAGAATAACCAATTTGCATCATCGTGAATAAAAGTGGTTGACCGCGACGTCATTTGAGGTATTCTATGAAGTGACCGTAATTGCAATGGATTAGACCCAAATGCATAGCTAGCAAGGACAGTATACTAACAATGCTTAGTGAGAGCACACAGAAAGAGTAGTAAGTGAATTCGGAATTACACTAAGCTCGTAGGAATATTAAAACAGTAATGTCACGAAATTTTTCAAGAACAATCACCAAAACCGCTGCAGTGCAAATGACGTTCCGGGAATTTGTATTGACTTAATTGACGCATAGAAAGCACGAAAATTCTAAACATCCTGATAATTTAATCACCTTTTCCTTGCTGATGATTAGTACTGTGGATTCTGGTTTAATGCAGCAAATTCATCATGAGCCGGGCTATATCACATTCAACTGTCAATCAGGCAGATCCGCGGCTGCCACCCATGGCAAAGTGGCACTATCTGTTGGCATCCTGAAGTCATGGGTGTGGAACCCGCATGGGTCGTTTGGAAGGCGCACCACTGACGAGACTAATAAGGTCGAAAGGCCGGCTTCTGGTGCTAATTGGGACTGACGATGATGAATTTGCTGATTATTCTGATGAGATTTTATGATGGTTATTTCGGAACTGATAAGTTTAATCGATCGCTCGATATTCGCTCTTTTTGTTTTTCGTGAGATGGTTTAGGCAGAGAACAAGGATATTTTAAAGCTCGAAAATCAAAAAGGTAATATCCGCTGAAAAGAGTCATCATTCTTAAGTTATCGATCTGAGTAGCATTTGTCGTACAAGTTTCTGCGTTTCGATGGGAATGTACTTGTCCATCAGCGCGTCCACTCAATCCGGTTTCCTAAAAGGAGAGTTTCACTGCCCTGCGGACACTAACTTGAAAGTGGAGCGGTTCACTCGCGAAAGGGCTTAAGTTTCTGCTTATTCATATTAGGTCAGATACATTGTCTTTTCTAGTCGGCGCAAGTACATGCTGAGTCTAATGACATGCCGTGACGCCGTCATATATTTTGTTCGCCCAGTCTGAGAGTCTCAATATATGTACGGTAGGTTAAATTGGCCAATCATTATTTCGTGAAATCAGAATAGTTCGGAACCATGGTTGTACAGTGTAAGAAGTCTTTTTACTCAGTAGTTATTACCTTGTGGAGGGTTACACCTAGTATTTGTCAGAAAATCTAGTTGTCACCCAGGGCTGCGTAACCAGATTCGTTTTCCTTGTTACCAATAGTGTGGTTGGCAGAGCGCTGTGCATTTCCAAGATGTCACAACGCTCTCGTTAGAATAGCGCCGTGGGATTTCACACCTATTGCTTTTATAGGTTTTAAATTAACATAATATTCACTAGCGATCGGAAGACATTACTTCATTTCTTATAGTCTAGCATTTTATACACCCGATTGATTGGTTCCGTGGTTTCCCCTGCCTTCAGTCACTAAATTTTACCAACGCGTTGTCTAGGACCGTTACTGATCAGTTAAATTTGTATTCCAAATAATTAAGGTTTCATTCAAATATCTCCCTTTTTAACGGCAGTGAACGATCGGAACTTGTGCACACCGTTATGTCCGATCACACCAATTACTGATAACTATGCCATCAGAAATACGCACGAATGCCAGTGGTACTTTCACCCAACCAATCCACATCGCGCAGTCTTCCGAGTACCCACGAAAATAAGTGCCTACATTTTACATTTCATGTTATTAAGCATGAATATTACGCTACTGATTAACTGGCATCTTTCGATTAGATAAAAATTACCCAGACAGCGCCAGATAAATTATGCGGAATTTCATAGATACCAAGCTGCGAAGCTGAGTGGAACAAATGAGCAGAATTCCACCAATACCTGTTTGTGCACAAAATGTGAAAAGTCCTATTAATACCACCATATCATAACTAGACATAAAAGCATACATACGCAGATGAATTTACTGAGAATCACGGTAAGTGCCAAGCGACCATTGCCAGTCAACTCAGGCTAACCTTTTAACTTTATTTGCCCATGATGTAACTAAACCATTCTAGAAACTATCCACTTTATGTTTCTATGTTCTTTCAATTCATATCAGTTCATTGCTTTGTGCTTCACGATGGAACTTTCCGCCAAGGAGAATGCAAAATTGAGCTGCAAGCAAATGTGCGTCGAAACACATGGGGGAAGACGAAACTTGGTCCACGTGTTTGTATGGGAATCATACTCGTTGTGTAGGTTGGCATGCTGGGCTTTCGCGAAGTGAGCACCACAGGAATACTTGGTAACTCATCATTTAGAAGAATACATTTCATTCTGCAATCATGAAGTATTGTGATTTGGTTTCCGGGGTTAAGGTGATTACGAGAAAACTAATTACTTTATGTTACGTTAGAATTTACTGAAATGCAATACAAAGATAAGGGTTTGACACTAGGTCGCTTTTTAAAACTTTCGCCGCTGTGTTGCACTAATCACAACTGTACAAAAATTATATAGTTTAGGAGAGGTAGCACAAAATCTACACTATACAATACACGGCTACAAAAGAGCTAGTCCTTTACATATTTCTTAATAACACATTAGTGTTAATCCGAAAATCAAAAGATTGACTACTTAGGTGGAGTGTCTTTCAGCCGAACTGAGGAGGCTGATCTAATGGAATTTATGGCGTATTCTACTATACAATCCCGAATGGTCTGAGACAACCCGCCAGTTCTATCACCCGACTCATACTTGAGTACCGTAAATGTGAATGCCTTCTTGAATCGTTCAAGATAGTCAACCGACGGAGCGTCGCTCACCTGCAGATTTTTCACGAATCATGCTGCTGAAACCCACTCTGTGTGAACAAACCGAACTCATCGCCAGTCTCGCTCTGTCTGGATGGCTACATTTTCCTAAGCAAACTGCTGGCCTGTGCCAGATGGAGTTTGACAATGAACATCAATCTGACTGCCTCTTAAGTAACTCAAGCATTTCCGTAATGGCACATAAACGGCTGACAAGAATACGCTATGTAGCGGAAATAAGGTTATCCAAAGAAATGTTGTTCCATCTCGTTATTTTGAAAGCAAGTAAGATTGGAAGTCGAAAATAGATTTCCGGTGAATTGCAGTCAGCTGATCCTAAAAAGGTTAAAATGTTGGTCATAATTTCGTGTTCAACTTATGTACCACGCGGTTTATTCGTGAGTCGCGTTTCACTATACAAACTTTTAAAAGGAAATATAAAATATACACTTGGAAATGAGAATAGTCGTTGTTGGGTTTGCCATGGTGTTCCCATCGAGACATGCGTAAAAGTACGGAAATACTCAAATTCTGCTTAGTTTGTGTCCTCCTGTTTGGAATATTGAAACAAATCGCTTACTCATGTTTGATAGTTTTCGAATTGCCTAACCCAACAACCTCCCAGTGGTATCAGCTTGGTCGTTTGAGTTTACTCCGTTCCGGAAAATAATTCGACGGCAATGTTATAAGACGTGGTTGGTTTTCGCCTGGCTGGTCTTTTGGCTGTGCTAAGCCACAGCTGTCCTTTGAAAAACACTGCGACGTGGCAGAAGTGACTCGTCACAGATAATGTCACTATCCCTTGCTTATCCGAAAATGCTGCTCCAAACCTCGGAGGTCAATAACCTTCTCGCAAACTGCTGACGCAAGCAAGCATTTAAAAATGCAGCGGCACGATTACAAACCCAATCAACACAACTATCAACATACGCACCTACTTTAATTTATACGCTTCCTGTTATACATTCAAAGATACGGTTACCATGTAGTTTGTACATTTCTCTAGCACTCGTTATCCTGTTATCATGATCACTCCTGTATAGGCTTAGCTCAAGTTGTCGATCAAAATTCTTTATTTACTTTTTTGTAAATGACTTGCGAATAGGACAATGTCTCATCAACTCGTTGTTAAGAACTGTTTTGTCTGAGGCAACAACAAAATAAATAAGGAGAGGATTGCATTGCTCTCGTACACGAAAGGAGAGGAAATTTTGAGTGCATTACAGCCTGCTACATTTTATGGTCAGATTCATGTGGTGATCTATCAGGTTGGTGTTTTTGTTCATTTCCACTAGTGGGTAGAAAATGTGGTTTTGGGGTCTCCTAAATTTGGTTAACCAGTGTGATGTACTTTTCCTCAAACAATTTCCTGATGCTCTGGCCAACGCAGAGGATAATCAACGGTGCCATGTCTGCTGCATCGAGCAGGGTGGATAGGGGTTTGGATGCTACTGCTCAAGCCTTCCCGTCTTCTTATTACCCCACTTATGCTTTTTTACGCTTACCGTCCCATTCCAACTTCACTTATATCCCCCAGTTTTCAACCCTCCGATTCTTAGCCCTCCTCCAACATGTTTTGGTAGGCATTTACCTTCTAATTTCATCTCACACGTGAACGCGGAGCGTCACTCCTCTCCTGTCGACAAGCCCATGTCCAACCAAGTGGTCCAATCCAGTTCATCGGCTTCCATTTCGAGCCCTCGATCCTCCTTCAGATTGGCATGCCTCCATGTACGCACACTGCTACAAATCGGTCAATAGGCAGCACTTGCCCGAACATTGGAGAACCTATCGATCGATATCTGCTGCTTATCAGAGACTCGCCTGCAAGACTTGAGCACTGTGCTCACTCTGCGACCTCCTTCAGGTGACGCATGCAGTATTTTCTCCTTGTGCCTTTCCGGTGACGACGCAGCTTCGCGCACCGGCCAAGCTGGTGTTTGCATTGCGCTGAGTCCCCGGGCTGAAGCTGCTCTGGTTGATTGGATCCCAATCAGTAGCCGGATGTGTGCGGTCCGATAGGCTGCCTCGTTTAAAGCTTCGAGGTCGCGTGGGACTAACAGGTGTCTATTCATCATCGCTGCCTATGCACCCACAAACTGTAGCGGTGATTCGGTAAACAACGACTTCTACCGTCAACTGACTCAGCTCCTTCGCCACAGAAGAAGCACGGACACTGTTGTGCTGGCGGGGGATATGAACGCACAAGTTGGAAAGTTGTCCACTGATGAACTGCATCTGGGCGGTCAACACGGTGTAGGCTCCCGTAATGATAACGGTGAGCGGTTACTTCATTTGTGTGAAGATGCTCGCTTATTTCTTGCGAGCACTAATTTCCGACATAGCACCCGCCGGAGGGTGACTTGGCGCCCACCAGCCTCGAACCAGCCTTGAACGCAGATCGATCACATTGCGATAAGTTACCGCTGGAGAGGCTGCATCCAGAATTGTCGCTCGATTTGGAGCACATGTGTGGACACCGATCATGCACTTGTATGTGCTGACATGCGGATGCGTTTTGGCGGACGCCCACGACGATGCTGTGAGCGTATTGACACCAGCCAACTGACAAAGCCAGCTGTTCTGAATGCGTATCGAAGTACGCTGACATGCGAGTTGAGTAATCGCTCACAGGAGACAATTGATGGTCACTGGTCCCATGTTCGCCAGACCTTACTAGCAGCAGGCAAATCCTCATGTGGTATGTCTAATAAACAAAATGGACATTGGGTCTCTTCGTAGTCTCTGGAACTTATCGACGCTCTCCGGTATATCCCGGCTGGAAGCGAGCAAAATGAAACTCGCAAAGTGCTCCGGGAAAATCTCCGTGCTAGCCTGAAGAGAGACCGCGAAACTTGGTGGTCTCATCGTGTGTCAGAGATGGAAGTGGCCGCTGCCCTTGGCAACCATCGTAAGTTATTCCGTCTGATACGGGAAACGGGCAGCCGGAGGCCTGGGGTTAGTGAGACTATACGTGACGAGAGTGGACAGCTTATCCACAATTTGTCAAAACGTCTGGGACGTTGGGCTGAGCATTTTGAAGAGCAAGTTAATCGGCAAGGATTGTTCGATTCGCCGGTCACTGATCGCCCCGCTCCGTGGGCTGTACCTTTGGATCCACCCTCTCGCTCAGAAGTCAAACGTGATATCGGACTGTTGAAATTTAACAAAGCCGCGGGACCAGATGATCTTCCTCCAGCTCCTTTCAAATTCGGAGGCTTTGCTCTTGTTGATGCTTTGCATGAATTACTAGTGAAGCTGTGGGGGCAGGAGATTGTCCCAACCGACTGGAGTCGCTCCGTTATTGTTCCCATCTTCAAAGGCGGCTCGCGCTCGGAATGCGGCAACCATAGAGGAATCAGTCTGTTCTCCATCGCCTCCAAATTACTCGCGTCCATAATTCTTCACAGAATGACTGGCGCTCGTGAAAGCCAGATTCGTGCGGAGCAAGCCGGGTTTCGTCATGGTCGTGGCTGCATCGACCACATCTTCACCTTACGTCAGTTGTTGGAGCACCGCCACACATATTGGCGGCCTACCGTTGTCGTGTTCCTCGACATCAAAAGTGCCTTCGAATCGGTTGATCGATGTGCCCTTTGGAATTGTCTACTCAGAGAAGGTGTGCCCAAGAAATATGTAAATATTATCCAAGCATTATATGCGCGTAGTATGGGTAGAGTACAGGCTTACGACAAGCTCTCGCCACCCTTCAATATCTCCAGCGGTGTGAAACAAGGATGCCCGCTGTCACCTTTCCTATTCAACTTCGTTTTGACGAAGTCATGGAGTTTGCATTTACAGGACATGACTTGGAAAGTGTGGAGCTACTCCCAGGAGAACGACTTCTTGACTTAGAGTATGCAGACTAAAATGCCCTCATCTGTGCCAGCTCCCAGACGTGCCAAGCCGCGCTGGACAGATTAGCACTGGCTGTCAGTCGCTTCGGGCTTTGCTTTGAACCACCGAAGTGCAAAGCGTTCCTCCAGGATTGGTAGGGACCGCCCCCTGTGCTGACCCTTGGTGGGGATCAGCTAGAAGTCGTTCAGAAATACAATTACCTGGTAAGTTGTATCAGCGCCCTTGGGATCGGAGACGAGATCACGAACCGTATAGCGAAAGCTCGATGCGCTTTTGCGAATCTTCGCCACCTATGGCGACAGCGCGACATTACTCTCGCCCTGAAGGGCAGAGTGTACAATGCAGCGGTACGTTCAACCTTACTGTACGGTTGCGAAACCTGGCCCTAGGATCGGCGGACATGAAGAGGCTACTTACGTTCGACCATCGGTGCCTTCGCAGTTTGGCTCACATCTGGTGGGAACACCGCGTGAGTAACGAGCGTGTTCGACGCCTTGTTTACGACCCAGAAAAAGGGAACGAATTGCTCAGCACCATTATTTCATGCACCAAGCTCTGATGGCTGGGCCACGTGTTGCGCATGCCAGCCCACCGACTCCCTCGACGTGCGTTGTTTGCTCACCGGGGATGGGGGTGGAAGAAGAGGAGAAGTGGCCAAGCGATGACGTGGTCCAAGCGAATGAAGTCCCTCACTTCGGAGCTTGCCTCGATTGGAGCTACACGGCTCCCTGGTTGTGGTCCAAAAGACGGTGAACACGTTTGGCTGGATACATTTGATGACATGGCAAGGAGCCGACCTCAGTGGTGTTACTGCTGTGAGTTTCTTTGTCCCTCCCCATCCCTTTAGCCTCCCCCTCCATAGACGATCTTATTTCGTACTGTAAAACAGAATTAAATTTTTCGTTTTTGCCTAGTAGCTGGCTGGTAGCTTACCGAAACGATGCCTATCCGTTGCTGGTAGCTCAGCTGGCATGCAACTGTCGTATTTATTTTTCCTTTATGTATTGTATGTATGTATGTATGTATTTCCTTTATGTTATGCGGTACAATAACGGAGGTGTTTTACCACCTCTAGCTGACATGTATAATAATGATGATGATGATGATGCTGAGTGTGATGTACCCGCGCAAGCGCCGATGTTGACCGTCGTAAGTTCCGGGATCCTAAACTAGAAGCTAGTAAGGCAACTCAAGCAGGTCCCTGATGTCCGTGCATCCCATTCATCAAAGATTTTTTAAAGCAGCGATTTCAGGCTTTCCGACTGCTACCATATCTAATTGGCACAATTCACGTACGGCCGCACGTAGTCGTCAAGAATCTGTGAAATGATTGAATGCTTATACCAACTGAATGAACCGCGAAGAAGCCAAATTGTTAATTAGAGGTTCACAACGCTAATTGTCATTGTTTACAACAAACGATAACGTTCATGACTCGTCTCCCTATTTCCTGCCCCTGAGATGCTTCTTACGATGCATATATTTTAGTTTGTGCACGCTCATCCGATGAGGCAGCAAGTAGATCTCCTTGCAATTTAATGTTTCAAATTGAAGCAACTTCCACTTTGCCCAGTAAAGAAGGCAATCCAGTTCACGGCGGTCTGTATTACCAGTACTTGTTCGCTTTATCTTATAAACACGAGACGCGAAAAATTACAGTGACTACTGAACAGTAGAAATAATCGCTGTCCAGGCAATAAGCAATCAAGTTCAATGGATTCTACCTTATTCGTATTAGAGACTGCAACTTGCCCCCGAATACCCCGTGCAAATTCTCCTTCCACTTTAGTGAATGCAGCCGCGGTGTTGTAAACTATATTTTATGCATAGGTAATTGCGCTTAGTGAAATGAAATACCGCTGTATTGCATTCAGAGGGTACCATTAAAATAAGGTTAGTAAGCAATCAAGCTGTCAGACTAAGATGTGCCCTTTAACACAACGTTATCGAATTAATCGAAATTGTAGCACAAATAATAGCGCCGATATATTGGGCATTAAATTTTTAATACATTGTTCAATGTGCGTACATGAACTTTATTGCGAAATTGAGCGTAGGCTTGGTTTACTAGTACGAGTGCATGACAATAAATTTGTGGTACTTTAAGCATATAATCCAGTACACCATGTTTTGCTTGAGCAGCTCTTGGATTTCGACTCATCCAATGCTGGTTCCGTTGATCGCTAGTCAGCCAATAGCCTTGGTGCGTCAAGGGAGGGCGGGCCTCACAAGAATAAACGAAGCCGTGTGACATCGTCTGGACAATAGGTACATTGCGGAGTACTACAATGAGCTGACAGTGGATGGTTAACAAAAGAGATTTATATGCGCTCGACGTGTCAAGTTAAAGTGACTGGGAATAGCAGTCAGTAATACATGTGGGTGCTGGAAACTCCGTCTGACTGGAATGCTAAATGTTTCAGATTCCCACAAGGAGCTTTATATCGCCTTTTCATAGAGATTCCATGGATCTGGAACCATGCACAATTGCATCTGAAGTTATTTATGTAAAGCGGAACTCACCAGAGAGAAATACGTGTTAGTGATTTGGTTTCTGTGAAAAATGTTGAAACGAAATAACCCGAAAGAAGTACGTATATTTGTAGGAGGACACAACGGTTCGTTAAAAGGTATCTGTAAATAAGTATTTATAAAAACGAGTTCAGAAAAAACGCAGATGACGTGACTCAGAAGAATGTGATATCGAAATGCCCAGACATTTTGAAAACTATGTTCGATTATGGAATGGCCAGAATCCACAACAAAAATCACCCGCTTCACTTGCTTTGAAGTGCCTTCTGACAGAACTATTTCACGTGAGCCAAGGATAGAAAGTGCAGGAATAGGTATCCATTTAACAGAAAGAGCTATTGGTTTAAATGCAACTTTCGGAGTCAAGCTTTAGTAACACGAACTCAGAATAAAAGATACAATACTACCGGTGTCACTAATAAGTGAAAGTTTTGGTGCAACTTTGACAAATGCATTTTGGTCATGTGAGAAGAAGTGTCACAAAATGTAGAAACTGCTTGCGAATGAAATTCTGAAGCTAGTGTCTGTTTATCCGTCGCTACTTGAACTAAATAAGCTCCGAACTACGGGCTACGGACTGACACACTTGTGGTTACGAACCTTGCACATCAGTCGCGAATATTTATTACCGCATGAGTATAATCGTTACGATGTCTTATACCATAAATAAAGCCTTCGTTATTTCTCTCCTCGTATGTAGCGGACGCTTTGATCTGCCGCAGTTTCTCTTAACTGGGATTCAGTTTGCTACTGGTTTTTATGGCAGTGAAGGTTCTTCACACAAGGGTGATTTCACATCGTGGTACTGTTCACAATCGGCTCTAACTGACTGAATATTAGGCTGCAGCAGCAGAAGTAACTTTTGCTGCCAGTTCGGCAAGGTTATTCTAGCACTCAAAGTGTCTAGCATTTGGGTCTACAACCTGTCACCAAAATTGCACCGTGAATCCTAAGTCTGTACTTGGAGGATAAAAGCACGCATATTTTGATCACATTTGCAATTAATTATGGATTGCTTCGACTTTTGGCTTTTGTACTTTTCTAGCTGAACGTGTTTAAGGATTAAAACATTCAGCGCATTATATTGTAACGAAAATATTGGGTCAGTAATAGCCAAATTCTTCGCCATACGGTAAGCTTCCCGTCCACTGGTATTAAGAAAATGAACCGGTTACTGCTTATCTTTTCTTGTGATCTATTTTGTGACGTCCACGTCTCAACATGTTCCATGTAATCATCGATATTGCGACAGCTGGTATAAATAATGAACAATGAAAATGGATTTATAACGGGTAATATAGTGCGTGCTTGACATGTCCCATAGTGTGTTTATCGTGACAAGGAGGCTAGAGCATGGGATAATGGAGTAGTCATTTGAGGCGATTAAAGATGTAACTGCGCTGTCGTATAAAGGGGGTTCAAAATGAGAATGTACGCACACAGAGCAACAGGGGAGTGGTTATTTTTCATATCACAGGGAGAAAAATAAAAATTATAGCAAGGAAAACGCTTGCTCGTGTGCAAATATCTTGGGTCGACAGGATTCAGAAATCCAGTTTCTATATTAGTAGCGTTTCTCAAATTTATTGGAATGCGTTTGGAGTGACTCATTCTCGAGTAGGGTTAGGCATTATCCCCTGCCTGTTGTGCATTAGTGCCAGCATCTGGTGGTCCTGAGTTATAGCACGTAGTGGAAATGGGACAGGGTATCTTCAAGGAGTTTTCAAATGGGATAAGGTGGGTGCATCACTTATATGTTCCGGGAGCGCGTTCTAAGGCTGTGCCACTGAAAGGGAAAAATAGTTTCGCCGACCTTCCAGGTGACTTTACCGCGTGACTAACTTAAACTGGTGCCCTCTTAGCGAGGTGTTTTGACTGAGTATTAGAAGGGAAGTGCATAGATGGTTGGGGTCGCTCAGGATTAGGCACACCACTATGGGATTGCCACTTAGACGCCGATAACATCCAGTGTATATTTTGTGGGTCTTCAGCCTGAGTGCGTAGTTGACGCCAATCAAACATCTGACGCTATTCGTTGCCCTAAGTTGTGCAGTATCGAGCGCGGTGAGATGGTGCTTGAGCCAGGGTTGCCACTCTTGGATAGCGTATTCTGCGTGCGGCCCCACGTAGCACTAAGCATTTTCGGAAAGATCGAAGGGTCCAACTTCCCGAAGGCTCTGCGAAGAAGGCCGAGGTACTGGTTTGCTTTCTTAGCTGCTTCCTCAGTCTGCCACGCACTTCCGTGGCCATCTTAAACCATCACACAGTGATCGCACTCGTGAGAATCCCGCTGTAGCATTTTTAGTCCTAGGCGGCAGTTGTGCACACTCATTTGCCTTATACTGAGAACTTTGCACTTGGTGACCTTGAAATGCAGCATGATCTCGATGGACCATTTGTACGCTTTGTCCAGGTCCTCCTGTAAGATGGTGTTGTTGCTGCAGCTATAGTGCGTCATACCTATAGGTCATCAGCAAATAGCAAACAGATAGAAGATGGCACACCCGCGAGATCATTTATGAAGACCAGGAACAGGCGGTGTCTAAATACCGAGCCCTTAGGTTCGCCGCACTGAACTTCGACGGATACTGGTAGGTTGCTTCTACCCCTTACATTCGGGTGACGTTGCACGAGAAAGTCTCCTATCCAGAACAGAACAGGACCACAGATTCCATATTTCTAACGTTTATGGAGGCGAATGCGATGGTCTATGCAGTCGAACGCCTTTGAGAAATCTAAGTAGGCCGCGTCGACTCCTAAACCTGCGTCCACAGATTCCGTCCAGCTTGCTTGAGCAATCAAGAGATTAGTTGTACAGGAGTGATTTTGGCGAAATCCATGCTGCTCCGGAACGAGAATTCTATTGGTCTCCAAGTACCCAGTAAAGCCTCCGCTACAATGGACTCCATAACCTTGGAGATCACAGTAAGTAGTGTTACCGGGAGATAGTTTGCTGGTTCAGCACGGCTACCACTTTTGTAGATAGGCATAAGGATTCCGTGCTTCCCCATCGTGGGCACGTGCCTCTCGTTCAGAAATCGTTGAAAGTAAATTGCTAATTTTCCTGCCAAACTCCTAGCAGCAACTCTCAACACCTTTGTTCGAATTCCGTCCGCACCCGGGGAGCTGAACTCGCGCAGAGGTATCAGCCTCTTACGTACAGCTGCCGACGTAAACGATTTGTGATTAAACCCTGATGGCGGCGTTATCTGCTTAGGCAGGATGTATGTTGGTTGCGCGTTCTGGAAGTTACGACCAAAATGTGGTCCAAGGACGTTGGCCGCATCTTGTGCGCTTTGGGCTAACCCGCATGCTGTGTGCACGGCGGGAATACCGCGCTTAACCCGGAGTAAATTGCGTACGTGTCTGTATAGTTGTTGTGAATTGAAGCAAAACTTTTCTACTAAACCTTGTTGGTATTTTTACGTTTTTCTTCCCGGACAAAGTTGACAAAGTGGTTCCTTTGTATTGTGTATACATGCCGGGTGTGGGCGTTCGGGGTGGCTATATATAGGTGTGCCATGCCAAGTCCCTCAATGCCATGCAGTTACTTGTCCTGCTCCTTACGAAAGACTTCATCCTTCTAGGTTGGTAGAGTTAGCTTTCAGAGTTCCTTGCCACGAGCTTGGTACTTATGTTCACGAATTCACCGCAGGCCACCTCAGGCGTTGATTCAGCTAAGAACGACCAGCTTGTTGCATCGATTAGGTCGGACGGGTCTTCATAGTTGGTTACGACACGATATTCCTCGGCATGCTCTTTGGGATAATCCGCGTAGCACATGTAAGGAAACGTTAGCGTCTCATGATCACCACGGCCCAAAGGAGTATCCATTATTACTCTCTCGACCAATAATTCTTCTTTGGTTAATATTCGGTCTAAAAAGGTTGGCCTGTCAGTACCCCTGAATCTGGTGGGCGTAGTGACTTGGCCATAAATTGGGTATTCTGACAGCAGATCTTGCAATACTGCTTTGAATTGCTTTAATGATGTGACCTTGGATTCGCCGGCATGTAATTTGAAGTCACCGGTAACCAGAATGTGACTGTACTTCCTGTTTATCACTTGCCTCAACGCAGCCATCAAATTGCAGTCCATCTCCGGAGTAGACGATGGTGAGCGGTAAACGACAATCAATAGGTCAAGGTCGTTCCCACTTTCCCCGGAAAGTACACCAAATGAAGTCAGCTACGTCGCTTTCCGCATCGTTTTGCGTTTGCATTGCATGCTATTACGAAAATAAATTGCTACCCTATCACCTTTGCTGATTTGATCCTTCCGGACAACGGACATGCCAGTTAGTGCAATTTAGCGTCGGTTATCTCGCAGCACAACCACGTTTCGGTGACAGCGATGAGGTTCCAAGCTGCAGACGTGTGTCTAATTCTTAATTCAGCTAAATTGCTAAATTGACCATGGGGATTGTGTAAATTCATGAGAGTTACTCGGAAACCAAGAGTGTGTTAAATTTGATAGATGAAGCAAATGAGTTTACGCCGACCATTAAACGGTCGTCGACTGGCCGTTTTTGGATGGGTTGCATACTCACGAGAAGTATTTGATATATACGCATGCGTCAGCAGCCCCAAATCGCGATTATTGCTCGTGCTCTGCTGTGCCCCTGCGGATAGTGTGGCTATTCTTGAAACCATTCCGAGTCTGGTCCTGTATTTGGCGTTCTCACTAAGAGTTGTGCCTTTACTGAATTGTCATCAGAATGTGTTGATGTTCCTGCTGCATTCAGCCAAATGTCTGTTAGCGACCTGTAACCTAATTTAATCCAGTTCGCTAGTAGGTTTTGCGCCATTACTTCTGACTGTAACACAAGTTTTAAGAGCTTGGGACCCACTCCTTATAGTTTGGTGATATGGGGAGCCTTGTCAACTAGGTGACCACTAGATGTTCGAGAGAAAGGCGCTCCCGGATGTAGTGCCATTGCTTGCGGTCGTGCATCTGCGCATCGTCGGAAGAGGAGTCAGTAAGCGCAGGAACACCGTGAGCAATCCTTGTTTTCTTATCTTGACTTTCTGTACCTCTCTTTGTTAGCGGGATCCCAGAACCTTCTTTCCAAGGGATTTCGGGTAGTATGCGCACTCCACTTAAGTCTTTGCGGAGACGATTCGCAGACAGCAGAACGGCCTCAGTCTCGTCCGCCCCGTTAAGCATTATTCGATGTAACTGGGGTTTTCCCCGAACTGCAACGCGTTTGGGTGGCGCGAGATTCTTCTTAATTTCGTGGGATTAGCTTGGACACCGATCGACGTACAGATGGAACCCCACTGATTTCGATCGTCCGTCATCTTACCCTTATTGTGTTGGATTTGGATCCGGGAACTTTAGTGCATACAATGTGTAGAGCAACATGGTTGCGCCTGGAGTCTACTGGTTTTGGATTTGAAGGCTTAGTATCCGGTGTTTTTGCTGAATTTGTGAACGGCATTAGTGTGTGCCATCCGTGCTGCGGCAGTTTGGTTTTGCCTAGACCGGGAGCAAAGTTATCGGTGCACTTTCCGGTGTTTGCTTGACGGCAACCGATGCGTACGTTGCCGGGTTGTTCACTATTGCTGGGTGACTGTAGCTTATATTCTCGTGTGTAGCGAACAGACTACTAGGTGGAGCACCCAGTACAGAAGTTGAGGCAGGCGCGCTGCAGGCACTGCTTTTATTATAGTAGCGCCAGAGAATGGCGTTGATACTGCTGGAGGCTGAGTCCTTGAGGTTAGGTTGGGACGCCTGGCTCGCTACTTCGGCCTGAATGGGGAATTCGGGGTGTGTTTTTCATTCACAAGTGCAGGCCTGTTTTCTCCCATGGGTGTAACTCTGGCGCTCACCAGTTGCTCGACCGCTTCGGTTAATCTTTCTCACCTCTTCAGTAGCACAGCTAGACAGCTAACAAATGGAATAGACTTGCAAACTTGGCAGAACCAAAACGCCTCTGCGGTGTTTGCATTTGGCGACCCATTTCCAAGGCAGGTATTCTGTTAGAATTTCAAAACACGTGGTACAAACCACCTCACATTTTACCACTTTGGCACAAGATTCGAATGTGCTCTTCGTACGAACCATGCTCTCAGAATAAGTGCTGTTTGAAGGGGTAGAAAGAGGATAGAGATACTGACGCCCCCTTGCGTGGCGATCGGCGCTGGTTTGAGGTCAACAGGTTCGAGCGTGTCGCGGCCAGATGAGTCATGCGTTATTTAGGGTAGATAGGTGGCGTGAGTGTCATCGATCCAGCCGGAATTGGGTAGGCAGCGATGTGACGTAGGACGGCGGCAAAGCAAGGTGTCATGGAAAATACTGCCTAATGAAGACAGTGGCAGTTCCAAGGGCGGATCAAATTGACAACTATCGTTTTTTAGAATGACGTGAAGGAGTGCTAGTAAGCTGATCGGGTGAGCCTCAGAAAGATCTTTCAAATAAGACCACAAGCGTTATTATGCAACGAGAGGAAAAATAAAACATCCGATAAGGTTCAAATACGTTTGTCTTCGAATTTGCATGAGCACAGTTTGCTGGTCGTCCGTGAATCATAGATGCGATAGATGAACAGGGGTAGGATGAGCTGGCGGAGCCAAATCGAATGATGGCACCTACGTCTCTGTGAGAAATACTCCAAAGATTTAGAGGCGGTTAACGCAGGAGGACCGTTTAATGTGGTATTGTAAGAAATAATAGAAATCCCAATCGACTTGGTTCGTACGACTTGGAATTGAAATAGGCTCAGCTTAGACCCAAAAAATCGAGTGAACGTGGAAGTCGTATTATGCAGTTGGAATGTGCAATAACTAAAAGGTACATTAAAACAAGTACCATATGATACATTCAAACACAAGCACGGAACATATTTACCCACAGATATAAAAGGTCAATCATTAAAATATGTGAACCCTTGGCCCCATAAGCCGCACACATATTTTTTCCAGAGTGATAGGTGGAATCGTTTAAGTAAACTTGCTGAAATGTCTGATTAGTTGCAACCTTAGCAATAGACAGATAACCAAAGTTCCGTTATGCAAATCCTATAAGACCTTCCAATTTGAGTTTATAAACCAATTGCATCAACAAGATGACGCAACCGTAGCATTAAACCTCATATTCCACTACATGAGAACAGCTTTTGGTAGAATATCATGCACGGAACTTTATGTTTGTTGGACGGCACATCAGATACTATTCGGTAACGATGACAGAGTAGGGACGTGCCAAATAGGAAACAGTAGAGAAGACAGAGGCAGCTGGATTTATTGCACATTTTACAGACTACAAGAAACGGAATGCGAATCAGTGTTGAACAAATCAGAGCAAGATGGAAGGCGGATTAAGTTAATAAAATATATCAAGATTGAAGAGTTACAAACAACAATTTAAGGCAATGTTTTGTAACGCTGAAGTAGCGGGTTTATTCATTTTCGCTACAATTGCGCCCTTCTACATGGCCAAGGAATGGAACATTGTGGGTGAACGCACAGTGGGGAAACTGGAGGTGAGGATAAGGGCGAAGAACAACAGAAGGTTCAGAGATCGAGAGTCCAAGCAACGGTAGGTATCAGAGTTCATTTGGTTCATGCTGCTTTGGTATCGGTTATTTGTTATTCGCTTGTAGATTAGGATGCACAATAGTTGAGTCGCCAAGGTTGGCTTATCGGACTGCGACCGAAAACTGGCTACTCCAGGAAAAAGGACGACATCTCCTTTGCCGCAGACTTATCGGAGCGCGTGAGATGTGCCACCCCCTCACCACACCCCAATTCTAGGGAACAAACTGTCCTGGTGCAACGAAGAAACTTGTACATGTTTGTCAGTGTCTCCTAGCCACGCGTTTTGGTATACTCCGGTTGTGGGCGTCTGCGGTCAAGGGCGACTATTTGTCACTTGCGTCAGTGGGGGGCCATGTGCCAACCGTCGAGAATTGCTTTGGCTTTTCCGATGATTGATATTATGAAAGTTAGACATAAGAGCGTTGGGCACGTGTCGGGCTATTTTGGCTTGGCGCTTGAGAGCGCACATTGCAAGCAGGAAATATCAACTACTCTTTTCCTGTCCTTCAAGATGTTTTGTGGTATTTTGTAAAAGTTGTAAAACTTTGTTGTTTAAACGCTCAACTACAACCAAAGACGAAAACGTGTGTGTTAATAAAAATAAGCAACGTTCATAAAATCATCTGCAGAAACAGGACGCGTTACATGTTTACCAGACAGTTGGTAGCTTGGAGTAATGAGAGGGTAGAAGGAGGGTCAAGGGAATAGACTTACTGGAGATTTTAATATTCAGATTTGTACCCGTGTGCAACAATTGCTTCATTATTGAAACGAGTGAGGTCTGGGAACTGAGAATAATCACTAACTTCACAGCAAGCATACTTTTACAAAAATAAACATAAGAAATTTCCTTAGAAACTTCAGCCATCGAGAGTACTCTATGCTTTATACTTTAAAAATACGATCCATGCGTTTATGAACACGCTTTTTGGACAATCACAAATGTACAAGTCCGCTTTCAAATTTTAGCATACGCAGTAGATCAGTGAAAATAAAAGGTACTTCTATGGAACAGGGTTAATAGAATGACAGCTTTTAAAATTTTATATGATTATCAGTTAGTCTTAATGATTGATATATGTAAACGGATCGTACTCTGCGGTTCGAATGTCCCCGTAGTGTTAACCATTAATACCGAAAGTAGGATATTAGCCTACTGCTGACGGGAGTTTGTAAATGGAATTATGTAAATCAGTAGTCATGGTAATACGACATAATCTTTCGCGTTGTATGCTGAAAACTTATAATAACGCTTGTATCTGAACAGGCGATCGAGAAGTTAACGCAGTTGTTCCCTGACTACGTTAGGTAAGAAGATATTTAGAATGGCACACGGCAACTTGTTAGGTTCAAATTATCTGGATTCGTTTTGTATATCCTCTATGCCCACTAGCCACCACAGTCAGTTTGCATTAATCCTAGTTACTTCGTCTAATTAATTGAAATATTGAGTTAAACAATACACGGCACAAAACATCATAACAGGAATTAGCCGAACTATTTTGTTTAGCTAACATTTGTCCTCTTCACGAATAGTGTTTACATCAAAGACTCAATCAGAATCATTGGTATACCGCGTAACAGCCGGAACAGCTTTGACGACCGAATTTCGCAATACAAGTTGATTTTACAGTTAAAAGCTTACCCTGCTATTCAATTAATTGCTACGGTGCAAGCAAGCGTACGATATTTAATTATATTTTAAAATGGTTAAAAGTATCTTGTTATTTCTGTATGTGTCTTTACCGTTTTATAATATGGAAATGCCTAATGGGTAATGTAAATGTTGTCAGTACCTATATTTGATGGCTATTTTCCATGGTTACCAAGATATTAACATATATTTTATTAAATGCCGTGTCTGGGCACGCGTTGTTTTGACTTAACTAAGCTAAAGGTGAAGGAAGACTGGAGAAATCACATCTTACTAATAGATGTCCTTCAAACAATATTTCTAGTAATGCAACAATGTTTGTTGTCCCATTTTCTGCGCAGTTAGAGAGGTTGTCCTAGTAGCGGAAGCTGAAACACAGCGTAAATGTGTCCATTTGAGGAGCATTCCGCGGTTAGATTTAACCGGACACTAAAAGATGCATTGGCCTTGAGCTTCTTGAATGTTATTATGAAATCCAATTAAAATAAACTTAATAACTAGTATATCCTTGGCAAACAAGGCACCCAAGTGAAGGTGCGACCAAATTTGCATTCTAGCATAGCTATTTTGTAATAGTAAAATATTTCGTTTTAGTGGAAGTTACAACTGAAATTGATAAATAAGTTCTCTTACATTGAAACGGCAATGCCGACGGAAGCAAAGGATTGCGAGGAATGAGGATATCCTCAATTTGTATGGTTCTGTCAAGATTGTAGCAACTACAACTTTGCTGTGTAACATTTTACCACGTACGTCGGACAATTGTAAGTGTCTAGCTGGTTGCTAAGTCAAAAAGGGGCACATGGCGCACTGCTTTTAAATGCAGTACGTGAAGCGGGACCGTTTGATTGCACTAACGCGGTTAAATTTAAATTTCTGTGGGGCCAACTGGTACATCCCTTTTGCGGCATGAATAATCTGCCTTCATAGTACTATGGATAGGTAGTATAAATTAATCTAAATCGTTTACTAGTATTACATGGGCTATGATGTGTTAACATTTTACTGAGGTAAAGTTAGCGAAATAAGGGAGGTCGAGATGATTGCGGAAAATCAACAGCTGGGAATATGCGGACATTGCGTTCAACAAAAATGGCGTTATTTTTTATAACATAACGCTTTAAAATGTTACATGTATTGAAACTGCAAATAACCGTCTATTCTAAAGGAAAATCACTTTTCACAGTGGAGCAGATATAAGGTTGAGAAAGCTGCACGAAATCTTATTTGCACAAATAATGTTCACGGAGGACATGAAATGCCACATTATAAGGCAACGCATTTACCTAGTTTATTCCTAATGAAGGAAATACGAAAAAAATAAGTGTGAAACTGTGGATGCCTTGAAGGTGACCTGCAGGTCAATGTGAATTAATAAATTGTAAGAAGTGCGAAAGGAGTAACTGGGATGACCAAGGCATCACTATGTGCATAGTTGAGAAAAGACGGAATGCGATATTTAAGGCTAATAAGGAATGCAGGATAACAGTTATATTATGTTACCGTAATGCCGTATCTGTAAACGCGTACTTTGAAATGCTCATGAGGTGAATAGGATTAATTATTGGCTTCAGTGAAAAGGAATACCTAATTATGGGAACGCTTTGTTGTTATGTTTAGTTTGTTGCGAAGTGTTAGGCAAGTAAATGTCAGGTGGAACGTGCTTATATTGCTAGATAAATAGGTTAACTGCATAAAAACTGGGGTAATTTATGACTGATTCTGAAATGTATTTGTGTGTATCTACACACATAAATACACACATATATATAGTTTCTGCAAAGACAGGCGCGTACTATATTTACCATACTGGTAATCTGAACACAGATGCCTCTATACGAATGACCCTATGCTGAGGTTTGATGTTGGATACACCATACTTCTTTATCGCATTTGGGCTACACTGACTTACTTACTTACTTACTCATAACATGTTACCTTATTTTACCGTACATTACCATTACCATAGCCTAGGAACCCTTTACCTAATACAGTATGGAAAAGCAATGCTTCCTCGATTTGGTGGCAAATTGGCAATGCGATAGACATGTTCAAGTTGGATCATGCATTCAAATATCAATCGCTCTGGAACATCCGTGGAAAGTGAACAGCCCCGGCAAGTAATTGACTAGCGATTAACATGCTGCTGTTGATGTGTTATGCTAGGTTTCACATTAACTCTGTTAGAATGATTAGAGCAATAATTCCAGTTCTTCATCTGACAACCTTATCTTAGCTGAGCTTATGAAAATAAGTTGACTTCAGCGCACCATTTCCCTACAAACCTTCATAGTTGCCTACTCACACGGTCTGTCATCTTGTGTGTCATCCTTATTCCATTGCTAATGTCAGTATAGCTTGGGTGCAATTGCTATTTGGAATGATGAAGTAGGGACTTGGTGCAACGCAGTAGCATTATTGCATCTGTCTAAGAGGCACCTACTAGAAGTTGTCTTAGACGGGGTCAATCTTCTGGGTAGACTAAGAAAAAGGTAATGCCAACGGAAATGGTACGTAAGTGTCTTAGTAAATTACATCGGAAAGGAATCAGCGCATAGGGAAAATTTGTTCACTTTACGAGCACCGAATAGCTGCACCCCAGGCGTACTAAAGTAGATCGTAACCAAGTAGTTTATAGCCACAACAGGATACACAACGGTATGTATAAACGGATGAGTACTTGGATGACAACCATGCTACATCTTGGATATTTGCAACACAGTGCGAACATTGTTTGGAAAACCGCAAGTTTGACAGTGGCCAGTGGGACTTAGTTGTTGTAGTACTATGGTAGTTGTCGTGCCAAATAAGCCGTAAGAGGCGAACACCAACAGTACGTATTGGGTACTTAATCTCATGCCTGTGCAAGTAACTCTTAGCCTGACCTCCAAATGAAACCCATACATGTTTGTTCATACATGCTTGTTCATGCGGACTAATGTGTCTCTGTCCAGTTTTGTGACAGTTAATAATGAAGTCCGTGGAAACACATGTGCATATGTTGCATTCGAACTGCCATTGGATACAGATGACGGCAATCTATGTATATATGTATACCGAATGAATTCCACGAGGATCTTCATACCGCTTTTGTACGGTTAACTTAGTGCAGTAGAACGACATTCGAGCAAACCGAAAATAATATTACCAGAACATGAAGAAGATGAGTTTATGACAAACTCATGTTGATTTCAGGTGTTGCGAATCCAAGGCAAATTTGATCGATGCGAATTCCGTGAACTGCTCAAAAGGGCGGTTTCTCAGGTGCCGGAGAAGGCACAATTGTATGCGGAATAGAAGCACCATGAGTATGTTCCCATTCAATTTACTAATCCAGGCCAATAAGGCGGCGTATGTGGTACGTTTGCCTGCGTGATGAGTAATCTTGCATTTCAGAAGTAGATGTTGCTTGAGTTCCCCTGTGTGGATGCGCCTGATGTGAATGTTGACAAGGTGCCTACCTGTCTATTACCCACTACCTCGTCCATACTGGCTCCAGGAGACAGTTGGTCGTCGCTGGAGGGGACGGAGTGCACCGTCCTCGTGACGGTGCTAGGCTCAAAGAGTGGTTCCATGCAACCTGTGTGGAACGGGCTACGGTCCAGCCACCGCCTCGTGTACGTCTGGTGTGTATGATTTCCCAATTAGGCCGGAATGCTTCCGTTCTGCTTGTTGAAGGAGTGTGGGCCGGCTCCGTTGATGAAACGTGGCTCCCATCCGCATGCCTCCCGGTCTTATTCCTTCGGGTTTACACTGGATATGGGGTGTGTGGGTGGAACTATGGGTGGTGCAGCGCAAGCCACCCATGGTCCCCTTTGTAGGCGCAGGCGTCCTGTGACTGTCACCATGGACGTCACAGTGACAGGCAAATCCGGATACGGACGCCGTTAAATCATATCTATATATCTATATAAATTGGCAAGCATCTGCGTTCATATTCAAGGTACGTTTATACGGATGTATATATATTTATGTATATTTATAAGTATATATATGTATATATGTACATATATGTATATACAAATGTACATAGCGGTATATATGTTACATATATATATATGTATATATATATATATACTTAATGCGTATGCATGCAAGAACAGATATATGTATATAATCATGCATATGTACGTAAGCTTATTGTAAAAAGGTGCATGATAGGTCATATATATATTGCAGCAAAGGGCAACAGCCTATGCTTATTGTATGCAGTTAAGATATTTATCTAGGCATCTGAAGACCTTCCAAATTATTCCTGTTTGCTTAGCACTTCGCAACCAAATGGACGAATCAGCAGAGGAGTTACATAAGTAAATATTCCCCTTCCTTAACATTAATTATAAATGATAATCTGTGCATGCCCTTTTCAAATTACCCATTTATGAACACATCTATACGGGAATGGAAAATGCCCGCTATTGGTGAATCGTTGTTAAGTTTGGACATCTTATTCTGTAGGTTATCAACGATGCACATAGGAATGCGTTTGTCATCGCAGTTACTCCTTTTGCACTAAATTACGTTTAGCAAAATACATTCCCGTGCTGATTACCTTCAAAGCATCACCACCAGCAGTCACAACGACGCACCATGTATGCAACGGAAACCCAAATGAATGAGCCCTGGATGCATGTGGAAGGTGCAGGTTTCATGAATGGAGCCGGCCCACAGTGTTTCAAAGGGGAACAAGAGTAATTTGTGTTACGTGGATGAAAGCACACGGAATGCGCATGCTGAGCGGTGCGGCACTCAAGGCGTTTGGCACGGAAGCAACGTTGGAGGGTGACAGGGACATCATGCCGATGCAACCATTCCCTTCAAGAAGGAACCATATATCGGTGTACTCAACATGAAGTTCCCGTAACAGGTAAGCAAGCGTGCGATCAATAGCAATGCATATAAAAGGGGCATGCATAGGGAACACGACATGTGAACGCCGATGGAGTGAACTTGTGAAGACCCTGGAACACAGTAATAAGGGACGCTTGGTACGCTTGGGTTATTGCGACGATACTCACATTGAGCTGGTTGATGTAACCGTTAAGCAAAAGTATACGGGCAAAGGTGACGAACAATACGTAGATATCTACCCTGAAATCACTTTGTTTGGTAAACCTTATGTCCGTCGGTGTATACCAGTGGTAAAGCGGAACAACCTATGGGGGGAAATGCACGCGGCGATTGGGAGTGTCACGTTCATAAGAGGTTAGTATCCTGTGCTAATGAAATCCGTTTCATGGACCGAAAGGCTTCCACTCTGGTGAGTGGAAACGGTACTCCGGGAGGCGTGTGCCACAGGCGTCATTGCATCAAACGTACACGTTGAGGTTTTTTCGGATGGGGAAATTGGAAGGGGCTTGATAAATGAAGCACTATAGGTTGATGCGCCGGGGACATATGAAGTTGGAAGCGATCGTATATTTGCCCCACCTCGCTTGTGTGATGCTGGAAGGATGGTTACCTAGGAAGCAAGAACACTGAGAAACGTTTTGTGGACTCTTAAACAAGTACCTGAAATGGAGTGACCGGGCATTAAATAAGATTTAGTATGAACTTACCTTTTTGCAGTAGGGTAACTGACGGTGCGGGGTTTATGGTACGTACGGTTAACCGCTGGCGTATAAATTTTAATTGGATCGTAGCTCAGAAATAATGTTATCATAGGTAACCCAGTTTACCCGCGGATATGTGGGGGAAACTGAGTGCGATGCTACAGTGAGGAAGTTGGCAATTGAGGAAGAAGGACCCTGGTTGATGTAATGGGATAGCGGCAATGCCAAGATTATGCAGCACGAGTAAGCCGAGTATCCATTGTAGCATTCACGAACAGCCGTTGGGTTGTATTCCTGCTGTTACAGACCTTAACCTTGAGGATGCCTTACGGTAAATGAGAGACGTGGTGTAACTTAAACCGTAATTGCTGAGGGTTTTACAGCCTACACTAAGAGCGTTGGGTGATCATTTTCAAGGACAAGTGCATCAGCCAGAATGCTTACTTTTCTCGCCGGCCAATGATCGCCCTGCTTCCTTGGCTAACCCCTTGCATCCACCCTCTCCCTCATAAGTCCGAAGTGAAATGACACTGAGTAACTTAAATGAATTCGCGTGACCTGATGAGAATCCGGAAGCCGATTTGAAATGGGCGACGTGGTGTTGTGGATGGTTATCAGCAGTTGCTTATCAAACTGTTGGAGCGGTAAGGTGACCTGACCGATTGCAGCTGCTCTGTCCCATACGGATTTAGCAAAGGATGCTCACAATGGTAATGCGCCTGCCAGAGCGGAAATAGTCTTATTTACGTTGCCTCAAAGCTCTTAGCCTCTGTCATGCTTCACAGAATCACTGGCACCCGTAAAAGGCGTATTTATGAAAAGGTATGTGCATATCGTCGACGATTGCGCGAACATGACACCTGTGCAACCGTTCCACTCAAGCAAGCCGCAGATGTATTTGTACAAATCCAATGTTCCCTGATACCTAAGGCAATGCTTGCGTAGGGGGCATTCCTGGGGCACAGGAGATATGCACGCCGACTGAGTTAACTTGTGAAGACCCCTTGAACCCAGTAACAAGTGGCACTTAGCAAGTGTACCTTTGCACGTACCGTCGGCATGTTCGTTAATGCCGCAGTTGTAACAGTGCATTACGGCTGACATGTACGCCGTCATGGCTATTGCAACCACACGCACGTTGAGATGGTAGATGTTACCGTTACCGAATGATGTACCGGGAAACGTGACGGACACGGCATATATATAAGCTTAAATGAGTCGCTGCAGTAAACCTTATGCCTGTGGGTATGTAACAGTGGTGAAGTTGAATACCGAATGGGGGAATAATGCATGCCTGAAGCGTGACTACAATGTTCACAAATGGGCACTAACCTGTGGTATGGCACCGCGTTTCATCGACGTTGATGCTTCCACTCTGGCAAATGTGAATGGTCCTCTGTTAGGTCTGTACGGAAAGCCTAAATGCGCCAAAGATATACCGTGATGTTATGCTTCGTAGGAAAAAATTAAAGGCGTAGTTAAAGCGAACCATGACAAATTGATGCACCAGGGACATATGATGTCTAAACCAATCACAAATATTCCACACCTCGCGGGGAACTTCTAAACGGTTCCTAACCCACAAAGGGGGAACACTGAGAATTGGTTTGTGGATACTTCACAACGCATCAGCAATGGAGAGACGAGGCATTAATGAGGGATGTTAGTGCTGAGTTACCTGTTTGGCGTATGGGAACTGACGGTGTCCGGTTGCTGGAAGGTACGGTTAACCGGAGGTAGATGCAACTGAAAGGGGTGGTTGGAGGGGAGCAATGGGCAGCGCATATGAATGTGCCTGTGAAACATGGATGAGCATAGAAAGGCTATGGTACCTGTGAGTAGGTATGAAGTATGCATCACCTTGCGGAAGCATTACGTGGGTAGAGGAGCATTGGCATGGTTACTTCGGCAGGCAATTGCGGACGCAATTAACTGCTTGTCTGAAAGGAAAGTTATCATAGGTTACCAATGTTGACTGCGGATAGGTATCCATAATGCACCACATGGCGAAGGCAATACAAGGGAAGATGCGCATTCGCATGGTTACGTCAGAAGGCGATGGTTGGCGCATATAATTGTGGCTGTGCAAAGAAAAGTTAGCATGGAAACCCAATGTAACCGGTGGATAGGTATGATTGGTGCATCACATGGGCATCAGCATCATCAATATACACGTCGGTTGGAGGTGGCAAAACACCTCCGCCACTGTGCCGCAATACATGAAGGAAATGCATGCATATATACATATAACACGATATACAAATGAAAAATAGATACTACAGTTGCATGCCAGCTGAGCTACCAGCAACGGATAGGCATCGTTCTGGTAAGCTACCAGCCAGGTACTGGGCAAAAAGAGAAAATGTTATTACGTTTTACCCTAGCAAATGATATCGTGGATGGTGGGGTGTCTAAAAGAGATGGGGAGGGACAAAGAAACTCACAACATGAACGCCACTGAGTTCGGCTCCTTGCCATGTCGGCAATTTTATGCAGCCAAATGTGTTTATCTTCTTTTGCACCCCAAGCAGGTAGCCGTGACGCTCCAACCTAGCTTTGCCACCTCTCCCCTTTTTCCACCCACATCCCCGGTGAGCAAACGACGCACGTTGTGGAAGTCGGTGGGCTGGCATGCGTATCACCGCAAAGGCCAAAGCGGCTGACAAGCAGTGCTAATCTGTCCAGCGCTGCTTGGCACCTCTGGGAGCTGTCACAGATGAGGGCAATGTCGTCTGCATACTGCAAGTCCAGAAGTCCTTCTCTTGGGACCTCTCCGGTGAGTTGGTAAATGGCTCTTTACCCAAAATGTATGACCATTGAGAAATCGTTAGTAGACGCTGATGGCGTTAATTCGTGAACGCTATTGAACGCTGTAATAAGGGGCACCAAGGAAGTGTACATGTGTATGTAAGGTGTGCAGGCTGTGTAACGCCATTGTTGTAGTACTGCTTTACGGCTGACGTTAATGGCGTCATGGTTCTTACAACTATACGGCCATTCTGATAGGTTACTGTAACCCCTAGGGAAACGGGTAAAGCGAAACGTGACGTACAACACATATATTTGTACGTAGAAATGATCGTCGCAACGTGACTAGACCTTAACGTGATGCGACGGTTTGCCTACCTCATTGACCCATTGAGGTATACTTCGTGGTGCCTCCGGGCACGTTTGGATCAACTCCTACCAGGTTGGTCAGTGGGGAGAGGTCAGACAAACTCAGTCTCCTGGTCCTCCAGGTTGGGGTTTGAAATGGGATGTCGACCATTTTTGTAAAACTAAATCATTACCACCTACCCGCTGCAATGGAGCAACTGTGCGCAGGCCAAATGAATTATGTTTGCTTCACAGAAGAGAATTAGGAAGGTTTTATGAAGAGAGGACTGCGAACTGGTGAAGCGCAAGCATACGATATGGTTGTTAAATATTTCAGAGCAAAAAGGGCGAAGACGCGGCGAAGCGCAGAATATGCAATCATGCCGTGGTGCTAAAGGAATAAAACCATGGAAGCCTGAGCAAGGAGAAGCCGGTGACAGGGCTGCACTACAACTAATTAGCTGTCACAGACGAATGACAGCTGTGCATCTAGCGAGGAGAAGCTGTGCACTGATCGGATGAGGTAAAGAAGGTCGCCAGATGAGAGCTAAGAAGGTCGAATAAAGAAAGGACAACAGACAAGAAGAATGAAAGCGTACAGTGAGTTGATTGAGGGAGTCATATCATATAATGCTGAACCACGGCGGTGTATAAGTGCACAATCCATGCTATGGTGCTGGGATACTACTACTTTGGAAAGAGACTAGGAAAGCTAGTCCAATAGGCTGACGTTCACAAGGGAAAAATTCGAAGACGTTACAAAAGTTAAGGGATATGAGACGTCTATAATAGAGAGGCTAAGGAGCGGCTGAGCATCGACTTGAAGATTTGGAAGGAGTGCTCGTTTATATGGAAGGACATTGAACAGTCAGAGTGCATGCATAAATCAAGTCTGCTGAAGACATCGCAGCGTATGAGTCAGAGGCGCGCAGATACTGAGTCCTGTTATGGCGCTGAGATTTTAGTCCTAATGTAGACTGGGCTGGAAAATGCCAGGGAAAGATCTGTAATCATATATGATCAGGCGTCACAGACGTTGCAGCAAGCAACGGATAAATGGACGTTTAGAAGGGAGAGGTAGTGGAGCCACTGTGCATAGGAAACCTGAGCTATGTTTGTTCCACAGAAGAGAGTTAAGAAAGGTTTTTTATAAGGAGAGGACAGCGAACGGATGAAGCGCAAGCATACCATATGGTTGTTAAATAGTTCAGAGCAAAAATGGCGAAGACGCGGCGACGCGCAGATGGTGAAATCTTGCCGTGGTGCTGATGCAGTAAAAATAGGGAAGCCTGAACGTACACAAAGTAGGTAAAGATGGCAAAAGGAAACCAAGTTACGCAGGAGAAATGCAAATACGTATCCCATGATGTCCCAGTACTGAAGTCAGAATGGCATGCATCTACGCACCCACGCGGCTTTAGGTACCTCATAAACAGTACTGTCGCTTACTCTCTCTCTCTCACTCTCCTCTGCTATTGCGTATCACTGCGCACACCACTGCGTCTCTGAGTGATAAGTTATGGTTGCAAACCAAAGGTACCTGTGACTATGTGTCACTGATGAATCACATGGTCGCTGCTGTACGTGTGGGGAGCCTCCGGGATCGTGAAATGTGCAACTGGTCAACAATCACTCCGGTGATTCTTGTTGAGGCGGCAATCCTAAGATTTGCAACCACAGGTAAGAGGTGTATGCAGCGCATCAGTCACCGTCTACCGTGGGCTATCGCGGTTGCTGTTACTTATGGAACTCGAGGATGCGTTACGGCAACGGAGAGAACACCATGCGCCTCTTCACGGTATACCTTACAAAGACGTGTACTTAAATAAAAGTAAATGAATAAACGTTTTATTCCTTAGCAGTGCGAGGCACAGACCAATTGGGTGGATCTCTATTACCATGCATCATGATTCATTGCGATGAAACAAGCAACCTCCCCATCAGGTGAAAAGGCACCAATGCATTGGACTGCATAACCCCGTCCGTGTGATTATAATTGCTGTTGCCGACCAGAAGCATCATTCCTGAACGAAGAGATGAGTACGCGGCAATTAGTCGTTGGAAGTAAACTTATGCGTGTCATAGTGTTACAGTGATAAACGGTAACGGTGGTTGATGGAACAAAAGCACGCGACAGGTAACAATGCCATGTTCACAATAGGTTACTAACCTGTGGTATTGCATGCAGTTTCGTTGACTTCGACGTATCCACTGCGGCACGAAGGGAAGTAGACACAATGCAGACATAGGATGTTTAAACCATTCACAAATATTCCCAACCTCGTGGGTGAGCTGCTTCATGGCTCTTCACCCACGAATCGAGAACACGGAGAAATGGTTTGTGGATCATTGAAACACATGGGGGAACATGACTGTGGAACTGCCACAACGGGTACCTGCAATGGAAAGATGCACTAAGTGTAATGGCAGAATGATGTTGATGACTGGCAACAGTACACACGTTACGACTTTGCTGCGACGGTCTCGTAAATGGAGAATACAGTCATATGGATACCATGACAAGGTTTACAAAAGGAAAGTGATATCCCGGATACCAGCGGGCACGTGGGAGGTATATAAACTGGATGAGCTATGAACTCCGGCTTAAGGGGTTGCGTAGCATTGACTTACGTGGATGGTATAAAGTAAATGACGGGGTGAGCTTCCTGAAACGTACTGCTAACGGCAGGCAGATGCAATTAGTTCGCGGCAGTGAGCCCGACTTGTGCTTTGTAACCCTACATGTGACAGTCATGTGGCGCCGCCGCCTATGGTGAGAAGGTTATGGAAACCGAATTCAGTTCTCCGTTTACGGTTCGTGATGTCCTCATCCTTAGACGATATTCGTACGACTTCCTTCCTTAACGTTTGATCATCGGTTTCGCAACTTTCTTATTCTTTTCCATACACATGATGTCACTCCGGAGGCATGCTGACGAGGCGTGAACACCGTTGCGGTGCGTCAGTGTTAAGTCGAAAGGCAATGGGCGGCGCATCTCAATTTCCCTGTTAAACAACATTCATCACATGCATAACACTAGTTACCCGTGACCACGTATGTATGAAGGTTCACATGGCGGAGGCGATGCGTCGGAGGCGGCTCAGTGGCGGTGGTACGTTGCAACGCCATGCTCCGCGCACATCACAGCGTGTCTGCAACCCACGACATCAACGAAACGGAACCGCACCTGCGACCAGGTATGCATCGTGCATAAGACGGGGGTGGCCGAAATTCCGCCCCGCCTGAGCAGCCGTGTTACCACTGAAGCCTATGTGTGGCGCACATAACAGACGCTGTGAAAGGGAAACAATTTTTCAAATAACAATTCGCAACTTCCGATTATGGCAATGAGACATTACATGGAGAAAGCATCACCTGAGAGGATAGGTATCATGCAATCATCAATTGACATCCCACGTACATTGGAACACCTTCACCGGCATTGCGTTTCCATGTGGAAATGACAGCGGAATGCTAGCGGCTAAATAAAGCTTTATTACTGGAATATTGGAAACTTATCGCCGCATAATGGTTCCGCGGTGCTGCGGCTCTCTCGGCACCTCTTTCGCATCTATTTCGCAAGTATTCATATTAACGAGAAGCTTCCTTCCTCTCCGCTATAAGCAAATTGGCCGCAATTTATTTGCACGCCAATTAGGCATACCTGCTCTTCGTGCCATGCTGCGCATTACATGTATGTGCCACATAAACCACGAGGAGCAAGAAAAGCAAATGAATTCCTCCTCACCGGCATAGCACAAACATGAGGCATGGTACCATGGGGAGCACGCATCGCACATAACCCATTGCACCGCGTCCCCGCGAACTTCCACATCCTCCTCCTGCTGACCTACTCCGCAGTGTTCCTCCGAAACCAATCCCTGAGTATGCTGTTTCCGTTTCAAAGGAACACTATAGCCGGAGGATGTCCGGGTGTGAAGCTTACGGAAGTCTTTACCCCTTGGGGCACTCTTACTGGGGCTCACCTCCAGCACCCGGCATTTAAGGGTCGATTAACGCTTTCTGGACCCAGTTGCCGAGGTGGACGGCAACGGTGTTGCCGTTGCAATCAGAGGGCAGACGTCATTCACCTGTGTTACTTGCACTGGGGCAGGGACATCGCCTTCCGACGTCCTGGCCTCCGCGGACCCTGCGACGTTCCCGGCGTAGGCATGCAGTATAACATCCGTACGTTTGCCTCCTTATCTAACAGAATTGGAACAGGGCACTTCGACGTTCGACCATACAACTGAAACGTCGCTTCCTTCGACAGGAGCAACGCAACCATTTGTAGGAAGGTCAACGCCGCGGAGAAGTTCTGCGATCTTTACCTGGACCACTGCGTGCAGATGTCAGTCAAAACATCCTGCGTCTTGCAAAGTTTTATGGTGCAGCTTACAACCGCATCGCTATCCCCTACCTGACGGCCTCGAACCTGCACACCACCATCCAATGCAACACAGTCTGAGGAGGCTGCGGGAGGTTGCCGGGGTGCGGTCTACCGACATCCATGTAGTATGTCCTCCGCGGAATGGCCGTGAAGCGCCGCCACATAACAAATGCGCGCACATGGGAGCCGCCACTGCCGACTGAACTCCCAATCACATTCACTGCCGCGTGTGATGTATACACGACGCACTTTCGAACGAGGGCAGGTAACTAACCAATAAGGCCCATTTGACCTACAACCCAGAACGGTTGAAGCAGGTAAATGGGCTTTGAAGACATTGCCTGCAAAATCCCTCAAGCGTGCGAAAACTCAAGCCACTGAAAACACCTCAGATAGAACAGATGCTTCGCTCATGAACCACCTAGTAATTACCCTGTTCCTTTCGTGCACGATACTTTTTACCCTATCAACAACGCAGGTGAACAGAGTGATTCACGATAACCTCTCCGACAAATGCTCCTTAAAATGCTTGTTCTCATTCTCAATCCGGTTTGTCGTTTGACACCTAAAACCACAGCATCCCTTAGTCTGTGATCCGCCCAAGAGTCCGCGTGTGGAAGCCATGTTTTGCACAAATACCCGTAGCATTCCAGATTGACGTGCCCCACCGCTTTCAATAAGCTTTCAAATACCGACGAATAACGAGTATGTAACAGGTTATGAAGCCTGGCGCGTAATTGCATTTGGCAACCATCTGATATCCCGCGTAGGCGAGAGCAACGTCTAGCCATGTCCACTTTCACATGGTACCGGCAAAACACCACCTTCGCGTTGGGATAATAACGTCTAAACGCACGCTACTGAGCAGCAGATTTATCCATCACCACCCTGCGGCAACGTATGCCGCTAGGCACCATCTCCCGCATCGCCTCCACCGCTTGTCCATAGCTATGGGACGTCTCATCAGGTAATAAGGCGTAGAAGAAGGAAATCCCTAGACCAGTTACGTAAACCAACATGCAATGCCACAAACCGTATCCACCATAATTTAGTTAGTGTGTCGCATCGCACAATACAACCTCGCCATAACGCTTCACATTGCCACGAACTTCGGATGCAGCGAGGAATACATAACGACTCTGACAACCCTCTGACACTAATCGGCAAACACCGTGCCCTTTCAACATCTTTGCCACCTCTGACACTTCACATGAGGTTGCATTTCGATGACGATTTTGCAAATTCATCAGGTCCACACAGGTTACATGTTTGCCGTACTCCTGATATATGAAGCGCCGCAAATCATGCGTGCTATGAAAACTGCCCATCGAAAGTCGAACCTCCTTCTCCTGCCGCGGAGACAGCCGACGTTTGCGTGCATACAGCCAGGGGTTACCCAAGTAAAAATCATGGCTGTTGATCATGAAGTAACTTCGCAAGACATATTTTTCTTTCTTGAAAACCACGGCGAATCGCGCCTTGCATTTGTAGGATTTGTATCTACATGCTTTAGTCTCCGTGTTACATAAATATCAACTTACCGCTTGCCACGCGATCCTGAACGTTCACAATGTACGCAACGGTACAGAATGTAACCATATCCCTCCCCATCCGGCAACTGCTTCCGCCTTCCACGCTGGTACACGGCAGCAGAGATAGAGGTAACTCGGGAAAAACCAGTCGCCGTTTCAATCTGAAAACGTGCAAATTGCTCCTCAATGTCTTCAACACTTTCATACTTCCTAATACCCAAAGACCTGCACAGCTCACTATCATCCACAACCACAGCGATAGCAGAAAAACAAGTATGGCAACCGAAATAATAAAACATACGCCATACATATGCACCATTACCGGTTACCAATTCTATGGCGTCATAATTAACACACAATCCCAATCCACACACACCATCCAGCTATTTCCAGGTATTTGCACATTCATTCTCCTTGGCTAGGTAACCTCGTTGCTATGTACCATTTGTATCACGGAACGTCCCGAAGCGACAATTATTTGTTAGTGAAATCATACGGCCCCGAAGTGGCACACATGGCGGATAGACTGAATACGAAACTCCGCTAAGTACCCGCTTCATCTGCTTTCGTAGCAATGTCGATCAACTTGTTTGTGACTGACTGGCTTTGTATGGACTGGAAACTATCGTGGCTTTCGCCGACGTCCATGTTTCTGTCCGCAAATGTAGCTCGTTCTTGCAGCTAGTAGTGCTTCTCAAGATTGTTTTGAATTTTTGGAAGATGGTTTCCAACCAGTAATTAGTTTGATGTCATTAATTTGCAGAATTTATGAGGCCATGAACATCTTACGAAATGCAAGTCACTGGGCACCTTTCCCTTTCTTGCTTACGAAGATGGCGAAATTGTCGTTCTTCCAAATTAACCCGCCTTAAACGCATTCACAAAGGCAACTCTCAGAGGAACGTATTCTACATGGCGAAGTTTGAACAATGAACCATGATGTATTTCAGGTGAAAGGCATTTGAGTGACACATCAGAACACACCAGGATATTTGGGATGAATTAAATGGACTGGAAATGTATGTACGTCAACTACCAAGCGTCTAGAGTGTGAAATGCATTGATAAAAACGTTTGTTTATAATATAAGTAGGATTTATGTATACAGAAATACACATGGTGCAGTGGTCCATGGCGCAAACCGTAGGGAATTAATAATATTTCGCTCAAACATGAGGCGCAAGTTGATTCCATATAACACGGTAATCCGGTAGAAGAGCATGTTTAATATAATCAGCCATAATTTACTTTACGTAACGAACTGCCTGAAGATATAAGTAACAGCAAATCTTCTTTTCTAAATGATTCTTAACACATGACTGGGTTTGTTAACTGAACGGTGAATATATGTAGTGTTGTACCATCCAAAAATTGTTACATGTGTCAGGGCGTAGTAGCGTTTGTGAGTTGCTGCGTTTTTTGTAACTTGCTGGTTTCTTCGAGGAGGTAAATTGCTATCCGTGTCTTTGAATCACAGAAAATAATAATTACCACTTCGTCTACTTTAGAAGCAATGAGTGGTAGGACTTGTTCTCTAGCAGGCCATTTGTCAGCACGGATAAAAATAATGTGTGTATCAGATGTCGTTAGGTCAGTAGCTGTTTGGTACAATCTCATTGTTATTTTATAGTGGATAAGCTCTAGTATTTTGTTACTGATGGATTTTTTATGTTGGCAATAATTCCACGTCATGTTTTCTTTTTATTTACCTAAGCACCCACGGAATAGATTTGTAGAAACTTATTCTGATCAGATTGAAAGGGAAATATTTATCCATCTTTTTGAAAATTTGTCCTTTCACTTTGTAATAGGGCACGAATTGAGCTGTTACGTTTCTTGCCTCCAATGACATCATTTTAAAGCACCTGGTTTATTTCTTCATGATATATAGGAACTGTTTTGATTTGGCAGCATATCAGGTAAGCCATTACTTCCATGGCCGTCGTGGTTCTGTAAATAGAGGCAGTTTAAATTTCCGATGGCGCAAAACATTCCTTTCTTTTTGCCATTAAATTTCAGATCCATATAATACGGACCCACTTCAGCCATATTGCCGAGGTGGAAACATGCTGACTCCAACCGTAATATTCAGTTGTGTTGTATCGGAAAGCAAGGAGATTTTATTCGCGCTATTACCATGCACGGAACCGTGTTTGACAGTGATTTGCTCTTTCAGGTTGCCGTCATTCTGAAACTGTCAAACTCTCGCGTTAATTCTGTTGAGAACGATGCTGATCAGTAGCTACAGAGCACGATGCTCATGTCGTTAACTGTAGATCCTCAATTGTCGCTAGACGTCACACTCCTGCTTCCTGGGCGAGTGTTTGTGAAATTATTTGTCTGTTTCGCATTTACCCTGATTGTGGTAGTACTTCTTTTGTTTTACACCCTTTAAGTCGCACAACTTACACAGCCCTATGACGCTCGCCAAATATTGATTTTATGCAAGACAATCCTCTGGCGGAGTAGAGCAAACCGATTGCCCAAATATGGTAGACAGCATGTATGGGCAAAATACCTTAAACATTGCAAAAATATAAAGATGGAAATGCTTGAGCTAAAAACATACTTTATAGGTACTGCCGGTGTATTTAGGTTGCTACTTAATACAAAGGACAGAGCGTATTTCACCGTGTTTTGCAATGAAGAATGCTTTAAATAAACAAATAAAGTACAATGAAAAATAAAATGTTGTACAATAACCACGAATAAAACGCAGGGCAGAATGACATCTAGGTTTAAACGCAGCCATTTTAAATAATTGAACACTACGTCTTATAGTCCAGCTGACATGATCCAAACAAATAAATCAACAAATCTGTCTACTAAGATCGAATACAAAATATTAAAACTATGTAAACTTTTCAATTTGATAAGTAGCCCTATAAATGATAGGTATAAAGTAACAGATACGTAAATATCGGATCACATTCGAGTGCAAATGTCACAATTCACAGCAGCAAGTGTTGAAATTCCGGAAGGTACCGACCGTGCAATGGTATATATATATATATATATATATATATATATGCGTGCATCGCACTACCCACAAATCTAACCACACACCCCATATCCAGGTAACACAGCAGTATTAAAAACGGAAGGCTTATGGTTGGGAGCCACGATACACCAACGGAGCTGGCCCACAACCCATTCACAAGCAAAACGAAGCACATGGTAGTTTTCGTAACCAAGCGCCTGCAAGGCTGTGGCTTGACCCTAGTCTACTCTACACTGAGTGAAACCACTCTTTGAGCCTGACATGGCCACGAGATTTTTGCACCCTGTCCGTTCTAGCAAGAACCAACTGTCACCTGTAACCAAGGTGGATGACACGGTAGGTAAAATGCAGTTCGGTACCTTGCCAACGTGCATATCAAGCGCAGCCACACCGGTGATGTAAAGCAGCAGCCGACCGCCTGTACTAGCAATATCAATCAAAATAGTTCGAAAACACCATACGGATATGGTGACATACCTCTTCAATAAATTAGTATATGAACAAATAGCTTATCAACATACACGCGATAAAAGAAAGACGGTAGAAAAAGAGATCAAAAAACATATGCAACAAACGAGAAACACTTAACAAATTTACTCACTGTCCGTGTAAGCGAATTGTGTAATCTAAAAGAAGATGCTTCAGGTAGACAATTACAATAGATTACAAAATAAGCAATATATGATACGGAAAACCAAAAAGCTGAAACAAAGAATCGCATCAACCAAATACGCGTTAAGTAAACCAAATAATAGCGATTGCAGCGTGCGTATCCACGATACACAGGTACCATTTTCTTTCTAACCGGCACCTGTCGTTGTTTAAATATCGGACAAGAATGGACCCACTCGTAGCTCACTAGACCTACATGGATCAAGTATATTTTGTGCGTGTGTTTGAGTATTAGGCGCCCGACCTTGGTTGACTACACCCCAACGGTTCCTATCGCTTCCGCAACTGCAGAATCTTCTCCCCATTCACGAGGGTTTTGTCTTGCACCTCGGCAACTACCTTCGCGATCAAATCTTGCCATGCACGCCGATCATCCGCCTACGATTCCCAAGCTGAAATAAACAAAAGAAGGTGATAAGTCCAGCTTGATTGTGTGTTGGTACCGAAGCTTCGGTCTTCCTACATGCCACTATGCCAAACCTAGGTTACCCTATAATAGCGGCTTCTGTATCCGCCTCGAATCCATATGTCACACATGACCGAGCTAACGCAAACGTCTCAGCAAAAGTAAGCAGTCCTCTGCATTCATTCCACTTTGCGAAACACTTTGTTTAAGATTCTGTCACACCCACCGATGCGTAGAATCCGTCGAAGACATGGTTAAGGAGGCCGCTCGAGATACCTCACGTCTCGCTGGTACATCTAATACCTTACGCTGTCATATAGAAAAACGGTTAGCACTATGGATTTGTAGACCATGAACTTCGGGAAGACGGTAAGCTTATGGTTCTTCCACATTCAGTAAAAATTTCCCGATTTCCGCGGCTGCCGTATATGCCCTTAAACAAATGTCCATATAGATTTACTTGTCATTCGAAACCATACTCAGAATGTATCATTAGTTTTGTAATTCCCATTTGGCAGGTTTGGAATATTGCACAGCCATGGCAAACGCCCCTGGCAGGATAATACCTAGAGTCCTCAACCAAAGTGTTATATAAAATATAGAACCAAAATGAAACAGGTGAGCGCAATGAGTCAGTGAACCGACTCACACAGAACAATGTGTCCTGGACCTTATCTAAAAGAGAGTTCAAGGTTAAAGGTCGTACCTCAGTAAAGTTGCTTCTATTTCGCATTAGGGATGGAATTCACCATTTCAAGCAAGCCTACGTCCAGACAATTTTGGGAAACAATAATTTTCGTGAGTTTTGGCAGATGATGAAACAATTTAGTGGAGTCGCTCATCATATTATGAAATCCGACAAAGACGTAGAAGATTAGTATCTAAACATCTGCTGCTCCAATATTGACACACTCCAACTCATCATCTGTATAGATTCAGTGGCCTACAAGCTCATCTATATTTGTTGATTTTGCAGCACTTCACAGGAAGCTTAACTTGCTAAACTCTACATATCAAGCGGCCTTGATCGGTTGTCTCCTATTGTCCTTAAAGAAATTGTAGCTTCACTTGGCGATCCCCTAGCTGAGTTGTAAACCAAGGCATAAACCAAGAGAAGATTGCAGTCTGTCGGAGTGTTGCAAACATAACACAAATATATCAGAAAACGACAGGTCAATATCGACCTGGTACGTGCAATTCAGTGCCTTACAGGTGTTTAAGAGATTCATTCTTAAAAAGTAGTTAAACCAACCCTGTCTGAATGACACCCATCTATGTGCATACCGAAGTTCGACATCGACACAACGCACAGTGCATTTGCTAAGGTACTCAGTTCCATAATCGCTGATGTGCAAAAACAAAGCAAAAGGTGTATGCTTCTTTAACTACATCAAAGCATTCGGTTGTGTTAACTGTGAACGCTTGTTGCCCGATCTCTTGTCTACTGGTATCAAAACAACTATAACCTTCTTGTTACAAGATTATTTTACCAAAACTATTTAGATAACCAGGTTCAACGGCAGGAGCTCCATGCCTCCTAGCACTAATTCTGTTGTTCTACAAGCAGCCAATTTGATTCCACTCCTATTCTCTAACATTGTCGGCTCCATCCAATCCCTGTAGAAGACATCATGCTAGAATACGCCGATGAAGTATTAATCGGCGCGAAACATATAACTTCAGCCACTTCGAACATCCTACAATGTTGGTTGGATAAATGCTTCCAAGGTGTACGGTTTTCGCTGCATAAGGCAGATCGTTACCGGAAACCCGTCGCTAATGGTCCCCAAGTTCAAATCAGTGGTGAAAGTCTGAACTTCTGGACGTCAGTGAATTAACTGATAATCACAGTGAGCATTAATTTATTTTGGTCAATTTCCTTGGGTGAAGTATTCACCAAAGTCAGGCGACTGTATTTTATGTCCCACATCTTCGTTCGTCCACAGTCGCCCACCAGTTCATCCTGCGATTCCTCTTTGCATGTGGTCCACAAATTTGGACCAACTGTCCGTCTGTGATCTTTTCTGGTTTATTGGGCAAGCATTTCAAACTTCTTCGTACGTTGCCGAAACATATTTCTCGATGAAGTGGCATTTCTAAACCAAACTTAGTTAAACACATTGTATCTGTTCATGTTAATTCATGCACAACACTTGCTTGGAAAATACTCACAGATATCAGTCATCATTTACATAGCCTTTCATCCAACTGCCAATCTAGTTCCTGAACACAACGAAACCACGGTGTAATAAATACCCACGCGCGCCTACGCCTCATCTGTCATTACTTATCTAGCTAGATTTCTGCTTGATCCGATTGAATATACTACAACCCGGTCCAAACCAACAAGACTGTCCAAGGAGAGAAAACCTGATGTTATTAATAGTCCA
Organism: Dicrocoelium dendriticum; assembly: GCA_944474145.2. NCBI lineage: Eukaryota > Metazoa > Platyhelminthes > Trematoda > Plagiorchiida > Dicrocoeliidae > Dicrocoelium > Dicrocoelium dendriticum. Next base: position 6,974,377 of record OX104069.1, on the reverse strand, counting down.
CTGTCGCCCAAAGATTACTTCTCTAATTCAGTGGCCTGTGCCTTTAATAAAATATGGATATTAAATAATCGGTCGCACACGTAATTCCCTATCCACCAGCATGCTACAACCACCAGGGCAAATAACCTTCAATTTTGAATACTATCAATAACAACTGTCATTTGGTTACGCCAAAATATCATCTTACACTCCACAACGTTCCCTGAAAGTGCACAGATAGTGGAATGACATCGACCATTAGGACTATGTCACCACCCGCTCTTTTCCATGTTCCTTCAACCTCGCAAGCGGATTCCTTCAACAACCATATTTAGCCGCGACGGGAATGGACTCGCACCTATTCCGATCTCAGACGCTCTCGGCGGAGTTCAACCCCTTGATCCCACTCTTCCTCAAATTAGTCCAGATGACAAAGCTAGTCCAATGTCAAACCAAAAGCAACCTAAGCATGATGTCTGGGCTCCCGTTGTGCCCTCACCTCTCTCGATATCCACACATGACATGCTACCGTTATTAAAAAACGTTCTGATGGCTAACTCTGACCCACCATTCTCACAATTACCTACAATGTGCACCTTGCTCGAACGCTAAGGTTTAGTCGATCACACAAAGGACAGCGGTCAGTCCCGAATACTGAATACGTTTTCAGTGATTCCTCTTAAAGCCAGGTCCACAATCAGCAAACTTCATGTTTTAAACACACTTGGACAGTTCAATGACCAACAAGTGAGCCTCGTCACTGAAACTTGGTGTTTTGTAGACATACTTGTCCCTACTCTGATGATTCAAAACTACCATTTATTTCGATAAGATCGCCGCGATAGACAAGGTGGAGGGTGTATTATATACTTATGAAAAACATTTACAGTTATACCTATAGTTCACTCACAAATGGAAACTAACCCTGAATCTATTTGGCTGTCAGTTGTGGATGTCTCATCTTACACACAGCTCGCGTGTATCTATAACCCACCGAAAGCGTCTAACGTAAGAATCACCAATCTCACTTTGTATTTGACTTTACATCAGAGTTGCCACACAACCAGAAGATTATTGCTGGCGATTTCGACATACCGAAAATACGCTGTTCATCCCACCCAATGTCCATCTTGCACGTGTCTTTTCTTTCTTCCATTAGAGCAGTGGGATGGACACAACGGATTACCAGTCCAACCAAGTCCGTCAATGTACTGAACTTAATATTCACATTGGGGATGTCATATCCACAGACCCAGATGATAAACAATCTCCATGGCAGCGACCATAACATGACCCGACTCAGTTTCCAAATTCAAATGGTCACTAAATTCGCCTCTACACACCAGTTACCAGATTAAAAGTGAGATAAACATCTTCCTGTAAACTGCAGGACGTTTTGGTGCACGCTGTATGAACCTGATTTCTCCCAAGTTCTGAAACAGGCTTTTGACAGACTCTTTGATTGATCCGTTCTGTGGGAGATACGAATAAATTACAGCAAGTGTTCAGTTTTGTGCATGATATCAAATGGTCCGACAACGCACTACATGCTTGGCCATAATAAAAATCTTTAAGTATCCCAGCAAACTGATTAAGGGATCAATTTCTCTCAGGAATTTATATCCAGCGAGACTAGAAGAAAGGGCCATGGAAAGGTTTTTGTACCCTCTGGATGATTCATAGAGCATTTGGGATCATAAGAGTAGTACCAAAACGTTCCTGCAGAAATGTAAGGCGCCTAACCCATTTGTCCGGTCCCCAGAAAGAGGCAGCAAAGCTATTCATGTGCAAGTAATGTGATCAAGATAGCAAAATCCGTCACCCATAGTGAAAAATGACATCCATTTAAAGACAGAATTCCAGTGAGTACGTTGTGGCAATATGCTTGCGAGACGAGCTACATGCACTGCATTAGAACCCCTGCAAGCAGCACCTCTCCAAATTGCAAAGAGTATGATTTATTCGTAAATTAATTGGAATACACTTGTTGATGATTCGCTTTTAATGTCAGGAGAGGAAATCATATGTTTCAAATAAGCTGGCTGTTTAAAATTGGATCGTTCAATGCCAGATGCTAATCTGACATGCGTCGGCCGCTCTGTCTGTGGAAATCTCGGGAATAGCAAACATCTTTCAAAGGATAACAAACTGTCATTGAACAGGATGCTTACTCACTATTGAAGAACCTGTCATTCCCTGACCCGACAATTTCCTAAACTCAATTTATACCACAATGGCTGCTGTTGAAATATTTTTGAACAACAAACTTTGAAGAATCTAAACAGACGAAATTTGTTCGAGCGTATGAAAAAGGAGAAACATCAAACATGTAAATCCAGAGGCCAGCAAACCGGTGCAACTTTTGCAACGAGTTGCATATCCAAGTTCGAGATCTTTCGGTCGCAGGGATCAATCATACCAACATCCTATTGAAAGTATTAGCTTTACCTCATCCAATATGTACGATACTCTGATGTTATACAATTCCGACAAAACGGTGCAACATGATAATCAACAGCAGCGCCACTGTAAACTGCCTGCTACTCACAAAGATATAATACAAGAGTTTTAAGTCCTGGGAAATCGGAATAACTATGGCTTGTGGATATGAACTTTCTCGACTGACTTGCAAATTCCACAGTTATAATTGTTATATGGGTAGCAAAATTGGTCATCCCCAAGCTCCCAGATAATGCCCATCGAAAAGTACAACACAAGGTTGCAAAGTTAATTAGTTCAGTGGTCCACATCAGGCAAATACAGCTACAGGACTGATAAATGCAACCGTAAACTGGTGAAGACAAAAAATGGGGACGGACTTGACGGTTTGAACAGATTTAGTACGTTCGTTCGATGCCCAAATCCATGTAATCCGGTGACGTCGTGACAGGGATAACGGACAGCGGAACAACTTGTTTAATCAGAGGAGATAAAAATACCAACAAAATAACAGATGGCTAATTATATAAATAAATAGCATCCCGTTATGTGGATAAATCCGGGGGCATGACTTTTCATCAGGGCCTTGGCAAAGAGGAGGGTTGCTCTAGCAACTGATGTTTGTATAGCTCTGGCTATGTTAGACTGAACGCAATGAATTCAGCTGTCTACAAGTAATGTTTCCGTAACCATTTCTTGTATCGCCTTGTACGGCATGCTAGACTTTGAAGACATCTTTATTAAAATTATTATGCTAAAGTTGACGCAAATGTTCCAAGACCGAACTGTTAGTACTTCTGAGCGTGCATCACCGCAGTGATCCTGGACAGTATTAAGACATCCTATCGAAAGACGCGTGGCCTTATTCCCGAGATACGCGGCAACACAGGTGCAAGTGAAATGGGAAACGATATACCATCCGGATGACGTTGACAGTCTGTCTTTAAGATGTTGAGCTATAAAGGGTGCCGTCTCCGCAAGTACGCGGGGGTGCGAGGCTATGTAAGTCACTGCAAAGGTGTTGTAAAGTCTCCTGTTCAGTAGATCTAATGCGATCTCCCCTTAAGAGGAACAGAGCGAGACACATCGTTATTCGAAACCGTTACTACGTGCATAAGGAACTCACGGGTCATTGCATTCTTTCCGATGAAATATACTGGGTAACCATTCAAAAATAGCGTTTTAACAATTCGGTCTTTCTCAACTTTGAGAGTTTTAGGACGACAGATTTTTGTAGCCATGTAATACAAGCAACGCAATAAGTTACGTCTGTACTTCAGAGGAACGAAGATCGAAAGTCTGTTTATTGGCTAAGCCAAGTCGCTATGCAGAAGCTAGCGACTATTTCTCCGTACACACTTATGCATTTCTGTGTTTCAAAGATCACGTTGTTGTTCATCTTACTCTTCGAACTGCTGTGTTGGAGGGCTTGCACTCTGGCCATCTGGGTGTAGAATCAATGAACTTCTTGTCTATGTTGACCAAATGGTGGCTAAAGCTAAATGCTGATATTCCTCGCATGGCAAAGTATGGTGGTAGCTGTTTGCACAGATCCTCGAAATGGACACCTTTGCCCATGTCATGTACGCCACCGCAATGCGAATATGCTAACTTTTATTTTCTATACTTGGATAAATATTGTGCATTGAGAATACTGCATTCATTTTCTCGTTGGCTAGTGGTACAATTTATCACGTCTGCCAAATCAGACTTCATCATTATCGCTCATCTCGAGACCTTCAGCCAAGAAAGATATCGGAGGCAATGGTATCGATTTCAGAGGTAAAGCCCTTGATGAGTGACTACAACTGGCCGGCTTCTTCCACATCTATGCGGCTCCAAGGTACCCGGAATTCAATGATGCCGCAAAAAAGGTTGTGCGTATTTTTAAAAGTGCAGTCGCTCCCCTCAAATCAACATAGTTTTGAGCGTGACAGAGGTACTGACATCTTCCTAACTCCGGACAGTAATGCTACTCCAGATTATAACTTCAGACTAGTGCTATTCTGAGCATGTGCACCACTGTCTGGTTTACACCTTATGCGATGAACACTCAAGTATTGATTTTGTTGAGGAGTTTGACAGTCATTTTTCGAGTCGATTCCAACAGGAAATTTAACGAAAGAATAGACTTCTGAAATTTCCAAGAACAATGGCGCAGTTGTGAGAGATTCAAGAACAGTCAGCCTAGTAGTTACAGAAACACCTATATTCCTTTAAACTGAGGCGAATTTGATGATTTTGCTTGAAAAATATTGTACCATCCTTGTGCTAATGTGCTTACGAACTACGAATACCATTTACTTGTGCTCACGCTGTACTATATGACTTCAGTGTGGTTGTCACTTCAGGATTTGCGCTTCAATACATTTCGATTACAATTTCTTTGTTGAATACTACATAAGCATGTATACCACATAGAGAACCGCGCGCACGTTGGCTGTGTTATTTTAAGGGAGAATTTTATTTGTAAGCTCAAATAACTCCACAGCACTCACTTCTATGTGGATACGACATTCATTGCCTAATGACATAAGAAGCAGCAGATTTTACTGAATACTTATGCATAACCAGTGACCTGTTTAATATCGAACATGATCCACGCGCTGGCGAAATGGCGATGATCTTGCTGAACATTTCCTTGGAACCTGGTCCCGATGGATTAATTTCAAGCTTTTACTGCTAGGAGTCTATGTATTCCACCTAATAGACGTGAACACTCACACAATCAATTAGTGGTAATACTAAATTTGTGATCAGGAATCGAAGTTCTATTCTAAAAGAAAACGGCTGAGCCCACCCTATTATCTGCAAATAAAAGGCAGAAGTTTGACTTTCCTTCGTCACGCAACCTAGGTAACGCGACTCATCAAGGAATCTTAAACTCTGCTTTTTGCCAAGCATGCCCATTTGTTCATAGTTCTGGTAACTCCAGTCAGATTCCTTATGAAATTGTTATGATCTTCCTTGAGGAAAAGGAAGCTACCCAACCTTCATCACACGCTGGTCTATTGATAAATCGCCGTTTTTCTGTTTTTGCCGTTGTTCTCAACATTTTGATCTAGCGGACACACCCGTTACGACGGTGTAACGAAGAACTGAATCACAGGTGTAAAACGAGACGCTTTCCTTCAAAGTACTTTGTTCCCATTGTGTCAGAGATGTGGTCGATTTTTTCCCTGCGCGAGGCCAATTATCTTTGTAGGTTATGGTTCACTTTCTTCTCCCCACCCAATTCTAACGGAAAAGACACTGGTCTGTCTCAAATAAAGGGCTAACTAAAAGCATTAGACTGGTGATTAGCCCATGGAAAAATGGAATTTTCGCCACCAAGCTGCAACGTCATGTTGTTTTTGTGGGATCTTTTGTACAATGCTGGGACCATAAACGTACCACCGCTTGCCAGTTGCATTAAAACACCTGAGAAAATAGTACATTAGTATAAGTCAAGGTGTTTCATCGGATACGCAGGATATAGCGTAAGTAAGGCTAGATCAGTCATCGATTACATTTGTAAGTGCAGGATGCATATGGAATCTAGATTTACACAGCGCTCAACCGATCCCAGAACACTGATACTTCGTGTTTTGTAAATCGCGGCAATGTGACCGGATGAAAAAGGCGCGATTGCAACGCACATTTACCAAGCCCCCACTGCGATCCTGTTCCAATCCCAACAAGGTTAATAGACACAGCTTCAGCTAAACCTACTGGGATCCGTAGCCTAAATACTAACAGCGAAATCATATTCCGGAGACTAAATAACTCAAATGCGAACGTTGGATAATTCTTTTAGCCGAATGAAGTTGGACGTTACCAACCACGAACGATATTATCTTCGGTTATCCTAGCAAAAGATAGAACATAATAATATCAAGTTTCTTAAAGCATAGGTACGCGTGTCCATGCACTAAAAAATGAAACGCAGATGGTTCTTTAGCGTTACGAAATCCTGAAATACTTTCTGCCGATTCCAAAATTCACGTACTATTTCAAACTATTATGACCTAGTCACACATAAAATCCTATCCAATATTAATCGGTGGGTCATTTTTAAGTGAGTGATTGCATTGCGACACGCCATCTCATTGTAAAACCGCGATTCACATTGAATGTAAATTCTTGCAATAATTCCGTTATGACGCGAATTCTGCAAGCACAATCGAAACGTGGTTCAAGCAATGAAACTACTTGTTTCAGAAGGATTTTACTCGTCAGAACAATCCCTGGAATGTTTATTATTTTGCAAGCTTAGCACAAGTGAAAATGTAAGTTTCGTAGACAAATTTCTGAATAAACAGCCGAAGATTCTGTCGTTCGACAAGGCAGCGTCGCAAAGCATTAACATTTCTGGTGAATTATATCATTTCTTAATATCCGCTAAAAATTTTACACTTTGTCATATGGGACACTGGCGATTTTTGATCTATAGCAGAGATGATCAATTGCGAGTCTGAGCATTTCAGGCTACTTACTTTAAAGGACAATGCGTTTAAGTGTCTCATTTTCATCAGAGTTCTACAATCACTAATTGATGCTTAGATGCGCAAGCGGCTTTTAGCTAGGCCGAAAACGTAACCTGACCTCACATGGAATCAAATGAAGAGGCCGAATATGGTCAAGTCTCATAAAGTTGCTCAGATGCTTCCGGATGTGGGTCGAACATTTTGGCAAGGTTAATTGTAAGATTAGATACAAAAGCAGGTTGAAAAACACGGTACCTTACCGGCCTGCTGTATTTGCATCTGCTTTCTCTTGACTAAATTAGTAAGTTGCAACTCCTTGATGTTCCCTTGAATCAGATACCCAATAGAAACAGAGCAATTACAGACTAATCATCGAAGTCCCTCGAAGACATGACACACTCGCCGAAGCAAAAATTTGCCTCTGTCTTTCAGGACGACCGAGGCCAATTTACGAAACTCTAGGCAATGCTGAACTAGCGACAATTAGCCGAAACAGAACATAAGGCCAAAAGACCGGTGCTGTATACAGCAATACAAACCTTTAAACAAGAACCCAGTCGACTAGAACGATCCGGAGTCCAAACATCTGTCAACTACTCCTCATGGGCCGCAACCATTATCTCCGGACAGAAAAATCTTGGCATGGTACTTTGCTGTGTTTATTTCACGACCCGAATGAATGTTGCTCTGGACGACAACCAGTACCCATTACTCTTACTATAAAACAGTTTGGCAAAACTTGATGGTGCTAATTGTTTGACAAGCTAGATAAATTTCGCGACCAAGCTCTAAGTGGGTGATCCCAAAGCCTCGAAATAATTACTGACCAGCAGCATTCATGTTGGCTTATTACAGTTCAACCGATTGCCTCCGGTGTATATAAGGTGTCAGGCAATTTTCAATACTTGAAGGAGACAATTCTAGCGTGAATGTCTGGAACTGCTGCGTAATTGGATGCTATCGCATTGAAGGTTTGAACATCGGAAGAGTTAGTTAGCCGACTGGATGGAGTGCATGGTTATAACCTGTCATACGGTTACCGGATGGGTGAAGACAAATACACATTACTCACGTACCCCATATAAAAGACTTGGTTTTATGCTTGAGAATAATGGATGTCGACCCAATCCTGCAAAGTTAAAATCCGAAAGGTAAATGCGCCCAGTAACAGAGCTACAGTCCCTGCGTTATGTATGTGGGCCCAAAAGTTAAGAAAGCGCATTGTCGATTGCGATACACAGCCTGCTAGTCTCGCCAAACCAGCTAGTAATCAGAGGCCAAACATGGAATTTGACATTGGAATACCATAAGTGTTTTGAAAGGGTCAAGGTGTAGCTGTCTCAAACTTGCTTTTGACAAATTTTGATCCACCTAGATATCATCCTCACCATAGACAGCTCAAACCATGGGAACAGCGCAGTAATTCCACACAGGTACGCATATGGATCTCAGAGAGTAATCACTAATGCCACCAGGACACGTACGAGGGCCGATAGACATCACAGCCATATCGACAGGAAGGATTTGTTCACAGTGTTTGCTGTGAAGCAATTTCAATAGATGCTGTACGGCCGCCGCTTTAAGCTTTTGACAGCCCAGCAGCCCTTGCTGGCTATCTTTAGCTCCAAAAAGGGTGTCAGGCCTACACAGCCAACCGGCTACAACGATAGGCTCTAGCTATATTGGGTTATGACATCGAGATCAAATTCTAGAAAACAAATTCCTTTCTCTAAGCGGATGCGCTGTCCAGCCTAATTGATGAGCAACAACTTGAACATGAGGACACTGTCCATGCCCCGCTCGAGACCGAACATGACCTCCAATATCTGGTGAGGGACACGTTGCACGACCTACCAGTTACCGCAGAAGCTATACGAACCAAAACACTTCGGGACCCAGTACTCGAGAAAGTCACCGTTCCACAAAGAAAGTTAGCAACTTTAGTCTTTAGCTGTTGAGTTTCAGCAGTACTACCAGTGCAGAAATTAGCTCTCCATTGTGCACGACTGCATAGTACTTTCTGCATGAGTTATCATGCACAAGATTCTACAGAGGCTTGTCATTAGGCAGTTTCATACCGGGCATCCTGAGATCCATCAGATAAAGGCGCTTGCCTGCATCCTTGTGTACTGACAATTTATGGACAAGCAGCTAATATTGGCTTAACGCTGCCATGTGTGTGCCAACCTCTTAAAAGCGACGTAAAATCGGAGCTCCTATTATGGCTAAAAGCCAAAACTTCATGTCACCGTAACCATGTCGATTACATTGGACCGACCAACGGCTGATGATTACTTATTTAAGTCAAAATATGCAGCAAGTGAATTGAAGTTTTCTCATATATACCACAACTATCACTGCTACTGCAACAAGACTGCGCCAAATCCTCAGAAGTTTCGGCTGTTTAGAGAATTTGTAAACCGAAAACGCCATGCAGTTCACTTCGGCAACTTTTACGGAGTTCTGCATGCAAGGCGCCATTAAGCTCTTCCTCTAACCTCCTTTTCAACCACAATCAAATGGTGAGGGAGAGTGGTTCGTGCATACATTTAAGCGAGCTTTCCAAAAATCAAAATTTGTGGAAAGTATAGGGGTGTTCAGTGACCCGTTACTTTTCCTTTAGCAATCAACACCGAATACGCAAAGGCAAGGTGGAGTTTGGCCAGCACATTTTATAATGAACAGAAAGCTGCGTATGCTTTCCGAGGCCATTCGACTACACACAATGCCCCCGGTTTCTTAAAAAGAGAGTAAAATGACGTGGAGCAAGGCAACGATCCTTCACACCGTGACAGATCTTGATAGTATGAAAAACTCTGGAAGCTCACGCAAAGTAGACATAGGCATAAACAAAAACAAGTGCAGAAATGTTATGTGTAACCTTATTGTCGGAACACAGTTTTGGGCCCGCCATGTAATAAGTCGACAGCCAACGCTGTGTCAACCTGACTTATTAGTGGAAACTGTAACTTGCTTAAGGATTTCGTATACAAATGCTGTCAGATGAGTAGAAAACAAGATCACACTCACGAACCCGATTCTTGCTAACTTCAGCCGAGGCGATGGACCACAACACAGAGGAAACCATTCAGAAGACTGCAAGTAAATTCAAGGCTTTCATAACATAGTGGTATTTATGAGATAAAAGCATAACCCGGAAAAGCCATTAGTTCAGTAGCTAATCAATTTCAAATTTCTGGAAAGACGCAAGTGTTGCACGAGACTTCCAACCTCAGGTAGATTGACGGGATGGGTGTAGAACTGCCAATTTTGACAGTTGACCTCCTTATTCCTGGATTCCAATATCAGTAAGCAAGATACAAATACAACCAAGGTCCGCTTGTATTTTACAGTGGTTTTGGCGGCGGTTAAATTGTCATTGGTCAAAGTCACCTGCCTTCTAATTATTTTCCAGTTGCGCTAGAGGTTTTGTGTAGCAATAAACTGCGTATCTTGGAATCGCAGAAATTTGATAGATTATAACACCATAGCACCTTGATTCTGATGCCACTGAAGATTATATACTTAAAGCTATTTGCATTTATTGTATTTTTTGCTGTCCTATGCGTACCCATGCGGATCCTAATCATTTCCTTATGTTTACTTCCAAAGTAACATAGCGAATTAATTTGAGATGCTTGGACGTAATCAGGAGATGGTTATATTCATCTGCAGACGGGTATACCGCAACAAGGCCGTAAATTTCGCACGCAGGAGCGAGTACGCTTAACGATTTTCTACTTACTTTGTTAGGTTAACCAGAGGAGAAAGATAACCAGACATGTTAACGCAGTTGAAACACGGCGATATTTGGGGAACAAATGCGGAGCTTCCAAAGACTTGGTGAGAAATAGATGTAGTCGTATTCTTCCAAGCTTGGAAGCTGAATGTGCAAAACTTGATCGGACGCCTTAATTCGCTTGTCTCAAATCTTCGACCAAACGGCAGCTTATTGATAGGCTATCTGTTGTCATCTTGGAACAGGGGACTTTGGAAAACGTATCAAACCTCCGTTGCTCTCTTTTTAGGCACTGACATGAATAATAATGTATTGAGTACACCGGTACCCGGTGAAGCCTTTGCTGTTATCTCGAAAGGCATTGTTACCGCAAGCTCAATATTGATTTTTATTTGCTCTTGACTAAATGGCTCTGTGTGCACAAATACGCTAGTCAAATAAGCTTTGATCGAATGGACAGAAGGACAACTCAGTCACGAAGCGGAAGCGTGCATCACCTACTTGTAGTCTTTTACCATCCTATATGCAACACATGGTAGGTAGCAAATTTTCGACTAGTTTTGCCTATGTGGATTCAAGAAAATCATATTAATGGAGTGATCATGGATACTGTGATCAAGTAGAGTACGTAATGTCGTCGTTTCTCACGTCTCCCTTGGGCATAGATTATTCTAATTGTTCTGCATTCTGAGTAGTTCATCAACAGTTTCTATTGAAGGTTGCAAAACTTAAGTGATAAAAGGCATCATAACAATTTTAAAACTCCGTAAGAGGAATGTCCAACATCACAATGTGCAACGGAAAACAGATTTCGAGATGTGCTTTGGTTGGCTCGGAGTTGTAGTGGATGCCAAAAATTACTCGAGCAGAAGAATTGCAGTGCCAACTTCAGGGAGAACAGAGTCAATGAGCCAATGAGAGTAATTCCACTTCATTAAATCGTAGTCGGTATTCTGTGCAGTAGCTATTTCTTTCGTCACTTTATCTTTTTCTCTGCCAAGACTAATTATTGGTTTAAGCTTGGAAGCTATTGACTCCAACGATGCTTGGTTAAAAGCGCCAGCTATGAGACAATCACACTTCTATGAAACCGTCAGTATGGAACTTCTGTAAGGTCACCACGGTTACAGGTCGCTTCCACTAAAGGTTCATGACAATTTTCCTCCCAGATGAGCTTTGCATTGCCACTATGGCTTGCTTCATATATATGGCCCTCGGAGTGGCATTATCATGAATTATGCAATCCCAAATGTGGGATCTCGTGTGATTACCAAGTAGTTGGGGAAGCTCTAGGACGTGAGTGGTTCCCGATACCAGAAACTGTATGTTTCCCGATAGTCGTTGGTCATGTCATGCATCTGAGAAAATATCAAAAAAGATCTGCTCATAAATCTTAATTTCTAGACGTGAAAAACTTTGATTATCAGTGAAATCCTTTTGCCTCCTGTACCGCATAAAACCCGATATATAAATGCTATCCTCGCATGTTATTTAACAAACTCATGGGTTTGCAACTGTGTTCTACTTTGGAATCGGACACTCTAAAGATAGATCTTGTCAGCGCCGTATATATATGTCTTAGAGTGCACTAGACATCTTCTCATCCTTGTAAAGGGTTCATTCGAAAATTCAAGAAATATTATATACATCTTGGCAGCATCGTTAAATTTGGCGAACACTAGGAGAAGTGGTCTCGTTTTTACCGAGATTATAATCAGACGCATCGTTAATACCCATCTAATTATCGCAGAAATAGAGAGCAGGGGTCTATAAACCATTACCTATCTAGTAGCTTCGCAGTCGCATCATACTAGTTGGGAGAAGCTGTGCTCAACCTGACGGAAAATTGTTAATTATGGCAAAGTTCTTTACTCACAGGAACGGACAGTTTGGAAAATAGATAGTCCATAAACACTATGTAGCATCCGCTTGATTTTGGAGCAATGATTGGAGCTGATTTGCATTTTGGCTTAGCAATGCTTCCGTCTCTAATATTTCTCGCAGCTTTATTCTTCCCTGCGGATTTGCTTGCTGTTGCTCACAACTGCTGCGTATCTTCCTGTCTTATGGTCATCGACCTTATCAACAGGCACCAGCGGAGTCGATTAAAGTGGGGAAAACACTATGCAGTTTTAAGGGAATGTGCTAGACTGCAGGTGTAAAAGAATAAGTCAGTTCTAGGTAACTTACTAGCAGTTAATATATCTGCCTGACCTAAGTGTTATCACAGCGTAGAAGGCACGCAGATTATTTTTTGCGATTCGAAAGTCATCAAGAGTACGCTGATTCCTGATTCAGTAAGCTGATGAAGTTAATCGTGCGTGTCTACTCACTCGCCACTAAATCTTATATGGATAGGAATAATTTTAGCAGCGACTACCCAGGCAGTATTCATGATTTCGGATTATCCACGGCTAAGCTGAAAGCATAGGCTTTGTAAATAGATGCAGTTATCACCTATCATCTTGACTGATTTTAACCACCCCCAACGTCGCTCACTCAAAATTGGTCCCATATTTCGTTATGCAAAGCGACTGATGATAACTACGCGTGGAATCAGTGAAAAATCCGATACGATTAATTCAAACTTTGTACAGGCTTTCGACAGTATTGCCTAAACTAACATGTGCCAAACAGACCAGATCTAACACACGGCAGTTTTACCCAGATAATTATCCAGAACTTCTAACGGCACACACTTGTTGATGCAGCAAAGAAAATCGATGGATGTTAATGAACGGTTTATGGGACAGTTGTAAAATTGCTACGAGTTTTACTGTTGTTTGACTGCGTCAATTAAACTACGGTGTGCAATACGAACCTGGTCACATACACAGACGGTTCGGAAATGATAAGTAGCTGGAACCATTAACGATACACCCTGGAAGTGCAATTAGGAAAGTCTATGGACATTAATGTATGGTTAATGGGGAAATGTTGCGAACGAGGTACATTTTTCACCAGTTTTGGAGCGTGACTATTAAACAACGTTGTAACAACAAACCAGGTTAAGTACACGACAGTTCCATAAAGATAATTAATCTTAACTAACTGACCTATAGGCGTCTGGCTATTCTCTAATTTGTTTTTACTGTCTGCAAGGAATTTAATCCCACTTTTTAAGGTTTGGCTTCAGGTAGGAAATTAAAACCATCTACTTCGTAGTCGGTTTTGCTGCTCAAGGCACGCGCGCTGGTGTTGGATTACAGCAATCGCGGTGGCCACACAGATGTTGGTGTTTCCTTTTCCGTCCAGTTGAGTCCTCGCTGGTTGGTTGCGGATCTGCGCACGTGGTACAGCAAAACCGGTTCAGATTTCGTATGCGTATATGGTTGTCCCCGTTGAATGTGGAAATACTGAGGTAATCAGTAGTGCACCTTCAGGAAAATAAACTGCTTGAGCAAAGGAAATCGCGCTGATTAATAGCGGTTTCAGCGGAGAATGTTCGTCACTCACCAAGTTCGATACAAGTCAGAACAATAGCTGATGCACTAGTAGTAAGATAGTGTTGGCTGCAATTCACTTTGCAGTGATCAAACGCAGAGTAGGCTCTGCGTGGCGCATGATCAAAAGGCAAGTTTGCTGCCAAATTACAAGCACTTGAACGTCGTCATTCAAACCTTTTGAAAAATGCACATTTTCTGTGCATTCCTGCAATACTCAATTTATACAGGACATTGCCTTAATTGCCGAAGCAAAATTGTCGTATAAATTTGTTTCAGGAAATAATACAAGCATGCACAGAATCTTTGTAAAACCATCCTCAAACAAGGTTTCATAGCCTATCTTTGATTTTAAAATCGTGAAAATGTGGCACTTTAAACTTTCACGCACCACCCATTTTAATACCGTTTGGTTTTTTAGCGAAAGGTGAAGACGGATGCTTGGCATGTAAAAGTAGCCGTTCCGCTATGTATATATATATATATATATATATATATATATATATATATATCGCGAGAGAGCCTCTGGTACGTTGAGTCTCTAATGGCTAGATCCCGACTGATGGTCTACACACTGCTGCTACTGTTATGGGGTAGGCTCAGGTCTTGTACTTCTCCTCGTGGCGATCGCTGGGTGAGAGTTGGCTTATGGACCTTTCCTAGCTAACAGCCAAGACACACCAATCCACTTAGGTCAATGCACTGACCGTGTGCTAAACCCGCTGCATTTCGGGTGTACATTTTATCGAAGGCATTGGCTGAGGACTTGAGTCGTTCTCCTGTCAGATGTGGGCGCCCTGCCAGTATCATAATCCAATCCCCATCCCCTTCGGAAGTTGGAATTTGGTCCATGGCCATTTCCTTTAAAACCTAGCGTTGAGAGACAACAGGTCCACTGCTTATAAGCTCACCTCTCATTTGGCGTATGACATGAGCGCCATATATCGTCTCTGATAATGGAAGGGCGCTTTCGGGTGCACAATACTTTGCCACTGCCTTCCTCAAGCTAGGTAGCCCATGTTCAGTTCGGGGAAAACGCGCCAAACCCCACCTGCATCCGGTTGTGGTTGCAGGTGCTTATCCCACTACGGTCACAAAACACGTATGAACGGTTCCATATCTGCAAATGCTGCGTGTGACTGACCTCAAGGAGATCACATTTAGTAACTAAAATCACCCATCCGAGCTGGATCTGCACACCGCAGCCTTGTGTCTTTAGCTATTAAGTCAAAGGCTCTGGGAAGATTCCCTCAAGCAAACCTTCATACAACCCATTGCCTTAAAGACCAGGCATTTTAGCCAAAGGTCCTGGGCGGAGTCTCTCAAACAAACTTCCGAATAGCAGTAACCACAACGCGTACCATTGCTCACCAACGCATTCGTATGCCTGCGCGCAAACCACTACATATCAAGTGCTAGAACGTGTACACACTAATGGACCCCGAGCGTTCTCGAGCGACGAACGGTGTTTGTCACGAGGGAACTGTCGCTGTACAACATGGAGAATGCGGCGTTCATTGAGACCGAGCAAACTCCAGTGACTTGGGAAGGAAAGTCAGATTTGCACACTTTGACGAGAAATGACCATGGAGATCCGACGGAGTAAAAATACATTGTAGAAGGAGAAGGCAAAGCAGTTGGACTACTACCCCAAACGCAACCAAGAACGGAAGTTTTAGACACTTGAAGGCGGTGTATGGAATGAGGTTGGAGTAGCTGAGGACACTAATCAATGGTAGCTCAGGTGCCACCTGCACACAGACTTCATCCATAACGCAGATTTGGTGTAATACTTTGATTGTCTCTTGAACAACCGTTCAGAACTCGACTGGCCTAATTTGAACGGACTGCGACAACGCGAGTTGAAGTGGTTTCTAGCAGACACACCGAATCTGGATGAAAGAGAGAGGGAGATCACTTGCAGAGAGCACTTGCTAAGCCGCGAAACGGAAAGCGTGCTGGTGCCGACAGAATCCCGCCTGAAATATTGAAACATGGCGGACCCGCGTTGGTCAATGCGTTGCACCACTTGGTTCAACGCGTGTGGAATGTGGAGCAGTTGCCTCCTAAATCATCATCATCAGCATCAACATGCTGAGTTGTGTGCGCAAGGCGATTGCCCGAATACTGCTCAACCGCCACGCCAGTTAGGTTGAGGAACAGAATGTGGCTGATATTGGGGGAGGAAGAATGACTCTTCCTAACTTTTAAGGTTCCAGAGCAAAGAGGAAATGCATGGTCAGCGGCAAGGGGGACGCAAAGCCATAGAAATGTAGTGTTAAAAACACTATCCACAGAGCAGACTGAATAAAGTTGCGGCGCCACCGGTGACAGGGAAAAAGACCTGGAGAGCAGAATAACAACGGTGGTTAGCGGGATTAAACTCGGTGGGACAACTCACCGAGTGTTTGTAGAAGCACAAACAAGAAAGCAGGAAAAAAGGGTACCTGTGGTAGTAGTGTTCTACCAGAAGACACGGCTACATTCATGAGACGTTTTACAGCGACACCCAAATTGTGTTTTATTTGCTTGGTCGTTTTGAAACAACTATTTTATCAAATAAAACCCTTCAATGCAATTTGAATAATGTTATATCTATCCAGTACCGCGTTACTTAAAAAATTGGATGTGTGATCCTCAAAAAATCATCGGACACTTCGTGAAAATCTATAGTTTCCACTTCTCGCTAAAGTCAATAAGAAGGTTAAGAAATATGACTTGATTGTTTATGCTAGTTATTTAAAACAAATCCATAGAGAAATGAAGGACGCGATTGACATGTAAATCACGATTTAAATTTTCAACCCCTTTGATGTAAAGCCCGGTAATGTTGGTTTAACTTCGTGAATGCCTAATACGGCTACAAAGTGACAAAACGATATCACCACATCCTACTTTAACGGCTTCAGAGTTACAGAATCGGAGATCCTGTACCTTTTTTGGATTGGCAGCTTCATATCCCAACGGAGGCTTAACGTACGTGTTTGGGGATCACTCTCTAACTCAACTGAGGTGGAATGCGGTGTTCAAAAAGGTTCAGTGCTGGGACCGCGTTTATTCCTGGTGTTTATCAACGACTTGGCAAGAGTCATCTCCTAAAATTTCCTGCTTTTCGCCGGTAACGTCAAGACAAAGCGGGCGATTGGTAAGAAGCCAGATAAGGATCTGTTCCAATATGACTTAGATTGCATTTAGGAATGGTCAAACAGGAACAAGCTGCAATTGAACATAGATAAGTGCAAAGTTATACATCTGCGTCACCAGCCGGTGAGCGCATTCAAGGTTGGAGACCACACCTTGACGATGTTTTCTCAGGAGAGTGACCTGGGTGTATTGCTACAAAAATGTCTCGGGTTTTCAAAACAAGCAGAGAAGGTGACGAGAACCGGAAATCAACAATTCGGCCTTCTTCGCAGAGCCATCGGCTGGTTTGAACCCCAATATTACCCAAATGCTTAACGCCTACGTGCAATTTCACGTGGAATATGCTGTTCAGGCGTGCCAGCCGTGGCAGAAACAAGATTACTTTGCTCTCGAGACTCTTCAACGAAGGGCAACAAAGAACGTCAGGGGCCTCTTTCATCTGCCCGATCAGCTTAGACTGAAATCTCTAAGAATGTACGGCAGTCGATATCGGCTTTTGCGAGAGGATCTCATAATGGTTTTCCAGATTCTGAAAAACCCAAACCACATTTGCCGTCCGCTACTGGAACTGAATTGATCCATGGGCCGGAGAAGTTTGTCAACCGGGAATCCAGTGAGCAACAAACCCATGGTCAATCGTAGCTCAGGCAATCGGGGAATTGAGATCCTCTCGAAAATCATGTGTTCGTCCTGTGCCAATTCCTACCACGAAACAAATGTGAACATTACGCGTAACGAAGTTAACAGCGTATCGACACATAGCTTATGGTTTTGTGACATATATTCAAATAGTCCAATATTAAGATTGTTCATAAACTTACGAGAATGTGTAAAGCATTGGCCGTTACGTCAGCAGACCAAAAGGAACTGATCGCGGCATTGGGAGGGAAAATTTCAGAACTCGATTTGCAGATTAGTGCATTACGTAGCCAGAATCCCCGACCTGTTAAAAAA
Source organism: Dicrocoelium dendriticum (assembly GCA_944474145.2). Lineage (NCBI taxonomy): Eukaryota > Metazoa > Platyhelminthes > Trematoda > Plagiorchiida > Dicrocoeliidae > Dicrocoelium > Dicrocoelium dendriticum. Next base: position 6,956,213 of record OX104069.1, on the reverse strand, counting down.
CAAAAACTCTCTAGCAACAGTGCTACCCAGTCCAGCGAAAGGCAAACACCATTGGTGAAAAACAGCAGTGAAAACAGGCCGCATGAGCGGTACCCCAAGTCTCAAGTAATGCGCCAAAGCATGCAGAGTTACGCAAATTTGCATATTCATCTCCGTCAGTAGCTGGTCAACAAAGATTGACCCCTACAGATGGCCCAACTGACGGCGTTGCACGTAAAAATTCATGCTGTAGCCTTGGCGCATTGTCCACGGAAGACAAGCCAGACACCCACACTCGAAAATCCTATGCATACAAGGAATGCAGAACAAACAATTACTACGCAACCAAAAGCCGATGACAGAATATGTCCAAACGTCCCTGAACCCACTAGCGAATCGCCAAAAGTTAGACAAGCTGGGGAGCAAAACCGGTGGACTGAACTAACCTGCGCACGCGGACTGAAAGTTTTCAAACTGGCCTTAAACGCCGTTCACGAAATCCATCATCTCCACACTTAGGGGAACCTCGCTTACTGCGAATAACGTTTGGCAACACGCGCGACCTGGAAGATGTTCACTTACCAAGTCACATGCTAGTGAACTCTTCTGTCAGTGCCTGAATTTTTCCTGACAGGCCATGGGCAGAAAGACAGAAACGGGAATCCAACCCTAGTTCGTCACGTCAAAATGAGATGAAGAAAGTGGTACTAGTTCCTGGTGTGCCAGAATTGAAGCATGACGGTAGCAGTGAGCGACAGATGCACGACATCGTTCAATGGAGGTACATCGCAGAACTATACGACATGAAGAATGTCGTGGCTTTTGACGTCACCCGTCTAATTGTTTCCACAAACTACCAAGGTAGCGGGCCATGAATTCTGAAGACACCTTGCCTGCGCCCGAAATGGTATCAGTGGAAATCCAAGCATGGCATGACAACAGAAAACTTGGGCCACCAGAATTACGGTTAAGATCATTCCTTCAATTAGTGCAGAACCCAGATACAGATGAGCCAGCCTCAATACTACCTATCACAAACCAGCCAACTGTGCAAACAACCGTTCCAAAAAACGTCAGCAGACCGGCACTATTTGTGCAGATCACTCACAGCGAACCGAGCTCTTGATGCGTCAACAAATACAATGCTGCCACACCAACACTCAGGGTTTTATTCTAAGCTCTCGGAACTGCGTCCTCTACATTATAAAACAACTTAAGACCTCATAGCAGTCATTGAAAATTGGCTCTCAAACGACATACTTGATCCAGAGATTGAACTCAGTGAGATGTCAGTCATTCGAAATGATCGTCCATCTCGCGGTGGCGGTGTTGCTCTTTACTATCGAGATTATTTGTAATGTGAGGCACTTACCGAAAAGTACCTTGTTATTCCCGACGCATATTTTGTCGACTGCACCTAGCAGGTAGAGATGCTATTTAACAGAAGAAGAGTGATGCTTGCCTCTTATCAGTTATTTGTAGACCTCCGAACTCATCAGCAGACAGCGATAACATTCTGTTAAACGCCCTCCACTATGCTGTTTCACAAAAGTGCTCTCACTATCTTATAATGGGTGACTTTATTGTTCCTTCAATATCACCAATGTCTCGTAATGGGTCAACATTTAAATCGAAACTCTTCGAATTCTTGGATATGGCAGTTTTGTAAAACCATGTGCATCGACCAAGCAGACATCGCGGGTCATACAATTCACACTCCTGGACTTAATCCTGACTAATGAATAGTTGATGGTTGCGTCAGTAGCATACGATCCTACACTGGGCCGTAGCAAACATTCAGTCCTAACATTTGGTTAGGTATGTTATGCCAGTATTGTTGCTAAAGAAAGAGAGACTCAACGCACTATTACGGAGTATTAGAAGCTGCGCAGCTTAGCAGCAACTGTTGACTGGGACCAATAGACGCACACCTCAGCGAATGACGCGTGGAATGAATTGAAAAGCAAAATTAACTGGGTTATACAATAAGCAACGAAGGTTGTACCATTACGAACATCGCGCCGGATCAATATGGGGATCCGGAGCGGAACACGTAAATAGGTCAACAGAAGAGACGAAATCTGGAGGCAACATTTGCTAAGCCAATATGATATCACATGGCAGAATTACAAATTCATCAGAAACTACTGCACGCCACTCACTAGGGTCGATAATTACGAATGGCAAGATAATATGTTGCTGAAATTAACGAGTAACACCAAACTTCTATACAGATTTGTGAGTGGCAATTAAAGGTTAAGCCCGGAATACCCCCACTCCGGACGGCCAGTGGCCTAACAACCACTGCTGTGGATGCCGCGAACGCTCAACTCTTGCAGTTTGGCTCGGTAGCTGCAAATATCATGAAATCTTTCCCTATCAACTCCCAGACAATGTCGTTGGCTTATCCAGCGTCATCTTTACTCCAACAGCGGTTTCAGGCAAACTACAGTCTCTCCGAGAGTACAGTGCCCCTGAAATCGGCATGATCTGACCAAAGTATTAAACCACTTGCTCCCACCATAGCAGCACCACCTGCAACCATTTTCCAGGGTCTGCTTAACTCCCATACACCAATCTGAGTGGAAAATGGGATTATCACTCTAATATACAAAGAAGGTACACGATCGGATCCTGCTAACTACCGACCTATTACTCTCCTTCCTGTTTTATCGAAAGATATGGAATCGGTAATCGTAGATGAACTGACGCGATACTTTGAAAGTCAACAGATAATTGCTAATGCCCAATATGGTTTCCGACGCAGACGATCTTGTCTCACCAATTTGCTGATTACTCGGTACTTATGGACCAGGGCGGCTGATGAAGGGGTGCCCATAGATGTGATATACCTGGATTTTTCTAAAGCATTCGACAGGATCAATCACCTCTTTCACCTCCGAAAGCTTGCTGCCTACGGTATCAACGGTTCCCTGCTCACCTATTTGAAAGACTACTGACACGACAGAGCAACCAGGGTAAAAGTAGCCGGCACTTATTCTGAAAGCCTTTGCTTCTCCAGTGGTGTACCACAAGTATCCGTACTGGTTCGGCTACTGTTTTCAGTCTACATTAATGACGTTCCTGCAGACATTATATCTCCGATGCAAATATTTGCAGACCATGCTAAAATATGGAGAGCAATTCGCTCAGCATCCAAACGTGTGCGCCTGCAGGAAGATCTGACCCGGATTAACGAATGTGCAGAAAGGAACCATCTCTCACTGAAACCTGCGAAGGGCCACCTGCTAACCTTGCGCAGCAGCTTCGTCAACACATGCCTTTTGTGGAAACACGTCATGCAATACATGACTAGTGAACGCGAGTTAGGTATAATCATGCAAAACTTTCTTGGAAATTCGCTCCAATGTTCGAAAGCAGCAAGTGTGGCGAACTTGAACTTGAGACTCTTGAGGCGAGCTCTCGGCACTTTTTTGCAATTGATAGTATCATTGTTGATTAGCTCCTACATTCGTCCTCATGTTGAATATGCAATTCAGGTGTGGTGTCCGTGATTAAAACGAGACATCTGTTCATTGGAACAGCCCCGAAGAAAAGCCATAAAGGCAACGCGTGGACAATCCGGTATAAGTTACGAACGTCGTCTTAGTGTACTTGGTGTATTCTCATTAGAATACCGAAGGCTTCGAGGAGATCTTACTCTCACATACCTGATATTAACCGAAAGCGAGTATCTATGTACATCACTGTTGACTCCACCCCCATACAAACAAAACCGAGGCAACCACCTGAAACTTATGACGCAACACTCTCGTTTGAATTGTATAAAGCATTTTTTCTCACTTAGAATCTGTTCTCACTGAAATGCATTACCAAACTATGTGGTGAACGCACCGGACATGACGACATTCGAAAGACTAAGATTTTCATCAAAGTGCTAAACGATACACAACACTTTTTTAAAGTGCAATGGTTTAACCACTGATAATTCACGTTCCAAATTGGATCATTTTAATTATAATTTTCTTCTGCATATACATACTCTGGGTTGTAATGTTATGCTTTTTATCCCATCATACACCAGTGAACCATTGAACGTGCGGAATAAGGAACATTAGAATAAATGTATGCAGGTTGACCCAGCAAATGCAGGCTTCGAGGAATATTAAGGGAATCAGCAAGGACAAGTTATAGTGTAGCGTGAGACTCATGATAGCATTTTGTGAAAACAGATGTACGGCCATTAAAACCAATGGACGTTTAGAACGTTCCAACAAAAACAAAATTTAACGTCGAGAAATATAGAAAGATTATCCGTTCAGGCGCACTCCAAGGGCCTCCCTAGAAGGCTGAAGGATGGAAGCGTGCAATATTGCTGTCAGGTGGGGGAGATTAAGTGAACTCAGTTTTTCAGTGGCAAGCGTTTATTCGGCAAAAAGAGTTACGCAAAAAGTACAGCAAGCCAAACACTTCGATATAACTTGCAGTTAAACAAATGGTGAATCACTCGCACCAGTATCATGCAATCCGATTACTCTGCACACAGTATATCTCGGGAAGGTTGAATCGGTATGACGGGCGAAAGTAAGTTCCTGGCCGCCGAACTAGCGTACACCAATCTCAAAAAGATGCAAAGGTGAACAACTGTTATGGCTTAATGTGAAACTTTATGCGAAATGACTGCTTAATTAATACTAGTTTGTGTATTTGTAGCGGCATAAGTTGCGGTTTTAAAGAGTTGTTATGTAAGTGTACATTATGAGCGTCAATAAGAAATGTGTATGCCGTAATCGGCGCTTGTTTAGCGGTCGTTAATGGCAGACTCAATATTTAGGACCTTTGCAAGAGATTTGCATGCAGTACAAGATGTTGTGCTAATGCGGTAGCGTCCGTCGATGTAAAAAAGACTTGAATATGCAAGGGGAATGCAAAAGTTAGTTAAATGTCTATTGCTGGACACGCCTAGTGATATATTATTCGGTAAATGAATGAGTTTATCTACAGCCTTTTTAATGGGGGAACGTGCTTTAGAAATTATTTATGTAGATAAATACAAGGTAGAATGCAAATAGGTATGGAAGTCTGCAAAGGGTTTTGGAATGGTTATCGTCGGACTATAAAGGAAAAACGAGGCGACTATGTATTTCAGTATATGCATTACATAAAACGAGCTACTGAAAGATCGTAGTTGGCAGTAATTGAAATATATTGCTTGCTTCAAATAGTGTCTAACGGTAGTGCTGCAATGTGCAATGGAGCTAACTGAAAACTGCAATATGCTGGCCGTTCTGAAGTATTACAGTTTGCTGGCTCCACAGTAGGTGTCACAGTGTTAGAACCGAAGGGGCAGGCGGTAACATTTTTATTGCTAAAGTGGCTTACACTAGGTGTGTGCGTTCATACTTTGGAGGCGTCCGCTCATTTGCGTGATTTCCATGGAGTGTTCCTCAACTGGTGCTTGCCTCTGTGTTCACTCCTCGTGCACATGGAACTGTAATCCTAATGTCATCTTCCACTTTGGGGAATTCGGCAGGGCTCGCTGTTGGTGTGTCATCTTGCACCACACTACTTATACCCGGCGAAGTATTATCTACCTTTAATCCACCACAACAACAATGCTAACATATGCAATGAAGCAGACTGACTGCTCATATAAGCTGTGTGCCCATAAGTACTAAATGGCAACACTAAAAGTATTATTTCTAAGGGAATATATTTATGTATTTATGTATATGCAAGGACTGATGCATAAGCTGGTGGTCGGTAATTATCGGAGGATCCCGACTATACTTAAGTTGCCACAGCGATGCTTACATATGCAATACAGCTGACTGACTGCTCATATAGTCTGGAGGCCGTAATTATGAGATCATCGCCACTCCACTTAATATTTAAAAGGGCTTTTATATATATATTTATATGAAATACGGCTAAAGGAATGCTAATGTAACCTGGTGGTCGGTAATTATCAGAGGATCGCAACTCTACTTAATTTGTCGCAGCGATGCTAACATATGCAGTAGAGCTGACTGACTGCTCATATACTCTGGGGCCCGTAAGTATTAGGTCGTCGCCACTTCAATTAATGTTTAAAAGGGGAATATGGTTATTTACTTATTTATTTATATGCAAGGAAGGTAAATGGCCGCTAACATAAGTTGGTGGCCGGTAATTACTACACGATTCCAACTCTACTGAGGATGTCACCGCGATGCTAAAATATGCAAAAGGGGTCACTGGCTATTCACAAAACGTGGCCGCTCGTAAGGGTTAGTGGTTGCTGGCTGCACAGAGGATGACACAGCAATGCTTCCATATACCAGGAAACTGATTGTCTACTCTAATAAGCTGGCGGACGGCAAGTGCTAGATGTTCCCGACTACGCTGAAGATATGAAATAAATGCTATCGTAGGTAATGGAGGTAAATGAGAGCTCATATCAGCTGGACGCCGGTATTTGTTACACATTGCTGGCTGCACAGAATGTGTCACAGCATAGTCTTTGGTCCGTTTAAACCCTCAATTTTTTCCCAAATCGTTAACGCCTACAATGCAGTGGTATGTTTATTACGCCAACATCTCCCCTATTGTACGGAAGTCTGGGGTTTAGGGCACCACAACGTTTCTCAAGTTGTCATGCAAATCACTTTCGCAAGAATTTGTATCCTACGGGACTTCCGTATCCATGTAATGTTATCTCGTAGCACACCGTTGTTCCATAAGGAATAGAGCTACCGGACTACTCGCATACACTGGGCGCCAGTAGTTATCTCGCCGGCTAGATAGAATGGGTCACGGCAATGCTACCGTATGCAATGGGGATAATGGACTGTATACATAAGCAGGCCGCCGTCATTCAATGGATGTTCCCGGTTCTGATTAAGAAGGCACAGCGATGCTACTATATGCAATAAAAATAAATGACTGTTCACTTTTGTTTGCCGCTGTTAAGTGTCGTACGCTGCTGGCTCAAATGAAGATGTCACAACAATGCCTCCATGTGCGACAGCGCTGTCGCCAATAATATAAGCTTGCTGCGGGTAGATATTACATAATCCGGACTGCACTTATGACGTCACAGGCATGCTACTATATGCTATAAAGGTAACTAGCAACTCATATAAAGTGGACGCCAGTGATTAATAGATGTTCCCATTTGCACTTAAGATATCACAGCGATGCTGACATATGCAATGCATGTCACTGACTACTCACATGAGCTCGCCACTCTTAAGTGTGAGAGGTTCCTGGCGCAACGAAAGGCGTCACCGCAATACCAGCATATGCAATTGTACCGACTGACTATTCTAATAAGCTGGAGGCGGATACCTATTTGGAGTTCCCGACTACGCTGACTACGTGAAAGGGATGGTACCATTGGCGCTGGTGATATCGGACTGCATATATAACGCTTACCACGGTAAGTATTACAGGTTGCCCGCTTCACAGATTGCGTCTCAGCCGTGCAAGCAATGCAGTGGAGGTAAATAACTAATCACTAAGCTGCCCACTAGCAAACAAAAGCTTTCGCCGGCTCCACCGCTTTTGCCACAGCAATACATTGTCCATATAATACCATGATGAGGGTGAATGTAACACGGGAGAAGCGTTGCTCAGGACCATGCAAAGTGCTCACGCTGTTGTTGAGGACAGTATAGGTTTGTTGCGTCAACACAGTGGATCACTGAGGTCAGGGCTATATTCCATGCAATGGCAATAAAAATGGGAAGTTAATACTGAACGTACCTGCTGAGGGGTTCCATCCTTGCCGTTTCCAGAGTACACCTGCGAGGGGCCATGGAAAGGCATATGGATAAAAAGGGCGAGGGTTATGATTTGTCCATACGTTCCACGGGACGAACATGAGTTACGCTTACCTGTTTCACTCTATGGTGGAGCCTCGCGTACCAAAAAACCTAACTGCCACTAAGAATAGGGCTCCGTTAACATAAATAACGGATAAATAATAATCGTTGTTAGTAGAGCCACTCACTAGGCTGCCATGCGGTATGCTCCAAGCAGTACCCAGCGAAAGTCAAGCAGCGTGGGTTACCATACGGCGGAGTCACGCCGATGCAGCGCCAGAGGGTGGCCCTAAAAAGGGCCGGTTTGCCGTTCTCAGTGGCATGCATGAAGGGGAATTGTGTTAGAAATTGTGAACTCACAAGCAAAAGACGCACACATAGTGCTCCTGGTCTTCGTTGTACACGGCACATACCTGATGAAGCCAACGGTTGCAATTGCAGCACATCACCCAGTGAACGATGTATCCGATGGTTTTCGGTCAACCCTCCGTACCGCAAATGATGCATGCGTTTTCGTTATTGTTTGCAGGTTGTTTATGCTCTGCTCTGGCGCGTTTATTCACCGTTTTGCGAAGTACAGAGGTGACAGTCGGCATGCCTCGGAAGTGCAGGGGTGCGTTTCGGTAGAGAGTTGTTGGGCTTCCATCACCCTAGGTGAAAGCGAGTGCTTCCTTTTTGTTGCCCTGGGCCGGTGACGCTGTTGTATGGCGTCCGCCTGGTTGACCTTGTCAGGAAGGCAATTTCCAATTGACACCAGTCTCTGCCTCCGAAGAAAGGTATTTGTCTGATCTTCCCCTTTTCGCTATTCCGAATTAAACACCCAGGAATTTCTCTGCAGCAATTCTAGCACAGCCGAAGAAAAATCTAAATTCCAACAGCCTTGACCACGAAAAACGTGTTAGCAAAAACTCTGCCAACGTAGCCAGAAAATGCCGCCGAAAACACTGTCCTCTCAACTCTGAGGCAAAAGTCCAATTAGCCGGGTGTTTGAAAGCGCATTCGTCCGCTCGATCGATTGCCTGATCGACCGCACGGGGTAGGCGATTCTCTTTATCCCAGCTTTCAGTCACCATTATATACTTTCCCTTTTTTCTTTTATGTTTTTATCTGATTCCCGGATACCTCCCCTCCTGAAGCTGTTGCCGTTGTGTATGAAGCTAGCTGGGGATTAACCTGGGGCCTCCTGGAAGCGATTCTTCGCCTACCGGTGCATCGTCTTGGCTGTAGTGCTCTGGATTCGAATTCCGTACTCTGCGGTCTGGTATTATTCGTCTGATGACAGGGTTCTTCTACTGGCTCTGTAGGCAAGTTGAAGCTGTCTGTCAACAGGTCAAATGGAAGCTTGGCGGATTCTATTGCTTGTGGCTGGCACATTGTTGTTCGCAGTTGGTTTGCATGGCGTACCCATACCTGCGTTCCAACCAGCACGTCGTAAATGACGCTTCCGCGCTTGCACTGGATCGTTCCTGGCGTCCATTTTGCATGTCTACCCAGATAATCACGCACAAGTACTGGCTGACCCGGTGTAAACGAACGTTGCTTGGCACCAAACCGCCGATTAAAATCACGTTCCATCTTTAGGTTTCTTTCACCAGCTATGGACTCTGAGGATGGCCGAACTGCATCATATGGCTTGCGAAGTTTTCTCTTCATCATTGCCTCTGCTGGTGATATTCCACCCGGCGTTCGTGGATTTTGTGTAGATCGGTACAGAAATAGGAAGCGGTCGATCACCTCCTCTAGGTCTCCCTCCCTCCTTGATTTGAGGAGAGCGCGTTTGAATGTATCCACGTACCTCTCTGCTTGGCCATTCGATTGTGGGTGGAATGGTGGAGACCGCATGTGTTTGATGGCGCAGCGTTGGCAGAATTCCGTGAATGTGGCCGAAGTAAACTGTGCTCCATTGTCCGTCACCAATGTTTCAGGGCAGCCGAACCTGCTGAAGATTTGTCGCAACCTAGAGATGGTTGCGCTGGTTTTCGTGCTTCTCATGAGGAACACTTCGGGCCACTTGCTATAAGCGTCGACCACTATGAGAAAGTTCTGGCCATTGATTGGGCCTGCAAAGTCTACATGAACACGACTCCAAGGTTTAGTTGGTTTAGGCCATGAGCGGAGTTCAGTCTTTGGCGGTGCCCTTGAGGCGGTAGCGCAGTTGCCACAACTTTTAGCTAGCTGCTCTAGCTGCCTGTCCATAAACGGCCAATATACATAACTTCTGGCAAGCGCTTTCATTCGGTTGAGCCCTGGATGACCTGCATGTAACTGTCGCAGCACTCTTTGTTGCAACGCCTGCGGGATGACTACTCTGTCTGAGAACATGATGCAATCGTCCACAATGGAAAGCGAATGTCTTCGCTGATAGAACTGCTGCATTTCGGCAGATGAACACGAACGTGGCCAGCTGGTTCTGTGGAAGTGTGTCACCTTCTTCAGGATTGGGTCTCGAAGCGTTATGCCCGCACAGCATCGGCCGTAACTGGCATACCATGTAGTGCCCCGTTCACCAGGAATTTGACATTTGGTTCGTTTTCAACTGAGGCAATGATAGTGTCCTCGTGTTCTTGTTGCTGGGAATCAGTGAGGCGTGACAACGAATCTGCTTGGCCCAGCGAATTCGTTGACTGATTACGGATTTCAAAATCATAGCCCAGCAGTGTAAGTGCCCATCGTTGGAGTCGATTGGCTGTATAGGCAGGAATTCCCTTCTTCGAGCAGAAAATGGCCAGCAGCGGCTTGTGATCCGTCAAGAGTTTGAAGCGGCGACCATACAGCATTTTGTGAAATTTCTTCACAGCAAACACTATGGCCAATGCCTCCTTCTCGATCTGACTGTAGTTTCTTCAGCTTTCGTTAGCGTCCTGGCGGCATGTGCGATCGCCTTCTGAGATCAATCTGGGAACGTATGGGAAACTACGGCACCGATTCCTAGACTCGATGCGTCTGTGGCAAGGACAATTTCCCGGGAAGGATCAAAATGAGTTAGGAGTAAGTCTGAAGCCAACAATGACTTGACCCGCTCAAACACAGTCTGGCATTCTGGCGTCCAATTCCAGGATTGGCCCTTGCTCAACAACTTATTCAATGGGGCACGCAGGCGATGTAGTTCGGGCAGAAAAGCGCTGTAATGACTGATTAGGCCACAGAATGAACGCAGCGACTGCAAGTCCACAAGTGGGTGCATCTTTTGAATAGCTCGGATATTTTCTGGATCAGGGCGACGACCGTCTTTTGAGAAGATGAAACCGAGAAACTTGATGGTTGGTGTAAAATAGGTACACTTATCTTCGCGGATACGGAAACCATATGACTGGATACGTACAAGCACTTCAGCGAGCCGCTGAAATAGTTCTTCTGCCGTCCGACCCATTAAAATGATATCATCCAGGTACGCCGCGGCTCCAGAAACTCCCGCGAGCCTGGTGGCCATCAGCTGCTGGAAGATGGCTGGTGCTGTTTTCACGCCAAAAGGGAGGCGGTTGTATTGGTACAAGCCACGATGAGTGTTGGTGGTCAGCAATTCTCTTGAGCTTTCATCAACCTCAACCTGGAGGTAGGCATCGGACAAGTCGAGCTTGGCGAAACACTTCCCACCATTTAGCTTGGCAAAGATATCTTCTGGTATCGGAAGGGGGTATTGATGGTCGTCCAATGCGGCATTCAAGCCGGTCGAAAAATTGGCGCAGACTCGCACTTCACCGTTCGGCTTTTTCACAGCAACAATCGGCGTAGCCCATGAAGATTAGTTCACTGGTGTGATGACACCGGTTGGTTCCAGTAGGTCGAGCTCCTCAACAACTGCTGTCATGGCTGCATACGGTACCGGTCTTTTTGCTCTAAAGACTGGCTTGGTTTGTAACATTTCCGTGCTTGTCCGTCGCCATTGTTTGATCTTCCCCTTTCCGCTATTCCGAATTAACCACCCAGGAATTTCTCCGCAGCAATTCTAGCACAGCCGAAGAAAAATCAAAATTCCAACAGCCTTGACCACGAAAAACGTGTTAGCAAAACTCTGCCAACGTAGCCAGAAAATGCCGCCGAAAACACTGTCCTCTCAACTCTGAGGCAAAAGTCTAATTAGCCGGGTGTTTGAAAGCGCATTCGTCCGCTCGATCGATCGCCTGATCGACCGCACGGGTAGGCGATTCTCTTTAGCCCAGCTTTCAGTCACCATTATATACTTTCCCTTTTTTCTTTTATGTTTTTATCTGATTCCCGGATAGTATTTAGGCTGCTTTGGTAGAAATGCTCTGCCTCAAGGAAAGCCATTGTACCCAGACTGGTCATGGCAACGGTTAAATCACAGAACTGCCGGTTGGCACGAGACAACTTCTCCTCACGCGTTAACACGACTTGGGGAGGCAGATGTGGAGGGCATGGGTGCAAATTCCGCACTGAAGATTTCCCCATCAGAGATAGGAATCTGATGGTCCCGCATCGACCAACGGCTTCTGTGCATAAGGGGGTTACGTCGGCGTTTAACATGCCAGCTACCCGCACAATGTGTGCGCATGGCATATCCCATTGCCTAAGAAACCTGCAATCACAGCTCATCTCCTTACCCATACAAACGGGGTGTTTTCGGTCTCCCTTACATACTACTTCATATCCAGTGCCGTTAGGCTGTATTGAGGTGATTGTCTCCGGAGAAAGGTGCTCCAAAAATATGGCAGCAGCATAAGTAGAAAGGCAGGAAACCAACTACCGCAACTGCAGTGTTCCCGGAATGGTGCGCAGTTTCGACATCCGCCATTTGCCTAGTGAAGTGGTCCAACATGATTCCTCATGGCGTGCTCTACGTACAACTGCCTCAAAACGCTGCAACAGTGATGTTCTTTTGCTTAATCCAGACTTGAGGTGTTTATCCTCGTTCTCTAGTCTGTTTGTGGTGAAGGCAACCAAGGTGCGCACATTGCGCAATTTGTGGTTCGCCAAGCTTCCTGCGAAGTGCAACCATGTCCGACTAAGGTAACTGAACGCCTCTTTACTTCTTACCCTTATAGCTCTGAGCAGCATATAAAATTGCAATTCCGTCTTCGTGTATGTTGTATCTACACGTACACTAGTCCCCTGCACGCAGGGTCTTGAACAAGCACGACCAAAGCCCCGAACGAGGAAGCAGAACTCTACTGGTACGCAACACAAACTTCTATTCACACCAACGGTACATACACTCAGTACATTCAAAACAACCTGGTATTGATCGCAAACGGACGGGCATCCAATCACAAGCTACGAAGTGCGGTCGTGGTAAGGCCCGCGCGTAAGCACTGCCACAGTGAACACTAATTTTTGCATCCACTGCTTGAGCAGAACTCTGTCTGCCTTCTTCACTTTTAACAAAGACTGGCATTTGCCTGAAACTTCCCGCAGGAAATGAAACCGGCATAATACTACGTTGTCCGTGGATATGCTGACTTAAATGCCTTCAGTTGACCCAGGCACCTATCCATGACTATTGTCTACGCTGACAAGGTGGTGGGCAACATTTCCGTCATGCCCCGAGCAACCTCCAGGTAACTGCATGCAGTCTCGTTGGGCATTAAAGCGGAAAACAGGCTGCGACCTACGCCGAAACCGTCAATCACCATGCAGTGCCAAAGAACATAACCACCGCAGTTCACCTGATGCATCAATTCCGCAAGAAGTACCTCCCCGTTTTTCTCCGCTATTGAAGTCATTGAAGCAGGAACGAAAAACACGAATCGAACTTGCGACCCATCTCTTTCTACACGCACAGCGCCGTTCTTACTCAACAATATCGGTACCGCGTTTACATCATTCCCTTTAGATACCCCACTTAAGCGATGGCGGATGGAAAAGCGGTCCTGTCGATTCAAGCGCTTGTTATACCTTTCAGTGACCTAGTCTCGCAATTCTCCGGTATTACGGAAGGACTGCATTAAATCAAACACCTACCGCTCCGCCTCAGGAGTCATACGCCGGTTACCCACGTAAAAACTTGGATTGCCCATGTGAAAATTATGAGTATGCACCAGACAATGCGAGCTTATCTCATAGGAAATGCTGTTAGCACTGAAGGATATGCTCGCTTTACAACCGAGGCTGACACACCTATGCAACATGAATTACGTATAACACACCGTGCGCACTTACCGACTGCCACCTTCTCCTTTCTGGGTGCAATGGTCACAAAGATATTAAACCCATTTGTACCCCATCCCGTCGGATAGATCTTGACCTGACATCTTCTTATACGACACAGCCGTCCAAACGTCATACATATAAAAACTCGTAGCCGTCTGAAGTTGAAACCGCCTCAAATCTTCCTCGAATTCAAAAAACGCCTTATAATATTGGCGAAAAGCAGCGCGGAACGCAAGAGTATCATCCACAGCCATTGCAGCGAAACCGAAACAACACCTGCGCACTAAAATAAACACCGCCTCATCCATCGTAAAATTATGCACTACCATTTTCAGTTCCCATAAATGAATATACCTTTATTAAACCCTTATAACGCCTTATAACGCCATAGGCGGGAGAGCCTATAGTGCGCGGAGACAAGTGGTGGCTAGATCCTGACAGATGGTCTACCCGCTGCTGCTACCGTTGCGCCATCGTCTCATGTCCTGGGCGCCTCCACTTGGCAACCACTTGTTGGGATTTGGGTTTCGCCCTTCTCCCTGCTAAGGTCCAGGACACCAATCTGCATGAGACGGCTAACTTATCATGTGCTAGACCCGCTGCTTTTCAAGGGTATATTTAATGGAAGGCTTTGGCTGAGGACCCGAGTCGTTCTCCTGTCAGGTGTGGGGGCCCTGGCAGTATGCTAGTCCATCCTCTTCTAAGGTTAGGAGTTGGTCTATGGCCATCTTCCCGTAAAACCTAGCCATGGGAGACGACAGATTTACGGGTTATAAGCTCACAGCTCGATTGGCATAGAGCACGATTGCCACGCATTGTCTCTGACGGTGGGAGGACACCTCCGGGTGTTCAATGGTTTGCTACTGCCCACCTCAAGCCAGGTAGCCGCTGGTCAAATTGGTGCAAACCCGCCAAAACTCCACCTGCGTCTGGCCGTGGTCGCAGGTGCGTATCCTACTACGGTCGCAAAACATATAATAATTGTTCCAGTACCTCCAAGGCTGCGTGTGACGGTCGTCAAGCAGATCCCAATCTGTATCTGCAATCACATTCCCGAACTGGATCTGCTCCCCAATGCCTTGTGGGTCAGGCTATTGAGCCAAAGGCTCCGGGCGGAGTCCCTCAAGCAAACCTCCAAACCACCCACTGCCTTGTGGGTCAGGCTATTGAACCAAAGGCTCCGGGTGGAGTCCCTCAAGCAAACCACCGAAGCACAACGACCACCTCGCGGGTGATTGCCCACCAATGCAATCGTATGCCTGCGCACAAAGCACTCAGAATCGAGTGCTGGAACCTGCGCACTCTACTGTACCAGAATTCCAGCGAGCGCCCGGAGCGACGCACTGCACTCGTCGCGATGGAGCTGGCGCGCTACAACATCGATATTGCGGCACTCAGTGAAACTCGGCTCGTCGAGCAAGGTACGTTGCATGAAGCAGGTGCTGGCTACACATTCTACTAGGTGGACAACGCCGCCTCAGTACCACGTGAACATGGGGACAAATTTGCAATATCCGATCGCTTCCATGGCCAGCTGGTGGGTGAACCAACGGGCATCAGCGCGTGACTGATGACTGTTCGACTAGGACTTGGAAGAGGCAAGTTTGCTACTTTTATAAGCACGTACGGTCCGACTATGTGTTATCCTGATGACACGCGTGAGCATTTCTACACTCAGCTATCCTCCGTGATACGGTTTGTGCCGAGGAGCGACCGACTATTTCCGCTGGGTGATTTCAACGCGCGCGTTGTGCGTGATGCATCGGCGTGGACAGATGTTATCGGTGCGCATGGCATTGGCTCAGCGAATGCGAACGGTGACAGGCCGCTCTCACTTTGTGCCACTCATGGTCTGACGATCACAAACACTCGGTTCGCACTGAGTGCGCATGATATAGCAACCTGGACGCACCAACGGAGTGGTCACGCTCACCTGCTCGATTATGTCATCGTACGTCAGCGTGATATGCGTGAAGTGCGCACGACACGTGTACTGCTTGGAGCTGAGTGTGGCACTTATCACTAATTGGTGCGGACCAAACTGTACATATATTTTCGTAAATCAATGTATTTCACTCCCGCTGTGCATCGGCGTAAATTTAACATTCTCTCCCTTGGTACGGTAGCGAAACGTACCGAGCTGGAGAAGGCGATGGCTGCACGCCTGTGTGATGTGGAAGGCATAGCCACAGTGGGCTACCTGTGGCACCACATTCGCTACCAGGTGGCAGCTGCTGCCGAGGAGACCATCGGGCGCGCAAAATGTAAGCGGCCTAATTGGTTTGGTGAGTACAATGCGACGATCAGCGCAGTGGTGTCGGAGAAGAATGCAGCATTTGCTGCACATGTTGGGGAAAAGCAGTCAGTTTCGCAAACTTCGACATCGAAAGACCCGAGAACTCCGTCGAACTAAAAATGCATGGTGGACGGAGAAGGCAAAGCAGATGGAATGCTACGCCGAACACAACGACACAAGGAATACTTTGACTCCTTGAAGGCGGTGTATGGACTGAGATTGGATCCTCTGAGGACACTGATCGATGGTAGTTCAGGCACTACCTGCACGCAGACTGCAGACATAATGCAGATCTGGCGGAAACAATTTGACTGTCTCTTGAACAACCGTTCAGAGATCGACTGGCCTATATTGAACGGCCTGAAGCAGCGCGATGTGAAGGCGGGTCTGGCTGACATGCCGAGGCTGGATGAGACGCAAAGAGCACTTGCTCAGCTGCGAAACGGCAAATGTGCCGGAGCCGACGGGATTTTGCCTGAAGTATTGAAACACGGTGGACCCGCGTTGGTGACTGCGCTGCACCACCTGGTGCAACGTGTATGGATTGAGGAGGAGGTGCCTCCTGAGCTGAAGATTGCCCTTGTGCTACCACTGTACGAAGGCAAATGTATCAGGCAATGTTGCACGAATTATCTTGTCATCAACGTGCTGAGATGTGTGGGCAAGGTTATTGACCGAATCCTGCTCAACCGCTTTGTCAGTCAGATTGTGGAACCTAACGTGGCGGAAGAGCAGTGTGGATTCCGTTCGGGTCGCAGCGCTATAGATATGGTGTTTGTGGCTTGTCAGTTGCAAGAGAAGTGCAGAGAACGACACCAGCCATTGTACTCGCTTTTTGTGGATTTCACCAAGGCATTTGATACGGTGAACCGCGAGGCATTGTGGCTGGTGTTGAATAAGTTTGGTTGCCCGCGTAAGTTTGTAAGTTTGATGGGATGTCTGCACAGTGGTATGCGAGCGAGGGTGCAGCTGAGCGGAGAGACATCGGATGACTTTGCAGTTGTCTCTGGTGTGAAGCAAGGCTGTGTCTTAGATCCTTCACTGCTTAATATATATCTTCATGCAATGTTGTCTTGTGCTTTTGATGCGGCTTGTGCTTACGGTGTTCGTGTGGAGCACCGTATTGATGGTGGGTTGCTGAACATCCGTCGTTTCGATGCGAGAACTCTAGTCTGTGAGACAACTACCCGTATGTTGCTGTTTGCTGACGACTGTGCGTTGTTTTCACACAGCGCAGATGAGTTGCAGCACATGACTAGTGCTCTGGCTTCGACAGCGGCCAAATTCGGGCTCACCATCAACACAAGCAAAACTGTCTGTCTCTTTCAGCCTTCAACAGAGGTGCAATCTTCAATATTGCCGCGAATCAGCATCGGTGCTGAAGTATTGGAAACCACTTCCCGTTTCTGCTACCTTGAGTGTGTGATGTCGACTGACCAGCAGCTACACCTTGAGTTGCGTAATCGCGTGTCAAAGGCAGCGACGGCATTCTAGAAGCTTGAGTACCGAGTGTGGAACAACCATCAGCCTAGCATTGGCACAAAGCTGATGGTGTACAAATCCATGGTACTGTCCGTTCTTCTATACGGCAGTGAAACGTGGACGATGTACCCGCGTGATGTACGATATCTCGAGCGGTTCCATCAGCAGTGTTTGCGACGGATTTTGCGCATCGGTTGGGGCGTCAGAGTCGCAGACACGGAAGTGTTGCGCCGAAGTGGGATATATGCAGTAGACTGCATACTTTTACTGAGACACCTGAGATGGCTTGGTCATGTGCGGCGCGTGGACTCGACTCGGATACCCAAACAACACTTATATGGTCAGCTGAGTATCTGGAAGCGGCACGTTGGGAAACCAAAGTTACGATACCAGGATATGATTAAAGTGAGCCTCACACGTTCTAATCTTGGTTGCAGATCATGGGAATTAAAGGCGGTTGATCGGCGTGCATGGCGCGATCTGATCATGAAGGCGCTTTCCGAGGTGCAGGAGAAAGCACTCATGCATGCAGAGAAGAAGCGGCAATTGCGAAAGCGGCAATTGCGGAAGCGGCAAGCACCGATAGTTTGTTCTCCATCGACTTCAAGCGCATGGTGCTGTAGAACATGTAGTCGCAGGTGTCTTAGTCAGGCAGTCTTAGTGAGCCATGAGCGTGACCACTCTGGACTGCTACCGAAGCGTCGACGGGTTCTGCAGAGAACGTAGGCAGAACCGCCGCAGCGTTTGAAGGTATGCTGCATTCGATTTACTAACCGCGTGCATGCATGATAAATCTATTTAGTTCAGGTGGTGGTTTTTCTATTTTGCTCTAATGCTTTTCTTTCCCATATAAATGCCTAATTATACTTTCTTCTATGCACATGCACATGTCGCTTAAGCCACTTGTAGTTATTTCGATAACGTTTTCGTATTTGTAGCATTTCCGTAAAATAAACCTCCTGAACTTGTGAACTTACTTCGTATCCTTTTGGAAAAGCGTAGTCTTTTGTAAACAACTTATTTCATATGCTCACTAATTTAAGATTTCTGTCACCGTTAGCTTGCGTGCTATGTCTGTTTATTTCAGGTGGTTAGTTTTCAATTTTTTCCCAATGCTTTGCTTTCTGATTTAAATATCTACCCGTACTTTCTTCTATAAACTTGCACACGTCACTTAAGCCAATTCTAGTCCTTTCCGAAAACATTTTTGTGTTCGTGGCATTTCCGTAAAGTTTGCCTTCTGACCTCGTGAACAAATCTCACATTCTTCTGTAAACAACTTACTTCAGATGCGCATTACTTTAAGATATATGTCACCCTTTCCTAGTGAGTCATGAACGAGGCCACTCGGGACCACGACAGAAGCGACGACGGGTCCTGCAGAGAAGGTAGACAGCACCGGCGCGGCGTTTGTAGCCACGCTGCATTCGACTTACCAACCGCGTGCTTGCAAGCTAAGTCTCTTTATTTCAGATGGTGGGTTTTCAATTTTGCCTAAATGCATTTCTTTCTCATATAAATGTCTACCTGTACTCTATTCCACTAACTTGCACACTTTGCTTAAGCCAATTGAAGTCGATTTCCATAACATTTTTGTGTTCGAGGTATTCCGTAAAGTATACTTTCTGACCGCGCGAACTTATCTAGGATTCGTTTGTAAACAACCTATTACATATGCTCATTAACTTAAGGTTTATGCCACCGTTTCCTTATGCATTAAACGAGTTATTTTCTTGTCTCTCTTTCTCTCAACTGATTGGCTGTTGTTTGATATCCCCGGTGTGGCTGCGCTTGATGTGCATGTAGACAAGGTACCTACCTGTCTATTACCCGCCACCTCGTCCATACTGGCTCCAGGAGACAGATGGTCGTTGCTGGAGGGGACGGAGCGCACGGTCCTTGTGGCAGTGTTAGGTTCGAAGAGTGGTTCCATGCACTCAGTGTGGAGCGGACTACGGTCCAGCCGCCGCCTTGTGGGCGCTTGATTCCCCAAATAGAGCGTGCTTGTGTTTGCCTGTGAAGGAGTGTGGGCCGGCTCCGTTGATGAAACTCGAATCCCATGCGCATGCCTCCTGGTCTTATTCCTTCGGGTCTATACTGGATATGGGGTATGTGATTAGAACTTGGGTGGTGCAGCGCAAGCCACCCATGGTCCCTCTGTAGGCGCAGGCGTCCTGTGGCTTGTCACAGTGACAGGCAAATCCGAAACCGGATGTTGCCAACCATAAAGTCTTGACAATGTAATTCATAACATTCATCCCCAGCAGCCAGTACAGCAAACAGTACCGCCCCCAAAATACGACCAGCTGTTTTTGCATAGTCCGAGGCTCTCAATATAACACACACAATCTATGGCGTACGATCCCCGATACTTTGTTGGCGGACACAAAAATCTACCTGTAGAAGCTAATTCTGAGGAAACATTTTTACGAAACTTTTTACGAGTTTAATGGAAACCAATCCCGAAGAGTTCATTCAAAATTTGGGATAGTTGCTTGATTGATATATGACAGTGCATCCTCAGTTTTATATCAATGTAACATTTGCATTTTACTGTTATGCCTCCTGTATATTTACAGTTAATATTGAAAAATACTGAAAATGCACCCATTTGAGTGCATAAAGCTTATATTGGCTGACCGACTTGAGGACAGATGCTTCAAATACCGCTGTTGTGACCGTTTTGCGAGAGTTGGTCGATACTGGATTTCAACCGGTTTCCCTTATCTCCCGCAGACTGCAACATGCTCAGGTCAGGTATAGTTTCTTCGATTTGAAAATATTGCCAATTATTTAAACCGTGAAAAATTTGCTTCGCCTCTTGGAAGGATAAGATTTCATTAACCGGATTGCTCACACGTCTATTGAATATGCCTTCCGCTCTGCTTCTGACCGCTGCTCACCGATTGGAACCCGATAACTGGACTACTAGTCACAGTTCTATATCGACCTCTTACATTGATGGTCATAACAACACTGTTGCTGATAGGCTATCGCATGCTCATTTGCACCAGCTGTCCCCGGCACCTTTTGACCAGGAGAAAATGTTCACCGCTCAAAACAAAGAGCCTGAACTTTTACCGCCTTCGATCAAAGGCAGAAATATAATCCTTGTATTTACGTGTGCTGAAATCCGATATGATTTTATTGTGATCATTAGACAGGTAGGCAAGAATATTTTATTCTACAGTCATCTTTAATCTAACATGAGGCAAATTTCCGCCCGATTAATTTGGCATAAATGCTTTCTGATACCCGACAGTTGGCTAAACATGGTCTTAATTGTCAGATTAACAAACTGCGTAGTCATACTAGCGGTAGCTCGTGTACATCTTAATTTATTGACATACTGGTCAAACGCATGCACGTGGTTGTAGTTGGGCCGTTAACATATTTCAACGGTTTCCCTTATCTGGTGACACCTGCTGACCGCATTACCAGTAAGCCATATGATGTTCCTCTGTTGGATACATATACCGAGTCTATTGGCCGTGCCTTCGTTGAATCGTGGATTTCCCTGTTTGGTGTTCCATCAACCATCACCACCGACAGAGGTAACCCATGGCATTTCCATGCTGGTCAGTACTTTCACTTGCTTCCTAGGTTGTGTTCACATACGAAAACCGCCTAGCGTCCATCTGCTGATGGCCTATTCAATCGTTCTTATCGACCGAAAGAAGTCGTCATGATGGATAGTTCCGCTGATTCATGCTGAGTAAAACACCCCTGCCATCCCTCATGGCATTTGTAACACAAGCAAAGAAAACATTGTGTGTTGCTCCGCAGAACTTTTGTTCGCTACAACCCAGAAGCCACCTGGTGAAATGGTACTAGACTATCACGGTACGGGAGAAGAATCAATCTCCTCGTACTTGTGAATATCAAACAGAATTTCCGATAGATTCGATTGCATTTTACGCGACCGGAATTACGTGAACGATAAATTCACCCTGATTTCCGAACAGCCCAATTACTTTATTTGCATCGGCACTGTTCATATACATTTGACCCGATCATATAAAGCCCCATTTGAATTCTTTTTCCAGAAAGCAAATTATCTCGTTTTGAAAAGGGATGGAGTCAAGGAATTCGTAAACAGTGATCGCCTTAAATCTGCTTACATCGAACTAGAATTTGATCACACCTACCATCTTTGGCTCCTTGCGGCCTCTAGCCACGACTAGTTCAACGCCTACAACTATCGGTTGTGCTGACGCTCGCCCGTCTAAGCTCGCTCAATAATTTCGTGCGTCTATCGTTCCTTAACAATGCACGCTCTAGGTGGGCGTACAGAGGCGATTGCAGACAATTTGCTATTGTTTCTGCGTACGCCTTGATAATTCGCCGCAGCCCATATACGCCCTGTTTTGCTTAACTAAAAATAAACACAACTTATTCACACTAAACTTCATGTGGTTCTGCCTTGATGCCAGTATTATTGTGACTTGTACGCTCGGCTGTCTGCCCGATTAACCGTTGTAATGTACTTGCGAAAACAACGGCATAATCTGTGCCCTGTAATCGACAGACGCTGAGTAGAACTAGAAGTTACTTTTGTGTGTTGAATCTTTTCTTCGACTGAGTTAGTATTCTCAAATAACGGTCTCCCACAGACCTGGTCATATATGAGATCAAGGAATGTTATTGTCATACCCATTACGATTGATAACATAGCACAAAATGTATATTTCTTTGTTGTGCAGCTCCAGCATTCCTGACAAGCTATTCTTAAACACAGCCTCTTCGGGAAAGCTACACAATGCAAAATTACATTATACTGACTGTCTTATACTCAGACATTCAGGAAACGCACTGTGCAAAAGCCGGACTCACGCTACAGGCGGCTAATCAGACTAAGATACCAACATACGGTCAGAAGCTCCTTAACCTAATACTTGGCATACGACAGAAATTTACTATCATATTTACAATTGGGGAGGTTCAGAATCATAAATATAATCGAATCGAATCTAATCGAATTCATCAGCCAAGTCAGCCTTGTGGTTGATCTACGCTGCGTAGAGTTATATGATGACAGCATTTTGCTAACTGAACCTTGCCAGGTAGCCACAGTTTACTCCGTCGGAGTAGGCGTACTTATGCCAGACCGTACGCAATATTCGTCATTGAAATCGTAATTGTCAATTTTGGTCCCAGATGAGCCCAAACACAAGATTCGTCCCCTATCGTCACTACTGGATCACCTGTGTCAGCGGAACCAGAAGAATTCCGCCTGACAAAAGGCGAGTAGCCAAACGCGAATTCGAAAACATGTTTTATCTCGGTATCATCCGCCATTCCAAAAGCTGTTGGGCTTATCCTCTTAATCTGTTACTTAAATTGACCGGTGATGTAAACCCGGTCAGCGACTATCTGGTATTTAACAACAACATCCTTCCGGGTGGATACACCATATCCACATATCCGTGATTTTTGATTGGATTAGCAGGAAGCTCCATCTTTTTTAAGATTGCTCTTGTTCGAGCTTATCATGAAATCACAATAACACTTGAAGACTTTGCCAAAACGGCCGTTTTCAAGACTTTTGGCTTATACGAGTTTGATTTTGACTTGTTTCGTACTGTGATGTGTGACGAACATTCTCTGTATGAAATGCTCCCAACCAGCGTGTTTTTCTTCGCTTAGGTGACCTACTACTCTGAAGGTGGACTACGGGTTCCCTCAGTATTTCCACATTCGACGGAGACAACAATATGCCCATACGAAATCGGAACTGGTTTTGCTGCACCACTTGAGCAGATCCGCAACCACCCAGCGAGGTCACACCTGGAGGGAAAAGAAAACCTAAACGTCTGTGGGGCTATCGCGATTGCTGCATTCCAGCACCAACGAGCATGTCTCGAGCAGCAAAATCGACGACGAAGAAGATGGTATTAATGCTCTACGTGAAGCCAAACCCCTATTACCTGGGACCAAATATTTCAGGTAAACCACATCCTGTAGAAATTAATTAGAGAATAGCCAAACGCCTATAGGACGGTTGGCTTAGGTTAATCTTTTTATACATCTGTCATGTGCATGAGTTAGTTCGTTGTTACACGGGGGTTTACTTTTCACGCTACAGATCAGTTGAAAAATGTAGCTCGTTCGCAAAGTTTCCCCAGTAACCATACGTTATTTTCCATAGACATTCCTAGCTGTATTACAAGAGGGTATCGTTGATGGTTCCAGATGCTTATCATTAGAGCAGCGTCTTGTGTTTGACCTGGTTCGCATTGCACGCTGTGGTTTACTTAACACAATTCAACACAAGTAAAATGCGTAGCTCTTTTGCAAAATAATCCCAACAACTGTTCAGCAATATCCATCGATATATTTAACTGGATCAAAATGGGTGTGCCGGTAGCAGTTCTGGATAATTATCGTTGTGGATCTGTCGTGTGTTTCACCTAATCTGTTTGACACATGGCGGTTTTAGTAACACTGTCGTACGCCTCTACACAATTTGGATTAATTGTAACTGATTTTCCACTGGTTCCCCGCGTGCTTATCACCAGTCGCTTTGAATAACGAAATATCGGACGCGCTGTGAGAGAGCGATGTGGAGGGCATTGGAAAGCAGTCCAGAATATGGGTGATAGCTGCAGCTATCAAGAAAGTCAATGCTTCGAAGCTTAGCCGTGAATGATCCCAAATCAAGAATATTACCTACGTATTCGCTGATAAAAGCAGTTCGATGCATTTTGTATCATGAGGCGTGTGTGTAGACTAGCACGGTTATCTTCTGTAGCTTACTGAATCAGAGACCAGTTTCCTCTTGATGCCTTTCGAATGGCAATGAATAACCTGCCTGCCTTCTACGCGATGACCCCACTCAGATCAGGCCGATATACAAACTGTTTTCAAGTTGCCGAGAATCGTGTTATCCTTTTCCAATTTCAGCATAGCCCATTCCCCTTATAAACGACATAGTGTTTTCCCCAATTTAAATCGAATCCGGTGGTTCCTATTGAGAAAGCCAATGATCCTAGAACAGGAATGTTTTCAGCAATTATGAGAAACAGCAAGGAAAATCGCGGGTGTGAGCACAGCTGCGACAGTTATTATAGCTGGAAGCGTTGCTAAGCCAAAATTCAAGTCAGCTCCAACCATGGCTCCAATATCAAACAGACGCTATGTTGAGATCGTGGACTAGTTATGTCCCAAACTGTACGTTCCTGTAAAGAAATTTGCATTAATACACAAGTTACCATCACATTGAGCACAGCTGTTTTCAACAGGTATAATGCGACTGCAAAGCTACTGGATATTTAATGGTTCGTAGACCCCTCCTCTCTATTTCTGCGACAAGTATGTGGGTATCGTTATGGCGTCTGACATTCCTCAAATTAAATATCGAGGCGACTGCCTCTAGAGTTCGCCACATTAATGCTGCTGCCCCGATGTATATAATATTTATTTAATTCTTTAATGAAAATTTGCAAAGATGTGCTAATGTCTAGTGCAATGAGACCTATCTACAAACGCCGCCGAAATATCTGTTGGATGGGTCCGCTTCGAATGTACAGCACGGTTCTGAATCCGCGAGTATGCTAAGCAACTTGAGAGGATAGCCTTTGCATGTGGAGATTTATGGGGTACAGGAGGCCAAAGGATTTCATTGATAAGCAAAGTTTATCATGTCTAGAAATTAAGATTTGCGAGCTGATCATTTTTGGTATCTGCTCAGACGCGTGCCCTGATCAAAGATGATCAGGAAAACAAGCCGTTTCTGGTATCACGGAACGACTCAAGTATTAGAGTTTCCCCAACTACTTGGTAATCTCCCGAGATCCCACATTCGGGATTGCATATTTCATGACAATGCCACTCCAAATGCCATCTATATGAAGCAAGCCATGATGGGAATGCAAACGTAAACTGGAAGGAAAAAATTAATAAACGTTTAGTGGAAGCGACCTGTAAACTTGACGACTTTTCTGAAATTCTGTACTGCCGGTTTCCTAAAGTGTGCGATTTCATCTTAAGTGGTGTTTTTAACCAAGCATCGTTGGAGTAAATAGCTATCACAGTGAAACGAGGCGGCAGTCTTAAATAGGATTCGCTACAATAACCAATGAAATATCTAATAGAGAGGGTACCGACTGCGATCGAATGAAATGAAATTTCTCCCACTGGCTGGTTTACTCTGTTCTCCCAGTAGCTGGTACTGCATTTCCTCTGCTCGAGTACTTTTCGGCACCCATTACAACTCCATTATACTATGGATACTGATTCTAATACCAAGTTCCTAGTAGACCTTAGGGCGGAGGACATCGCCACCCCCTTGTTTTAGTTAATCCAACCACTACGTTGTCAATAAGTTTAAGTACCACCAAGCGCAACCTAACGGGCATCTACGTTCCTCAGTCGCTTACTCTGAACCTACGGCACATGTTCAACTGGGGATTCCTTGTTACTACAATCCCATTCACCAACAGCAGCATAGACTTTCCCGGGCATTTCTACATTTTGGTTGATGCGAAACGCCAGATGACAGCCAACACGTTTCATCCAGTTGCCAACGGACTATTTGAAGTTTCATTGGACAGCTTAAATCCTCGATTTGGTCCTCTTCAGACCATAACTATAGCGAAGAAGTTTTGCTTGCCTTCTAAATAATCGTAGCAACGTCCAACCTGATCTGCAACGTGCACTTGCAGAGCTGGAATGCGGCACAACACTAAAGTTGCCTAGGGAATTAGTGTAACCCTGACATCGTCGTGTATTCTCCAACAAACTTTGGGTCCGTTCGAGCACAACTAATGCACTCTGCACACCAGACCCCGCACAGTAGACAGTGCAGACATGTACGAATGCATGGTTGACTCTCTAACTGCACACACGTCTTCCTCTGCACTGGCGCAGTTTGGCGAAACTGCAGCCTCCCTACACTGATGCGTTCAATATACTGTGACGGACTCTGAAGCATTCCGATATATTCAGTGAACGAAGGTGAGCATCAACTGTTACAAAGTGGTTTTCTTTGACCAACTATCTGCCACTCATTCTGTTGCTGTTGCAAAAAGCTCACATATTTGAGATGAATTCCCATACTCTGGATTCCCAAACCCCCGCTTCCCAAGGACTCACCGCCTATCCCGCTTCAAGGACAGGCAACCGACCACCGCGATAGACAGGTGAAACGTCCGGTTGGTATTCAGCTGTTGTTAATATATATTATATTTACTATCACGCATATATATTGTCTGGTGGAGAGCTTGCGTTTCATCCAGATTTTGGAAAAATCAAAATTGCTTATTCGTTATTTTTATGCATATCATGTTCCTAATCCTTTGTCCAGCCAGATTTACCGATGGCTGTCAACGCCTTCTGAATTCTACCTTCCAGAAACTCAACCACCGGAACTGCTAATAATAACCTGGAGTTGCATGCGATCCGGCTGTAGGTCTATCCATAACCCAAGCGAGAGCCAGCTGCTCTCGACCGCAGACGGATATGATCGGATTATTCCCCGAAAGCTTGGCTACTTGTTATCGACTTGGACGCTCAGATTTCTTCTTGGGACGCGAACCGTGGACTGGACTGCAGTGAGAGGAGTGACACTTCTCAAACGCACCGCTGGTTCTGCAGAGCAGGCTATATCCATTTCTGCCATTTTCTGACCAAATAATTGTACTGCTGTTCGACGAGCCTGCTCAAACGGCTCTCCAACGATGCACTCTGGTCTACACATACAGGCAAAATAAAGAATGCTAGAAGCCTGGACCGGGCAAACCCTGCTAAACGCCACAGTTGTTAAGCCTCGTTCAGGCTGGTGGTACTCCTTGCACTTATCTTAAGTTTAACTCTTATTTCTGACAGCACAGTCGTACTCTTCAACTTTCTAAAGGAAGCCCTTACAGTGGGTCTGAAAACGTATTCATTCCATAGTTCTCGATGTTAGATTTTGTTGTTTTATGAACATTCAAAAAACGGCCATTTGTTATGCTGACTCTACATCCGTTTTCACAAAGTGCTGCCTGTGAGTCTCTTGCTGCATGCTTCCTTTTACTTACTGATTCGCTTCCTATTGCTAGTAACATTCACAAGATAGGTTAACTCGGCATGCCTTTTTTTGTAACCAATTTCTAAACGCTTGCTCTTTGCATCTAGTGTATTTTAACATCCATAATTATTTTGATTATATCAAAACGTCTTTCCGTTGCTTATTTAGTTATTCCCGGAATATTTTTCAGCTGGTATAAAGATTCAACCCAAAGGAAATGTTAAGGATAGAGCGGCGACTTTAAAAAAACCTGTGGAATTCACCACTTCACAACATTATTAATTAGACTGTATTGTTTTCATGGATTTAGCGCTGTATCGAGACAGCCGTCGAAAAACACTACTTCAGTACTGATTTGCATTCCGTTTTGTAATAACACGCCATGACAATCCTGTAGGAGCAGGAAAAATCTTCGTTTCACATGATCTAGATTAATACAAATGTTGTTTCTACTACGTTATAACCACCAAGATGTGCAGAAAGTAGCAAACTATGCATCCTAACGCTTAGTAAAACTAATTACGCTTTTTCGCTACCTCAAATTGGCGATTGAAGGAGTAAGCTTAATTTGGGCCTCCTCTTTGTTTGCGACGAACTCGAAAATATAAGCGCTATATAGGACATAAATATCCTGATTTATTCAGAATTTGTCGGTCGGGCAGACGACTTTTACTGGGTATGCAAAATGTGACTGCATTTTTACTAACAAATTTACTTGCCTATAGGAACACATTTTATTCCACCTCGTTCTCCTTTGAGCAGTTCATTTCTCAGGACCCCCACCCTTGCTCACAAGAACTTTAACAATTCGAAAGACAAAACCGATTAGTGTGTGATGTCCACTGATCATAAAATTATTTTGTTAACGTGGTTTCTTTTAAAACGCCGGTATCACTACTCTTTCATTTATAAAATTCCTGTTCGAAACTTCACAGCATCCGGATAACATCTATTGTGTAGCAACATCAAACAACTAATCACAATTGGACAAATCACCATACGTAAATAAAACGTCGCTTGATATCACGTAATAAACTTGGAAACAACTGGGATTTACTAATTTCCGATGTTTTAAAACAAATCGGTTTTTTGTAGACTTGCACTGTGACAATTTTCGCCCTTGACACAAGAGTTTCGTCAGGCTTGATAAACTAATACATGTTTGACTTGGGATTTTCTTGCAATTACTAGTATGATTTTTATTATTAGTATTATTCTTTTCGAACCTCAAGACATGTGAAGTAAAGAGTTACAGCAACAGATTAGCAATACTGTCGTCAAGCGTTTGACACATGCCCTGATGTCCTTAACTAAGTTTGCTCATGTTCTGTTCAAGATTTGGAAGAGAGTTTTGAAGGTCGCCTCCTGTTTTGATGTGAAATCGCTTTCTAAATTATATAATGGATACCATGCTGCATAAAGCACCTTCAAACAAAGAGGTTGACGTAAAATCAAGGAAATATATTTCAGCTGTTTCAAAATGCTGGGATATACGTAGAAAAAGCAGATATTACCGCAACATCTCCTTTATATTGTGTAAATTTGATTATTCGAATTTGATTATTTGAAGCTGTATGAGGCTTGCACCTATTTTAACCTTAACATTGCCATGCTGTACATTAAATGGTTTGAAAATCCATATCGTAATTTAGATGTCAAGCACGTCTTTCATTTCTCTATGGATTTGTTCTAATTAACTAGCGTAAACAATCAGGTCATAATCATTCACCTCCTTATTGATTTTAGCAAGATGTGGAAACTGTGGATTTTCCCAAATTGCCCAATGATATTTGAGGACCACACTTCCAGCTGTTTAAGTAAAAGAGTAATGGCTGAATCTAAGTTTATTCATATTGCTTTAAGGGTTTTATATGATGAGACTACTTTTTCAAAACCATCAAATAGATAAAACACGTCTACCGTAGCTGTAACACATCTCATGAATGTTATCGTTTAAGCTCGTAGGACACTACAACCACAGATACCATTTATCCTGTCTTCTGGTACATGTTTTACAAACACTCCGTGCGTTGTCCCACCTAGTTTTTATCCCGCTAGCCACCGCTGTAATTCTGCTCTCCAGATCCTCCTCCATTTCGCCGGTGTCACCTCAACCTCGTTCGGTCGTTTCTGAAGATACTATGTTAAACACTGACTTTATACGTCACTGCGTCAAGCTTGGTGCTGACCATACCTTTCCTCCTTGCTGTAGAATGCTGGGCATTAGAAGAGTCATTTTTCATTTCACAATATCAGCTCAGGAAGTACGCGGGGATTGCGGTCCTAGTACTGTTTCTACCTAGGCATTCATATTTACAATCCGCACTGTAGTCTTTCAGGCTTCGACGAAAATGTGCTTCATATTGTTTCAATTGGTTGTTCCCCATGCTCACCCATGCGGGATAACCATTTACACATGTGCTTCGTCTGGCCTAATAACCTGGTTACCAAAACCCGGCCTCACCAGAAACCGTGGTTAACAAACGTGTTTGGTTATCGAATCATGCTCGCTGTCTGATCACGTCTGCGTCGGCTACTGGGCATCGACAAATCCGAGGTTAGTAACACCTGTGTTGTCTCAAATGTGGCATATTGGATGATGCGTAGTAAACCTGAATCCATTTATCCATAATTTTCAACAACTGCCACCCACGGTACTCCGCCTGAAGAAACAAGAGCACGTCTAGTTGCCCAAACAACCAGACAACCTTGAGCAGTAAGCGTATTCATTGGTATGTGAAGATGCCATGACTACATCCTGAGCCAGAGAATCTTCGGAATGATATTGAATGGTCAACACCCGCCATTTGCTTCAATCCAGCAATACACCTTATCTAGTCCATACTAATGGACCCACACCACAGGCACCGCCATCTACTGGAACCCCAACATAACACAAAACTCAGAAGTCATTGACTAAAATTGGACATGGCATGAGCGAATGAAGTGCCGCTGAAACCTCTTTCCCTTTTAACTGAGCATGCTATGAAAGACCGTGACCTCGTGTGTTGTTTTGTCTCGTTTTTAACGGTAACGGAAGGAAGAATTCATGGAGCACTGCACCATTTACATTTCTGTGCATCACGTGTGTTCGCCAAGGAGGAAAGATAACACAACAAAAAGGTTGCATCCGAAATCCGAATCAGGTGTACTCATAGTAATTCCCATAAGTACTTCTCGGTGATTTCATCAGTCTGCTGTCATAATGAACAGCATAATTTATGAGGATTTCAATATATTCATTTCAAATTTGGTGACTGTTAAATTGGATCCTAGTTTTTAGCGCTTCCTTTCCATCATGAAGGCGGATTCATTCATTGTGTGCTAGACAGTTTGACAGACCCAGGAACTACATTGAAAAACATTTGAGTGCTAAGAAACTCTAAATAATGCAAGAAGAATATCAGTTATATGAAAAACTAGTTCAGCTCGTACAGAATGAATTACCAAAGACACGAAGTGTTAAGCGTTTCTGAATGGCTTACCCCACCTTATGCTGATAATGTTTTCGTATTCAGCCGTGGAATCCATACCTAAAATCACATGTGTCCAGTGGGGTGGAAGTATACTACTTGGATCACATGCCACCCCCACAACACAGGCATCAGTGTCGGGGTAATGGCTTCACGATAAACCGGTCATTGAAATAAATTTTTCTGCCCACAAGGAGGCTCGTTATCTCTTAAAATAATGCAAGTCATTCAGAGCTTTTTCTACTATTTTCAAAAGTATATCAACATATATTATGCTTCTAGTTAAAAGCATTTCAATATATTCGTACCTAAGGGTAACCGTTGTAAGCATACACTTGGTCTTGGTAAATTAGTATACATAAACGCTCATTCCAGATTCCAGGTAAACTTGTAATTGTCCTTTTCTTGGGTCAAACGATGGGAGATTTACGCTTAATGTTTACTGCCGAAAAACAATGGTCATAGATCTAGGCGGCAAACCAAGATTTATTGAACGGATGGAGCCAAACCTGTGGTTCGGATCGTCTTCTTTTCAGGGTACGGAAATTAAATCATCACTGCAGTCCTATGTGACGACTTCAGATCAAGCCTACTAACGACGTCTTTTCATGTACTCGAGTTGGCTAAGGACGCTGTAGCAGGTTCACATGTCAAATTGATAATAGCTCTTTGTCGCCTGAAATTCTGTACATTAGGACCCGTTTCGAAATTGTTGGATCTTGAATCCCGGAACTTCGGGACGTCAGCTGAAACCCTGAGTCACAGCGATCAGCACTTGCACCTGCATGTAGTCTCCGTTTCCACAATCCGACTACGCGCCCGAAAGACAATGGCTTACTCGGTCTCTACCATAAGCATATGAGTGTGTACCTGGATTTGAATCCGGATGATTAGAATATCGCGTACGTGTGCACTGCGTAGTGCATGTCTAATACGATTAATATTATCAATTATTAACATGTTATATGATAACAATCAGCTAATATAAGATGAGAAGAGCGGACCTGCATCTCCATATAAAATCTTTGACTGACTGGTAGTGGTTTCTACGCGCAACATGGGAACTCTCAGGTTGAACGCAATGGCTTAGAGAAAATGAAAAGAACGGATTCCACTGTAAGCAGTATAAATTAAAACCCAGACCTTCACCTTATCCGATGAAAATATTGAGTAAGCTGTCTTCTTTGTCTTAAAATATAGGCTTACATTTTACTCTTTTTTGCTTCAGAACAGTTAGGAGCTTGATAAGGAGGCTTATAGAAATCGGGTTGGCTGTTCGCTGCTAGTACCCACTGATAATAATGATCATGTCTATCGTTCACTTAAAGTTCTACATCAGGCAAACGCATTTTACTTTCCTGTTTCATCGCCTGCCACCTTTCGTACACGTAACCAATCCAGCTCTCGGAGATTAGGTATATTTTATGCGAACATGGTGAGTTAACATAACCCAACAATTCTTGAGTACATGGCGTCCAACAAGAGTTAAGGTACTCTAGCTTGCTGAACAGGTGCGCTTCACGCAATGTTCGTTCAAAAAATAAGCCATACTATATTCTTTTCTAAATCGTAGGTGATAGCCGGACAGTATTAGAGATCAAGGCTCTTACATATTTGGCAGGTGTGTAGAAAATAATGCAAAAATACAAAGCAACAATATCACAACACTATGATCCAACTCGCTGGCCTGTGTTCCTAAGGATAACAAACCTGAGTTGTAATCCGTGGGCGCGGGTCCATGCCTGCGTAGGAGTCTAGGCGACACTCGCGGTACCGTTAGTCCAAGGGCGTTTGATGGTGGTTACGAGGGAGCGAAGCTTCGTTTCTGGGTACTGACGTACTGCTGTTAGCAGTTTTCTTTAGTAAATAACTCACGATCGAGGTTTAATACACATACTTTTTCAGCAACAGAACCATAAGGAAAGCATTACCTGGAAGGCGAACTAATTAGGCAACTAGACACTATCCCGGAAGACTGGTCAAATGAAACAGAGTTTGGTTAAGGAAAATACAGAGGATTGTATCCACCTCCAGATCGCATGTTGACTTGCATCAAAATTCAATTAATTGTACAAATAAGGCCAGACACAAGGAAGTGGAGCAATGTGTAGTTCAGAACCCGTCGATCAAGGTAAAAATTTACGGATTGCATTCAAAAGTATGTTAACCCGTGGGTGGCATATCACTCGGACATGAAAATATAGGCTTGAGGAACATTTGATGTGTTGACCTGAAACATGGACGTTTGACACTAATAATCGGGAAGGTTCAAAATGACGATTTATTCCACTCTTATCAGAAACTCAAATCCGAAAGCATCAGGTCAATTGAACTTAGGGTTTCTGATAACCTGTCGTAATGGGAAGACTTTCATCAGGTCCTCGGGTTCCAATGAGAAGAGTGAATCGATGGAATGGCTCATTCTGGGAAAAAGCGTACTACCGCTGAATGGTGACAGTGGTTGCTTGCAAACGAAAAAACGCGAACCGATACAGTGAATTTAAGGCTTCATATTAGGCAACATATGGCAAATACAACTTTCGTGTTGGTCTCTACTTGTGCTTCAACATTGATTAGTAGGGCTTTTAATATAATTTCACGGGCATATCCTCGCATTCACCCTCTCAATCAACAGGCTTCGGCACGTCCGGAAAAGCGCCAGATATCTGCGTCGACCATTTGAGTCCCATTAGTTGTGCGCCTTTCTTAGATCCCTGTCAGGTTACGACCCCATGACTTCCAGATGCCAGCAGCTTGGGCCGCTGAGTCATGGGAGACAGTCACAGGCATACATTACTGACATTGGACTAGAATATAGCTCGGCTCATCCTCCATTGCCAAGCCGGTCTTAAACTGTGCAGAGGAAGCTGGTTGGCCCCACGGAGCTAGAACACGCCTCATAGCGCCTGTGTACTACATTGCAGTTAGTAACCACGCGGGCGGATTTTATATTTTTAAGGAATAGTGGGGATTTTGGTATAACTTCAGAGGTATTTTGTCACATTATCTCGCAGTTAGGAGGATTTGGCAAGTCTGGAAAAGCATCAGGCTGCAGTTTCGGAATTCTAGGTCTCTTTCATAGTGCGCATACCTCGGAATTCTGTCGGGTTTCCCAACCGATTACTTCAAGATCCCAGCAGATGTTAGCTAGCGCTAGGGTAATGGCAGTGGAGGATGAGATGGGTTATATTGTATACAAGTCTCAGTGATGCAGGTCCGCGACGAGCACCAATATCGTAATGGAGCTAGCTGTTGGCATCCGGAGGTCATGGGGTACGAAATCAGTCTGGGTCTAATGAATGCGCACTAAATGAGGTCAAGTTCGTTTGACTGTTATACTCGGTACCAAATTTAGTTAAGAAAAATAAGAGCATAACTACAGATAGCAGTTCAGTACGTAACAACGGAAGAGGATACATGCCAGCCTGATTCCTTATTAGATAATTCTGCTCCCATTTGCTTACCTTGTGTAACAGGCACACGATAATCGCGCAGTAAGGATTGTTGGCAGTGTTATGGGTAATTTTGCACTTTAGGTCAAAACAGTTAATGTGTGCTCACTCTGGGTAAACATAATCTCTGTTTTAACACCATTTAATATCAATGTTAATTGTTTACTGAAAAGATCAGGTTCCTCTAGTGCTCAGTTTATTTAAAACTCCACCGCTTGAGAGGTGGATGAGTTTTAATTCCCACGTAGTTAAAGTGTGCAAGGATGAAGTGTTCACTTAACCCTGGAAGTTACGTTCTTAAATCATTCATCTGATCATCTTTATATATAACGCGTACACTTGGAGGCGTTGGCTCACGTCGGATACAAGTTAATGGAATTAAGGACTACCCTGGGTGACGTATGGAGGAAATGGTTTCTTAAAAGTGGCATTTGAAAGCGCTATGGATGCATGTGGTTGAGAAGATATATACTTATCACGCATCCATATGCTCAGCGGACAGGCCGGAGGTGCATCCTATACCGCGAGTGTGTGATGGTCGATGCGCGCGCCATGTTCGCTCGCAACCGTTGAAAGAAATTGTCTCAAATTTGTCCTTAACCAAGATGTGCTTTGTGCACTGTAGACTGAGTCAACCCGAAGTGTGTTTTCGCATAACGCAGTCATGATCAGATCACTTCACCAGAAACTCATTGGCAACCTGTTTGCCAACGCTGCGTCGGTCGCTGCTACCCTAAGGGCTAGCTACTACTAAACGCTGCAGTCGAGTGCGTAAAATCAAGCACGGCGTTTCAGTAACACACCTTAGTTTTATCCATTTACAGAGGGACATCCCACGGATGATTTTCTCTTGTGTATCACTGCATTATTGGCTAGCGTAGTGATCACCACAATTGTCACCTGTTCTTTGACACGCTTGTTCGAAGGACATGTATAGGCATGCACATAAAATGTACAAGCCCGCCCATTTTTAAATATTTCACGCTATACCAAAATTGGTTTTAGTTTAGAGTTAATAAGTAAGGATAACCACAAATTGTATTTAAAATTTTGGCAAAACGACTTTTGGGAAAATTCCTTCTACGCTAGTTTTTCATACTGCTCATGTGTCGCGGTCACTGTAATGCTGGCGCATAATTTTGTACATACAGTAGGCTGTCAGTTGAATATGTACTCTGGGTGTGTATTAGAGTAACATAAATTATTTTTGACGAGAACTGTGTTATTTCAACTAACAAAAGCTTACCAGATGGAAGCAAATAGTAAAATCCTATTGCACTACTTTGGATCAAAGTACTAATTACAATAATAATCATCATAATCATATTCACCAACTGTGCTTCTTAACGGCGCTTCGCTGCAGTGCGACCACGAGCAACAGCGTTTGGATGAAGTATATTGCGACGACGCCCGCCACTAAGCGGATTCGATCCCGGTGAACTTTTGATTATAAGCCAGGCCAGCAGACCACTTATCCAGACGCGGATTTAGGGTCAATCTATAGGTAATGATGGTAGGAGACCGTTTGTGTATACCTGGATTAAGTTACAGTATCCACGCTGTCCACTTTTTACAGTAGTATATCTAACTGCAATTTACATTAAGGTTTTTCGATAACCCACCAGCATACCAAACGAGATCTGCAAAGCAATACTTCTTAACCATGATGAAATCATTGTTCAAGGTAAAACAAAGATAATCTCCTGCTTTTTATCGTTTTAAACAATTGTGCCAACCTCCTACGCTCAACATTGGCATACAATTTAATGAATTAAACGGCATAAGTATTGTGTGTACAGACAAGCTTTATTATAAATTTAGTCATCAAATTGGCATCCGTCATTACTCGGTTTACTTATGTTGCTGGTAGGATAGGGTACCATTGAGACGGTTATAGCTATCTGCGCTTAAAGTACACCCAATAGCTTTAATTTAAGGATAATTAGTTTGTTCCTAACCTTTGTAGTGGACATCTTTTAATAGACTCAGGGATATAATGTGTATACTGTCAAGAGCAATAATATATTAAGTTTTAGGTGTCTAAGCAGAAAACCTCAGTCTCGAACTCAACTGTTTCTACAATGTAGTAATTGTTTGTACCGGCAAAATTCTATGGCGTAACCTGCTCAGTATGATGGTCAGCAAAATAGCTTTCACACTAGTTAACTTACTGAAGCGCAGTTGTCAAAAACTGCAAGTCGACTGTTTGTCCATAAGTAGTGACGACAAATGAGGCACGGTCAAGCATTCTGTGGCCTCTTTGTGAAAACATTGTGTAGGTGCAAAAAGACAAATGATAAATGAGAGTTGATCACCAAAGAAATATTTCACAAGTCGTCGTGTTTAGCCATGGGCAATGGAGAAATGTGAGAGGCTGACGAGAAACGACAGCACTTCAATATCAGGCATTGAACTATACCAGGTTACGGTAGAGCATTCCAAGCTTTATAACTACGTACGATAAAGAAATTCCGACGGCATAATAACGAACTGCATTGCTCGGCCAGATTGCCTAGGTGGCCTCTAAATTACTATTGCGATGGAGCTATAGCCAACGATTGCACATGTGGTTGGGATCTCACAAATCTCTTAAGCCAAAAGTAGGTCGCCAATTAGTATTTGGTATCGTTATCTGGAGAGACGAACACTCGTATCCTTTATTAACATGACAAACGATACACGTCTATAACATTCGATGTTGCCCGGCGTTGTACATTCGCCAAGTCCTTGTACTTACTCTCAGCCTTGAATGCCAGATGTGTATTGCGTATTCCACATGTGCGGTTGTGCATGCGTAGAAATGCGGTTGATAATTGACCGGTCGAATCTTCCAAAGACACGGCCCAGGAGGATTGTATGTTGGATGCAACTTCCTGAGGCGATTTCAACCTGAATCGAACATCCAAGGTTGGACCAAACCAAAAGTTATAAATAATTTTCACCAGAAGAATTTTTAAGCTCTTGCATGCCGAGTTTGTTGGAACAGGCCAGCTGGGGTCACAATTACAGAACTCTACATTTTCCCACATTAAACTTAATTAGATACTGTGTTGTCCACGCGTAAACCCTATCCAGATCGGTATAAAGTGTTGTGCTGTAAGCTGGTGCCTAAGTCACCCTCCACAACGGTTCGAGGTCGTGAGGATTGTTATATCGATGGTGTACGAGAAGAATTACCATGGTTTTAATATCATGGTTTGTGATACTCCACATTCAAAATGGCTGGCATCTCATAGGGATTCACGTAATCTAACAGAAAAGTTCCGGTAAAGTAATAAGCTTCTGCTTAGCCCTAAGAGGATCGCACTTATGCTGAAGCAGTGGAAGTTGGTGAGTATAGTGATATGTTCATACTTCCTAACAGGTGAACCATGTTTCTCTGGTGAATAGTCTTAGTAACAAATGCTTCCACAAACAATTTTAAACTGACTAACGAAATGATAACATGTGCTTTCCGTGCCTTGTCCGCTAGATAGGACCGGTTACTTATCTCCCTTATTCTTGCTTACAAGTACAGTTATCATCGTTGTGTATTAATTCCCACGGGAGATTCTGAAATTTGTGTATTCGAATAATAAGACTACTTGACTGCTGCGGCACCAGGGGACTTCAACGCTCACCCTCCCAATCGTGAATTTTTCCCTGTTACAGACAGCCCATCTTGTTGAATCTAGTGAGTGCGTTGGTGTGACCATACAACGAAAATCCACTTGTAGTTAGATTCTGTGCTGTCCCCAGTCGTGGCTTGGAATTCCAGGACGTGGATATGAAAGACGGCATTTAGAAAAATATGGTCTTACATTTAGTTTTCCCACTCCTCAATGCGGATTGTAGATTGAATTTAATTTCTAGTGTGGTGGAATCAGGGTGGTAAAGGAGGGCCAACATCAAACCTCATCACCTCTTAAATATAGCGGACACCAAATGGAACACTGTACATTTGATAGGGGCTTCTATGGGCTCACACGGAAACCACTGCGGAACTGCGTACCGAATGATCTCAATTTACTGGGTTAATCGCCTTGAACAATTAACAACGAAGAATGATTCTATACGTGTAAGGATGCAATAATTTAAAAGCCCAGTTTGATAAGCTTGTGGTGTATCGAAAAAGGTGTATGAAAAATATGAAGTAAAAGGTTCTGTTCTTAAAATATTGACAAAAATAACCATATTAAACATAATAATACGTATATATATCTAATGTATACGTATTTTAATCACATTGATGCAGCACGCCTACAGTCCGAGTTTTTCCACAGAATCAGTGGCGAATAAATTAAAGTATTGATAAGGTGTTCGATAAAGATTAGTTTTACCTAGCAATATATAAGTGGCGGAGTGCGTTATCCAACTGGATTTATACCTGATCAGCGTGGGTGCGGATACAACCGATTCGGGAAGAGCATTCCATGGTTGACACATGTTGGCGCACACACAAGGCCCATGAGGCGACTGTAATTCTCTGCTAGTTCCAAGGGGTGGTCTCAAAGCTTGGTCTTACTTCTGAGTTGCGATGAAGTGCGGCACACATGATTGATATTATTAAAATTATACACACCATAATCAAGTTGCTTCGTATTCGGTGAATACCATTCACGGAATACGCTCAAGCATTTCATCCTCTGCTCTCATGGTAGGTGGCGTATTTTAATGATGTAATTGTTAGGTGCGCGACGTTGAGGTTATTCCGGTGCAGTAAACTCGTGCTTCAATCCTGTCTACCAGGCGTTGATTGCGGATTCGACATAGGGGTGAACATATGCATTAATTTTTTGTCTGTAAATAATGGTGTCAGTTTGTCCGGAAGCCCGTCGTAACAAGCCGATATGCTGGTTACCAGTTTTCGATGCCTTTGCTGAGTGTTTGGACCAAGCCAATTTATCCTGAATAGGCAGACCAAGGGAACCTGCGATGGATGATCGCTGCAGTACTTGTGTTCTTGGCTTGAAGATATTGGTTACTCTGGTGTCATATGGAGAATAGACTGCATATGTCTGCTTTGACTTTTAAAAGATTTCCGCTTGACCACTCATGTACCATACCCAGGTCAGATTAAAATAAACTCATATGAGTATCCGACTGAAACCGGAGCCAAATCTTGATACCATCCAAATACAGCAGATAAGGTGAAATGCTTTTTCGTGCAAAATCATTTATGTATACCGAAAACAATCGTGGACGCCGGGGGCAAACCTGACTCGACTGTTATGGGATCAGATAAGGAACTCCTGGCTCTGGCGTCTAATTGCCGGTGCAGGAGAGAGTTGGCGATCCAGCACGACCGAGGCCTACAGATCTATTGATATTGTAGCTTGGAAAATAGAATCCGATAATCTACACGATTGATTGCCTTTAACAAATCTTAGTAGATCACACCAACGACCTCACCACCGTCTGCTGACTCGGTCCAGCTATGCTGCGCGATCAATAATTTGTTGTGCACCCTTGCTGTCGACGAATGATGTAGCTCGGGAGCGTTAATGTTGCCTTTTTTGATAACACACTAACGCATGTGCAACGATGGATTCTACCACCTTGGACAATACAGGGATAATAG
This sequence comes from Dicrocoelium dendriticum, assembly GCA_944474145.2. Lineage (NCBI taxonomy): Eukaryota > Metazoa > Platyhelminthes > Trematoda > Plagiorchiida > Dicrocoeliidae > Dicrocoelium > Dicrocoelium dendriticum. Next base: position 6,916,088 of record OX104069.1, on the reverse strand, counting down.
ATACAGGTCAGTATATGTAGGGCTCAGTTTTGCTTCCGCATTTTCGAATCGGAGTTATTATTACAAGCTTCCATATTGCAGCAATCTGCTTCTGGTCTAAGCTACCCTGAGGGAACTGGACCAAAGATTTGCCAGTCGTCTTCCTGATGCCTCCAGTGCATCTGGGCGGAAGTACTTGACTCCCGGGGAGCTGCGTTTGCGCGGATACATTAGATTATGCAATACAGTTGCTGCATTAAAAGAAATTTGGGTTGGTTCTGGAGTTGGGAAAAGAAAAACTGGAAGATGGACTGATGTTAAGCCACTCGGAAATGTGAGAGCAAATGATGTCTGCAACACGTTTGCTGCTCCCTTAGCTATTCTATTTGGATTATCAATTGTGCGAACGGAGGAATTTACACCCACAACGTAAGACGGCCTTAGAGATATTTACACAGCAGTTTTTGGTTGGTGCTGTATGTTTTCGTCTTATTCTGCTGATTTTCCAGCTTAGCATCTCTGGGCCGTGGAGTGCCGTGCTTAAAATGGGCTACGCTGTGGTCTGAATTATCTGGCGCTGGTGATTTTCTGTACTTACGCCAGGCTACGTTGCATACATTTTTCCATTTTCTAGTTCGACTGTTTAGGAAATAAAATGTTTTAGGCCCACTAAACATTGAGGACTCTGTTGTGTGTCTAACAACCCAGATGGTTCAACCGAAAGAAATCGAAGGGGCTCCGCTCACAAACCGTCTATTCCCAAATCTTAGGTAAATTGCAATTAGCTGGGTAATTAATAACTCACTCGTCCATTCGTCGACCGCCTGATCGATATCACTGAGGCAGGCGATTCCTTTCGTCTCAGCTTTCAGTCACCATCACATCCTTTACATCTTTCTTCTATTTATGTTGTTGCAATTAGCTCCGTAGAGTTTTCCGCTGCACTTATGCTAGCTGTCTCTGGCTGAGTTTTCAGACACCTTTCTTGTTGCTGCTACGGAACCTCGTTTTGCTGAGTCCCTCCATTAGGTGCTTACCTAATTTGCACCAGATTCCGTCTAATGATATTGCTCCCTATCATAACTTCCTAGCTCCTTTCACCCCTGCGGCAGTCCTTCACAACAACCCGCCAACGTCCTCCCGATTCTGGTATTGGTTGCACCCATACTTGTTTCCTACAGCTAAGTGTGGGGGCATTTCCATCATCGTCATAGTAGTTCTTTTGTTTTAGCATTTCCTTCCGTACTTGGTTATGAGCGGAAGCCTCTGGTGTTATTTTGGGCTGTAGCAATGTTGTAGCTGCCTGTAGCAGCGTCTTTGTTCTGCGACTGAATATTCGCTGCACCGGACTTGCTCCGATCACGGTAGACGGCGTGTTTCTTCTCTGTATCAGCATTATTTATGGATCCTGGTGGGTCTCCCTGGCTTTGCTAAGTACTTTCTGCGCCTCCTTCACTGCTGAGTCAGCCTTTCCAATTGATTGACTGTGTTACGGGCTGATGAACCGATGCCAAAAATCCCACCTCTTGCTAAAAGCGCGGTATTCGTCACTACTGAATTGCGGCCCGTTGTCGGGAATCATCACCACAGAGGTTCCATGTCGAGGTGATTGACAACGCAACTTTTTCAATACAGCTTGCGCGCAGGTTGAAGTAAGTGCATCAACCACGATGTAGTTGTGACAGCGCGTACGCGCGGGCCTTTCCACGACCGCACTTCGTAGCTTGTGATTGGATGCCCGTCCGTTTGCGATCAATACCAGGTTGTTTTGAATGTACTGAGTGTATGTACCGTTGGTGTGAATAGAAGTTTGTGTTGCGTACCAGTAGAGTTCTGCTTCCTCGTTCGGGGCTTTGGTCGCGCTTGTTCAAGACCCTGCGTGCAGAGGACTATTGTACGTGTAGATACAACAGTGGCGTCGCGGGCAGCATAAAGGAGAGGCAAACACGGAAAGGAGAACCGGCAGTGACGAGACCCATCAGAATTACTCGTGCGCTACAGCCAGGAACTTATGAGTTAGCAGACGGCTGACGAGTCAACGCCAGACAGCTATATTTAGCACTTCAACCGAAGCAGTGTCCTGAAGCGGGGGCCAACGCAGTGAACCAACCGCTGAAGAGAGGGAGTAGTGTGGCAGCGCGTACGCGCGGACCTTACCACGACCGCACTTCGTAGCTTGTGATTGGATGCCGTCCGTTTGCGATCAATACCAGGTTGTTTTGAATGTACTGAGTGTATGTACCGTTGGTGTGAATAGAAGTTTGTGTTGCGTACCAGTAGAGTTCTGCTTCCTCGTTCGGGGCTTTGGTCGTGCTTGTTCAAGACCCTGCGTGCAGGGGACTAGTGTATGTGTAGATACAACAGTAGTCACTGAAATAGTCGAGAACAATCAAACAGCTCTTGCCGTCATGAACAAAAATGTCCAATGCGACAATCTGCTAGGGCCTATCCGGAACGACATGTTGCAACATCTGCTCCTTCTACTGGCGCATGTCGTGTGTCCTGCATGTTAAATAGTTGGATGCGTAATTGGCTATCCATTCCTGGCCACAACATCAGCACACTTGCTCTCGCTACACAATTGTTGATTCCCAACTGTGCATGGTATACCATGTGCTGCATTGCAAGTTGCAATGCCTTCCGAACCACTATCCTATTGCTTTTGAATATTAATCCATCTTGGGCGATGAGTTCGTCGCGAAAAGAAAAAAATCAGAGATAATGCTATTGAAAATTTTGCTTGACATTGAGCCATCTGTCTATTATGGTCTGCATCTGAAGCCTGCACGATTCGTCCTCCTCCGTACACCATTGGACCTGCTGCAAACGTTCCCTAGTAACCGCGATTAGCTGTTCTGCGTGGACAAATACGTGTCTTCTTCCAGTTGCGGTGTGTCTGACGGGTGCGGCCTTGACGACATGCCCGTAACCTACATTCGTGATCCTGGTCCGTAGACTAGATCCAACTCACACTTCTGCGGACGAATGAACATTATTTACAGGCTGCGTGGAGCGACTTTAATTGGCTTACAAACGATGGACCCAAGTTGTTTGCGGTCAGTGAAGACATTTGTTAAGCAGCTGAAAGTTATCGCTAAAGTTTCCTGCGGCGTAAAATAGCACCATCATTTCCTTTTCAACTTATGCGTAACTACGTTCGGCCTCTGTGAGCAAGCGACTGCGCATGTCGGCAGACTTACCGCTTTGCATAAGCATAGCTTCGATGCTGTATTGGCTATTGTCACAATAAATCTCAAGTGGATGTGACGGGTCAAAGTAGGCAAGGACAGGCGTTTTGTGGATAATTCGTTGATCTTCCTAAAGGCATTATTTTGTTCAGAGTCCCAGTGTCAATCTTCACCAGTATGGGTCAACATTAGCATCGGTATCATCACATCCGCCAGTCATAAAAATAAACGGCTCGAATAGTTTACCATTAAGTTTAGCCTGTTATCTAGCATTACATCTGTGGGGTGACGTATCTGGTTTATTGCCGCGATATTTTCCCGATTTGATCTCAACCCTGATTAACTCAGCACCTGCTCATGTAACTCCACTTCCGTTTTGCGCAGCTCGAGTTTCTCACGCTTTACTTTGATGTTTCTTTTATTACAGCGTTGTAGATTCTTGTGGAGTTGACAATCCTGTTCATCTCGATTAGCATCAACATTTAGCATGTCACGTACTACGCAATATACTTAAACAGATTGCTTAAGGCTTGCGTCAATCGCTTTTGAATTATCTCACTTCATAACTTCAAACCAAAATGGGCAAATCAAGCCACCTGAAGCGACCAAATAGTGATCCATATGTGCTCAAATGGCTAGACACTTGTCAATGGTTACGTGCCAGAAGGCTGA
>OX104069.1:6811951-6911779 GCA_944474145.2 Dicrocoelium dendriticum | reverse complement strand
GACACTGCCCAAATTCTCGATCTGCCCCACGCTGTACAGTTTCTGCCCAATTGCAGTACGATTGCAAAATCTATTTTTAAGTCATTTACTGTATATACTATGCATTATAGAACCACGGTTACAGGATAATTCGTTTTATTCTCCTGCCCAGACCGTTCGTTAAGTCTAGGTTTATTTGTTCGTAGTTTCTTGTTTGGTTTTCGTACGGCGTTCATAGTTTATGCTTAGTATTCTTGGTACACTTAGCATCAAGTGGGCATCTTTGACTTTTATGCATATCTCGATGGGTACACCATGGTAAACCTAAAACCAACTATTCTCATTTATTATGAAGTTTGTTTTTACTTTTTTTCAAACTACTCTTTATACATATACATTTTCAAATTTGGAGGATTTGTACAGACATTTAATTTCTTTACCCCTAAACTGTGCTACTCTCGGCAACATTAATGCTGTGTATATATGTTTACCTTCGTGCTTAAGCGGTCAACTGTTCCACCTGACATTTCGCTGCGGATATTTGATTGTTACTTCGTGTATAAAAACAAGACATACGATTAAAAACGTGATACATACTTTGAACACGAAATTATGATCAGCAGTTGTAAGTATTTATGATCAGTTGACTCCAGCTGATCAGAGCTATATTTTCCATGTCTGAGCTTATTTGCTTTCAAAATAACGAGAAGAAACAACATTTCCATTGGATAATACTATTTCCGCACCTTAACGTACTCTTGCTAGCCGTTTAGATGCAATTACGGAGGTAGGTGGGTTGCAGAAGAGGCAGTCCAATTAAAGTTAAATGTCAAAGTTCATCTTACGCTGGCCAGCGTTTTGCTTAGGAATATTTGGCCACTCAGGTATGGCGAGACTGTTTATGGGTTCGGTTTGTTTAAGAAGAATGGGTTTCAGCTGCCTGAGTGTCCATGCCTCAACAGGCGAGCGGCGCTCTTTTGGTTGACTATCCTGAATGATTTATGAAGGAATTTACACATGCTGTAGTCAGCTATGAGTTACTTGATCGAACTGGCGGGTTGTCTCGGACAATACGCGATCCGTATCATTGCATATGCTGTAAGTATGCTGTAAAGAGCCTCCTCAGTTCGGCTGAAAGTCAACCCAACGAAAGTAATCAAACATTTGATTTTGAGCTTAACAATGTCCTTAAACTAATAAAGCTGTAAGAGACTAGTTGTTTTTGCAGCCGTGCGTTCTATAATATTATATATTTTGTACAGCTATGATTTTTGCAAAAATGTCGAATATTTTAAAAAGCCACCAGTGTGAAACCATTATGGTTGTATTGCATTTAAGTAAATTCTAACTTAACATAAAGAAACTAGTTTTCTCGCACATATCTGACCCCCAGAAACAATATCGGAATACTTAATCATTGCATAATTGAATGTATTCATTTAAATATTGAGTTTTAAAATATTCCTGTTGTACTTAGATTGCAAAAGCCCGGCATCCCAACTTACACAACCAGTATGATTCCCAAAAGAACTGGTGGACCAAGGGATATTTACCCCGAGTTGATGAAACGCATCTATCCTTGCAACTTAATTTTGCGATGTCCTCGGCGGAAACTGCCATCGTGAAGCACAAAGCAATGACCTAATGTGATAGAAAGAACAGAGATATTTAAAGTGGATGGCTTCTAAATTGCAAGTTGCTAGTAACTTCATGGGTATATAAAGTTAAACGTTTACCCTGCGTTGACTGACGAAAGTCACTTGGCACTTACAGTGATTCTTAGAAAAATCATCTGCGGATGTATGCCTTTATGTCGTTATGATATGGTCGTATTAATTTGGTTGTTCACATTTTGCATACCAACAGGTATTGGTGGAATGTTGCTCGCAAGCTATACTTAGCTTAGGATCATGATATCTGTAAAATTTCGTATAATGTCTACCGCGCTATCCGGGTGATTTGTTATCCAATTCGAATATGCATGTTAATCAGTGGTATAATCTACAAGCTTAATGACATGAAATCTAACATGTAGACACTTATTGCCACTTCTACTCGTAACATGACTTGCTGTGGATGGAGTGAGTGCAAGTACCACTAGCATTTGCGAGTATTTTGGATGGCATAATTATCAGTAATTAATGCGATCGGACAGAGGGGTGTGCACAAGTGCCCATTGTGTAATGCCGTTCCAAAAAGAGATATTTTAATTGGATGCTAATAATTGGAATATAAGTTTAACTTATCAGTAACAACCCTGGACGAAGCGTAGGTCAAATGTAGTGACTGGGTGCAGAGGGAAAACACGTAACCAAGTAATCGGTTGCAGAAAATGCTAGAGGATTCAAATAAAATAATACCTTCCAAACGCTAGTGAATATTGTGTTCATGTGAAAAGCATACGAAGAAATAGGTGTGAAATCCTGCGGCGCTAGTTTAAAGTGAACGATTTGACATATTGGAAATCCAGAGAGGTTTACCAACCTCAGTATTTGGAACACGTGATATTCAAGCTTTTTAAGGAGCACTGCGTGGCAAATAGATTTGCTGACAAATACTTTGCGTAAACCTCCAAACGGTAATAATGAATGTGACAAAATGATTCCTACACTGTTCAACCATCGTTCAGAACTACTCTGCTTTCACGAAATAATGAGTGGCAAATTTAAGCTAACATACATAGACTGAGACTCGCAGACGGAACGACCACAATACAGAATTTTATAAACTGTATAACAGCATGTAATTAGTCTCAGCATAATCCTGCGCCGATTAGACAATACAATGTATCTGACCTATATTAGCAGCTAGCATCTTCAGCGCATTAGCGAGTGTATCGCACCACATTCGAGATAGTGACCGCAGAGCAGTGAAACCCTCCGTTCAGCAGACCGGATCGAGCGGACGCACTGATAGACAAGTGCCTTGCTATCGGTCATTGAAACGCATGAACTTGCATGATTAGGGCTACTCAGATCGATAACCTAAGAATGATGATTCCTTTCAACCAAATTTACCATCCTGATATGCGTGATTTAATATATCATTGTTCTCTGCCTAAAACTGCGCACCCCAAAACAAAACGGGCGAATAGCGAGCGATCGATTAAACCAATCTTTTCTAAAATAACCATCTTAAAAACTCATTAAAATGATTCGCTAATTCATTGCTACACCAATATAGCACCAGAAGCTGACGTTTCGACATATTTGGTCTCATCAGTGTTTCGCATTCCAACCGACCACTGAGAATTCCACACCCATGTCTTCAGGATACCAGCAGAAAGTGCTACTCCGCCATGGGTGACAGACATGGAAATGCCTGATTGAGGGTCAACTGTGATATAGCCCGTCTTATTATAAATTTGATGAATAATAACAGAAGCCACACTATAAATCATCATTAATAAGATGTGCTTCAGATATCCTGAATTAAGGATATTCGTGCTTTCTATGCGTCAAATAAGTCAATACAAAAACCCGGGACATCACTTGCACTGCGGCTGTTGTGATGATTGTTCGTGAAAAATAACGTGACATTGTTGTTTCTCTGTTCCTACCAGCATAGTGTAATTCCGAATTTACTTACCTCCCTTTATGTGTGTTCGAATTAAGCGCTGTTACTACACTGTCCTTGCTAGCTTTGGACTTGAGCCTAATATAATTGAATTACGGTCACTTCGTAGAACACCATAATTGACTTCGAGGTCAATCACTTTCACCCATGATGGTGCCAATTTGTTATCTGAATGTTCACTTTGCTCTAGCAGACTGGAAGATTATCCTGAAGTGTTTTAAAGCTATTGTATCCTTAGGTAAAATCAAATTGATGCAATGAAAACCACTCAAATTAATAAATAAATGAAATTTGTCCAAAACTTGGAAGCACACCAAATGGGGCTTGACTAAGACTTTATAAGCGATAGTCTTGCAACAGCCACATTACACTGCAAAAAATGCGATGGTTGCACAATGTACACGATATACTGAAATGGCAGCTGCACTGGTCATGCAAAAGACCTCTATTGACTTGGTAAAAGTCTGGGTTCAAGAATGTGTAAAAGGTAGAAATGTTGAGACAGGGGAGTGACGTTTATTGTACATATCAAAAAATACTGAAATGATGGGAAATGTGGTTTTGGTTAACATGCCAATATGTGGTTATGGCAACTGAATTTATTCAGTGGCTATTTGCGTCTGCAATGTCGTAGTGTTAGTAAACGGATATTTGTTGTATTTTATGGTGAGAAGGTTTGTCAAGCGAAAACGCACCACTTCCTGCAGCACAGCCATCAATCCCTTTGTATGCTAACACATAACAGCCAATGTATCTTACAGACCGATTTTACCCTCGGCTATTAGCATTCTAATGAGTTCCTATATGATTATCTGCCGTGTATATTAGTGCACGGCGCACGGAATTACAAACACGCTTGGAACACACTATGTGCCGAATTCTCGTTGATTGCCGTTTTACGGTGTGCAAACGTCTTCTCCTAACAACGGATTTTAGTAACATAAATATTCTTCAATACCGAACTCGCCCGCTTTTTCTCTCCAAACCTTTTCCACAGCTGCTTTTGTCGTTATTGATCTGAGAATCCGCAAATTATTAATAACGTAAATCCCGGTAATACGAATCCACAGTCGCTTTCCGATTTGCTGCTCCTTTGTTGCTTTTCCTGGAAAGCTTTCACTATTGGCTTCGCTGCTCTCTTCCCTAAACACTGCTGGTTCTACCTCACATTTGACCAGTGATTTACAGTGCCAATTCGAACCTGTGTCTTTGGTGCGTTTAATCTGTATTAACGAATCATGTCTATTATTATCCGACTGAATCCTTCTTTTTGTTCTGGTTGGTATCTGAAAACCGGCTGCCTTTATTCTTGTATTTGGTATCTCGCCAACATTTTCCCTGGTGACTGCTAAAGGAGTCTATCCTAACTAGTCCTCCAGTCTACAGCCTTTGGAATCGGAGACACAACACGGCAGAGACCGCAAACAACCATGGGAAAATCTCTCTTTCAGACAGAAACAAACAGTTCATTAAAGAGACCAAACGCTCTCCTGGAAGTACATCTGTCAACTCGCCTTCTATTGCCATTCCGCTGTCTGCACCACCACCAGCGTCTTCGACCCCGCCGAGCCCCAAGTTCAAAGTCTCCCACCGATGGAAGACTCAGAATCGGAAGCTACGAAATGACGCTTCACTGATCGGTCCGTGAGTTTCTCAGAGGCTGTCTGTGAACTTCTGAACACCAAGGATCCCTGGATCACTTAAACGCGCAAGGACCCAGGTAATCGAGTTCAGATGTCATCTGCTGATAAACAACAATATAATTAGTTAAGCGCCTCTAGTTCTGCTCCCACAGGTTCAACACTGATTTCGTTGAGGCGTCATAATATCAAGGTTTTCCACGTTCCTTTGGACACTTAGGCGCCCGGGCGCGACATCACTCTTGCTCTGAAGGGTAGAGTGCACAATACAGCAGTACATTCGACCCTACTGTACGGTTGTGAAAACTGGCCGCTTAATACAGCGGACCTGAAGAGGCTAGTTACGTTCGAACACCGGTGCCTTCGTAATTTAGCCCACATCTGGTGGGAACAATGCGTGAGCAACAAGCGCGTCCGACTCCTCGTTTATGACACATGAAAAGTAACTGAACCGCTCAGCACCGTTATTTCAAACACCAGGCTTCGATGGCTCGCATGCCAGCCCACTGACTCCCGCGACGTGCGTTTTTTGTGCGCCGGGGGTGTGGATGGAAGAAGTGGAGGGGTGGCCAAGCGATGACTCGGTCCAGAGGAATGAAAGCCCCCCCACTTCTGAGATGGCCTCGGTTGGAGCGTCTCGGCTCCCTGCTTGCGGTCCGAAAGAAGATGAACACGTTTGTTTGGACACACTTGCTGACATGGCTAGGAGTCGACCTCAGTGGTGTTCATGCTGTGAGTTGCTTTGTCCCACCCCATCCCTCTTAGACTCCCCCTCCAAACATGACATCATTATTTGACATTATAGAATTTTGCATAGCAAATTTTTAGTTCTTGATCCATAGTAGCCGGCTAATTGCTTACAGGAACGATGCCCATCCGTTACCAGTTACTCAACCGGCTTGCAACAGTTGAATTATTTTATTTTTCTCCACTTTTGTTCTGTTTATTGCGGCACAGTAACTGAGGTGTTCCCCAAATCTAGCTAACGTGTATGATGAAGATGATGGTGCAAGATGCGTGACGGTGGCAGAGTTGGTGAGCTTTCGGCCTCCATTTCCGAACCAGGCCGGATGGTGTTCCTTCACCTTTTCGGATAAGCGTCTTGTCGTACGACCAACGTATCCTGCTCTACAGAAACAGGTAAATGAGTATACACGCATTGATTTGGTGTGGACAGGCAGTTTAACCTTGAGGTTTAGTCTCACTATTGGGCTGCTGGTGAACCAGATTTGCAACCTCGCCGCTTGGAAGTTATTCCTGATTGTGGACGTGAGACGGAGGGATAGATTTTTGGATACTATATCCCTTTTGTAAGGAAGTTGTAGGAAAATAGGTTTCCGTTCCTCCCTCAGGACCACAGGTTCCTCCTTGCTTCACCTCATATTCACCTTAATAAAATTATCTGGGTAGCCCTTCTCTTTCAGTGTCGCTCGTATTAGTTGCAACTCTTCGAAAAGGGTATCCTTCGAGAAGATGCCTTCGGCCCGGTTCACGAGACAGCGGACCAAGTTTTTCTTAATGCGAAGCGGCACAGAGCTATGAAAGATTGTATAATGTTTATTCCAAGTGCCCTTTCGGCAAACGCTTAGTTTTATTGCAACATCATCAAGTCGATAAGAAAAGGGAGAAAATGGAATGCGCCGTTTTCTTCTACCTCGTAGGTGAATTGTTTAGCCTTGTGAGCCTGGTTAAATATGCTGGTGAGCTTCTCGATTTTACCGGAGGTGTCAAGTAGGATGAAGATGTCATCTACGTAACGGTGATATAACGTGAGGCTACTGATGGCCGATTTCAATTTACCCTGTTCCAACATACCCATGAAAACATCAGCAAGGAATGGTCCTAGCGGGGAACCCATTGCCACTCCATCGCGCTGTCGGTATATATCCTTGTTGGATAGGAACTGAACATTAAATGTACACCTTGGCAGTAATTCTTTCAGTGCCAGAGTTGGTATGCCAATATTAAGATAGTTCTCGTCAACAAAGTTGCAAATGAACTCAATCGTTACAAATAAAGGCACATTCGAGAACAGCGAGGTGACATCTAGGGAGCAAATTGTTTAGTTCTCGATGTTGACATCAGGCACGACAAATATAAACGCGAAAGTATCCTTTAGGAAAATGTACAGCTGCTCGTCTACGCACAGGCTCAAGAAGTTCTACCAACCAACCTGCGATCAAGTGGTATGGAGAGTTGCTCATGTCCAAAACCGGGCGAAGAGGACAGGTAAGCTTTTGGGTTTTGTGAAGGCCGTAAAGTCTTGGAATAACCGTGCCCACGGGGCGTAGGTTTTCGTAGACCGATTCCCTGATATAACCACCATTCTTAAGCTTTTTGAGACGGACGCACAGTTGATTTCGATCTGCTTTTTCTCTCGCTCCCCACTCATTTTCAATAATTTCGTATTATCTGCCAGTATTTCACTCATCTTGTTGATATAGTCTGCGTTGTTTCGGATAACAATACCGGCGCCATTTTCTGGACGAGTGAGCGGAATTTGATCGTTCCTTATTAGTCGCTGCAGTGCTTGCACCTACTCATGTTTCACCGGTGTGTTGTGCTAAACTCGTGCCCGCCGATGTTGAAAACTGGCATGCACCAACAGGGATTTCAACTCTTCTGCATGCGATTCAGAAGTTGGGATCAGTTGCAAATCTGTGTTCAGACGTTTTTGAACTTTGCCTCTATTGCCAGTCTGTTATGCTTGCTAGTAGGGAGACAGGACTTTGGACCCAATGATAAGACTTCAGTGGTGGTACGATCAAGCGGGAAACCAGACAGATTTTGGACGTATTGCTCCGGTCCTGCCTGAGAAGTCGTTGTGGATCTCTCTTTCTTTATTTTCTTTGTGAGTGAAGTGCGTAACATTGATTCTTGCTTTGCGATAATTAATTTAATCGCTTCCTCCAGCTCTTCTTGATCTCTTGCGGATAGGCTGGTTGAGACAGCACTTACTTTACCCAGTGCACGCCTGAGCACATCTCTCTTGATGCGAATGATGTCTATCTGACACAGCGCAAAACGTTTCCGGCATTTGTCGTCTGGTCTGATGTGTTTCATTTCCGGAGTCCACTTAGCAATGCTACTAACGCGAGATATGTATGGTTCTAATTTTAGACCGCGCGACACAAGAGCTGCCTCGACCAATGTCCTGAATGTGGTCGTAAATTAGCCATGTGTGAAAAAAGGAATCACTTTTCTCGTTGCTGCTGAGCAACCATTCTCGGTGTAGTCGTTCTTGATAAATCACCCACAAGTGCAGAACATTCACTTGGCAACATGTCTCGGAGGTTGCCGCAAAGTGTGTCTACGCAAATCTGTTGATCGGAGGCAAAGCCGTATAATTCCAGTTAGACACGGGAGCTGCTGTCACATTAGGCCACCAAAGCATTATCATGTATTGTGTATTCTTTCCGACCAAGATTTCCTGCGCATTTGGATCAGACTTAGACTTCATTCGAATGAAGTCGTTGAGAATATGTAGAAAATGGAATGCGCCGTTTTCTTCTACTTCGTAGGTGAATTATGAATTATGAAGTCTAGGTCTGGTCCAAATGCGCAGGAAATCTTGGTCGGAGCGAATACACAATACATGATAACGCTTTGGTGGCCTAATGTGACAGCAGCTCCCGTGTCTAACTGGAATTATACGGCTTTGCCTCCGATCAACAGATTTGCGTAGACACACTTTGCGGCAACCTCCGAGACATGTTGCCAAGTGAATGTTCTGCACTTGTGGGTGATTTATCAAGAACGACTACACCGAGAATGGTTGCTCAGCAGCAACGAGAAAAGTGATTCCTTTTTTCACACATGGCTAATTTACGACCACATTTAGGACATTGGTCGAGGCAGCTCGTGTGTCGCGCGGTCTAAAATTAGAATTATACATGTCTCGCGTTAGTAGCATTGCTAAGTGGACTCCGGAAATGAAACACATCAGACCAGACGACAAATGCCGGAAACGTTTTGCGCTGTGTCAGATAGACATCATTCGCATCAAGAGAGATGTGCTCAGGCGTGCACTGGGTAAAGTAAGTGCTGTCTCAACCAGCCTATCCGCAAGAGATCAAGAAGAGCTGGAGGAAGCGATTAAATTAATTATCGCAAAGCAAGAATCAATGTTACGCACTTCACTCACAAAGAAAATAAAGAAAGAGAGATCCACAACGACTTCTCAGGCAGGACCGGAGCAATACGTCCAAAATCTGTCTGGTTTCCCGCTTGATCGTACCACCACTGAAGTCTTATCATTGGGTCCAAAGTCCTGTCTCCCTACTAGCAAGCATAACAGACTGGCAATAGAGGCAAAGTTCAAAAACGTCTGAACACAGATTTGCAACTGATCCCAACTTCTGAATCGCATGCAGAAGAGTTGAAATCCCTGTTGGTGCATGCCAGTTTTCAACATCGGCGGGCACGAGTTTAGCACAACACACCGGTGAAACATGAGTAGGTGCAAGCACTGCAGCGACTAATAAGGAACGATCAAATTCCGCTCACTCGTCCAGAAAATGGCGCCGGTATTGTTATCCGAAACAACGCAGACTATATCAACAAGATGAGTGAAATACTGGCAGATAATACGAAATTATTGAAAATGAGTGGGGAGCGAGAGAAAAAGCAGATCGAAATCAACTGTGCGTCCGTCTCAAAAAGCTTAAGAATGGTGGTTATATCAGGGAATCGGTCTACGAAAACCTACGCCCCGTGGGCACGGTTATTCCAAGACTTTACGGCCTTCACAAAACCCAAAAGCTTACCTGTCCTCTTCGCCCGGTTTTGGACATGAGCAACTCTCCATACCACTTGATCGCAGATTGGTTGGTAGAACTTCTTGAGCCTGTGGGTAGACAAGCCGCTGTACATTTTCCTAAAGGATACTTTCGCGTTTATATTTGTCGTGCCTGATGTCAACATCGAGAACTAAACAATTTGCTCCCTAGATGTCACCTCGCTGTTCTCGAATGTGCCTTTATTTGTAACGATTGAGTTCATTTGCAACTTTGTTGACGAGAACTATCTTAATATTGGCATACCAACTCTGGCACTGAAAGAATTACTGCCAAGGTGTACATTTAATGTTCAGTTCCTATCCAACAAGGATATATACCGACAGCGCGATGGAGTGGCAATGGGTTCCCCGCTAGGACCATTCCTTGCTAATGTTTTCATGGGTATGTTGGAACAGGGTAAATTGAAATCGGCCATCAGTAGCCTCACGTTATATCACCGTTACGTAGATGACATCTTCATCCTACTTGACACCTCCGGTAAAATCGAGAAGCTCACCAGCATATTTAACCAGGCTCACAAGGCTAAACAATTCACCTACGAGGTAGAAGAAAACGGCGCATTCCATTTTCTCCCTTTTCTTATCGACTTGATGATGTTGCAATAAAACTAAGCGTTTGCCGAAAGGGCACTTGGAATAAACATTATACAATCTTTCATAGCTCTGTGCCGCTTCGCATTAAGAAAAACTTGGTCCGCTGTCTCGTGAACCGGGCCGAAGGCATCTTCTCGAAGGATACCCTTTTCGAAGAGTTGCAACTAATACGAGCGACACTGAAAGAGAAGGGCTACCCAGATAATTTTATTAAGGTGAATATGAGGTGAAGCAAGGAGGAACCTGTGGTCCTGAGGGAGGAACGGAAACCTATTTTCCTACAACTTCCTTACAAAAGGGATATAGTATCCAAAAATCTATCCCTCCGTCTCACGTCCACAATCAGGAATAACTTCCAAGCGGCGAGGTTGCAAATCTGGTTCACCAGCAGCCCAATAGTGAGACTAAACCTCAAGGTTAAACTGCCTGTCCACACCAAATCAATGCGTGTATACTCATTTACCTGTTTCTGTAGAGCAGGATACGTTGGTCGTACGACAAGACGCTTATCCGAAAAGGTGAAGGAACACCATCCGGCCTGGTTCGGAAATGGAGGCCGAAAGCTCACCAACTCTGCCACCGTCACGCATCTTGCACCATCATCTTCATCATACACGTTAGCTAGATTTGGGGAACACCTCAGTTACTGTGCCGCAATAAACAGAACAAAAGTGGAGAAAAATAAAATAATTCAACTGTTGCAAGCCGGTTGAGTAACTGGTAACGGATGGGCATCGTTCCTGTAAGCAATTAGCCGGCTACTATGGATCAAGAACTAAAAATTTGCTTTGCAAAATTCTATAATGTCAAATAATGATGTCATGTTTGGAGGGGGAGTCTAAGAGGGATGGGGTGGGACAAAGCAACTCACAGCATGAACACCACTGAGGTCGACTCCTAGCCATGTCAGCAAGTGTGTCCAAACAAACGTGTTCATCTTCTTTCGGACCGCAAGCAGGGAGCCGAGACGCTCCAACCGAGGCCATCTCAGAAGTGGGGGGCTTTCATTCCTCTGGACCGAGTCATCGCTTGGCCACCCCTCCACTTCTTCCATCCACACCCCCGGCGCACAAAAAACGCACGTCGCGGGAGTCAGTGGGCTGGCATGCGAGCCATCGAAGCCTGGTGTTTGAAATAACGGTGCTGAGCGGTTCAGTTACTTTTCATGTGTCATAAACGAGGAGTCGGACGCGCTTGTTGCTCACGCATTGTTCCCACCAGATGTGGGCTAAATTACGAAGGCACCGGTGTTCGAACGTAACTAGCCTCTTCAGGTCCGCTGTATTAAGCGGCCAGTTTTCACAACCGTACAGTAGGGTCGAATGTACTGCTGCATTGTGCACTCTACCCTTCAGAGCAAGAGTGATGTCGCGCCGGCGCCATAAGTGGCAAAGGTACGTGGAAAACCTTGATATTATGACGCCTCAACGAAATCAGTGTTGAACCTGTGGGAGCAGAACTAGAGGCGCTTAACTAATTATATTGTTGTTTATCAGCAGATGACATCTGAACTCGATTACCTGGGTCCTTGCGCGTTTAAGTGATCCAGGGATCCTTGGTGTTCAGAAGTTCACAGACAGCCTCTGAGAAACTCACGGACCGATCAGTGAAGCGTCATTTCGTAGCTTCCGATTCTGAGTCTTCCATCGGTGGGAGACTTTGAACTTGGGGCTCGGCGGGGTCGAAGACGCTGGTGGTGGTGCAGACAGCGGAATGGCAATAGAAGGCGAGTTGACAGATGTACTTCCAGGAGAGCGTTTGGTCTCTTTAATGAACTGTTTGTTTCTGTCTGAAAGAGAGATTTTCCCATGGTTGTTTGCGGTCTCTGCCGTGTCGTGTCTCCGATTCTAAAGGCTGTAGACTGGAGCACAATTTAGGATATACTCCTTTTGCAGTCACCAGGGAAAATGTAGGCGAGATACCAAATACAAATAAAAAGGCAGCCGGTTTTTAGATACCAACCAGAACAAAAAGAAGGATTCAGTCGGATAATAATAGACATGATTCTTTAATACAGATTAAACGCACCAAAGACACATGTTAGAATTGACACTGTAAATCACTGGTCAAATGTGAGGTAGAACCAGCGGTGTTTAGGGAAGAGAGCAGCGACGCCAATAGTGAAAGCTTTCCAGGAAAGGCAACAAATGAGCAGCAAATCCGAAAGCGATTGTGGATTCGTATTACCGGGTTTTATGTTATTAATAATTTGCGGATTCTCACATCAGTAAGGACAAAAGCGGCTGCGAAAAAGGTTTGGAGAGAAAAAGCGGGCGATTTAGGTATTGAAGAATATTTATGTTACTAAAATCCGTTGTTAGAAGACGTTCGCCCACCGTAAAACGGCAATCAACTAGAATTCGGCACATAGTGTTTTCCAAGCATGTTAGTACTTCCGTGCGCCAAGCACTAATATACACGGCAGATAATCAAATAGGAACTCATTAGAATGCTAATAACCGAGGGTAAAATCGGTCTGTAAGATACATTGGCTGTTATGTGTTAGCATACAAAAGGATTGAGGGCTGTGCTCCAGGAAGTGGTGCGTTTTCGCTTGACAAGCCTTCTCACCATAAAATACAACAAGTATCCGTTTACTAACACTACGACATAGCAGATGCAAATAGCCACTGAATAAATTCAGTTGCCACAACCACATATTGGCAAGTTAACCAGAACCACATTTCCCATTATTTCAGTATTTTTTGATATGTACAATAAACGTCACTCCCCTGTCTCAACATTTCTACCTTTTACACATTTTAGAACCCAGAAGTTTTCCAAGTCAATAGAGGTCTTTTGCATGACCAGTGCAGCTGCCATTTCAGTATATCGTGTACATTGTGCAACCATCGCAATTTTTGCAGTGCAAGGTGACTGTTGCAAGACTATCGCTTATAAAGTCTTGGTCAAGCCACATTTGGTGTGCTTCAAAGTTTTGGACAAATTTTATTTATTTATTAATATGAGTGGTTTTCATTGCATCAATTTGATTTTACCTAAGGATCCAATAGCTTTAAAACACTTCAGGATAAGCTTCCAGTCTGCTAGAGCAAAGTGAACACATATATAACAAATTGGCACTATCATGGGTGAAAGTGTTTGACCTCGAAGTCAATTATGGTGTTCTACGAAGTGACCGTAATTGGATTATATTAGGCTCAAGTCCAAAGCTAGCAAGGACAGTTTAGTAACAACGCTTAGTTCGAACACACATAAAGGGAGGTAAGTAAATTCGGAATTACACTATGCTGGTAGGAACAGAGAAACAACAATGTCACGTTATTTTTCACGAACAATCATCACAACAGCCGCAGTGCAAGTGATGTCCCGGGTTTTTGTATTGACTTTTTTGACGCATAGAAATCACGAATATCCTTAAAATCATGATATCTGAAGCACATCTTATTTACTGATGATTTATAGTGTGGCTTCTGTTATTATTCATCAAATTTATAATAAGACGGGCTATATCACAGTTGACCCTCAATCAGGCATTTCCATGTCTGTCACCCATGGCGGAGTAGCAATTTCTGCTGGTATCCTGAAGACATGTGTGTGGAATTCTCAGTGGTCGGTTGGAATGCGCAACACTGACGAGACCAAATATGTCGAAACGTCAGCTTCTGGTGCTATATTGGTGTAGCAATGAATTAGCGAAGCATTTTAATGAGTTTTTAAGATGGTTATTTTGGAAAATATTGGTTTAATTGATCGCTCGCTATTCGTCCGTTTTGTTTTGGGGTGCACAGTTTTAGGCAGAGAACAATGACATATTAAATCACGCATATCAGGATGGTAATATTGGTTAAAAGGAATCATCATTCTTAGGTTATCGATCTGAGTAGCCCGAATCATGCAAGTTCATGCGTTTCAATGACCGATAGCAAGGCGTTTGTCTATCAGTGTCTCCGATCGATCTGGTCTGCTGAACGGAGAGTTTCACTGCTTTGCGGTCAATAAGTCGAATACGGTGCGATACAGTTGCTAATGCGCTGAAGATGCTAGTTGTTAGTATAGGTCATACACATTGTATTGTCTTGTCGGCGCAGTTTTATGCTGAGTCTACTTACATGCTGTTACGCAGCTTATAAAAGTCGTATTGTGGTCGTTCCGTCTGCGAGTATCAGTCAATGTATGGTAGATTAAATTTGCCACCCATTATTTCGTGAAACCAGAGTAGTTCTGAACGATGGTTGAACAGTGTAGGAATCATTTTGTCACATTCTTTATTACCGTTTGGAGGTTTACGCAAAGTATTTGCCAGCAAATCTATTTGCCACGCAGTGCTCCTTAAACAGCTTGAATATCACGTGTTCATAATACTGAGGTTGGTAAAACTGTCTGGATTTCCAAGATGTCAGATCGCTCACTTTAATCTAGCGCCTTAAGGTTTCACACCTATTTCTTCATATACGTTTCACATAAACACAGTATTCACCAGCGTTTGGTAGATATCATTTCATTTGAATCCTCTAGCATTTTCTGCGCCCGATTACTTAGTTCCGTGGTTCCCCTCTGCACGCAGTCACTACATTTGACCTACGCTTCGTCTAGGACCCTTAGTGATCAGTTAAACTTGTATTCTAAATAATTAACATCTAATTAAAATATCTCTTTATGGGGAACGGCATTTCACAATGGGCAATTGTGCACAATACTCTGTCCGATCGCATCAGTTACTGTTAACTATTTCATCCGAAATACTCTCAAATGCTAGTGGCACTTGCACTCACTCCATCCACAGCACGTCCTGTTACGAGTAGAAACGACAATAAGTAACTAAATTTTACAATTCATGAAATTAAGCTTGTATGTTATGCCACTGATTGACATGCATCTTCCAATTAAATAACAAATCACCCGGATAGCGCGGGAGACATTATAGGAAATTTTACAGATATCAGGATCCTAAGCTAAGTAGAGCTTGTGATCAACATTCAACCAATGCCTGTTGGTGCGCCTAATGTGAACAACCATATTAATGCGACCATATCTTCACCAGACATTAAGACTAACATACGCAGATGAATTTTCTAAGAATCACTGTAAGTGCCAAGTGACTTTCATCAGTCAACGCAGGGTATACGTTTAACTTTATATACCCATGAAGTTACTAGCAACTTGCAATTTAGAAGCCATCCACTTTAAATATCTCTTTTCTTTCTATCACATTAGGTCATTGCTTTGTGCTTCCCGATGGCAGTTTCCGCCGAGGACATCGCAAAAGTGGGTTGCAAGAAAAGGTGCTTTGCATCACATCGGGGTAAATATCCCTTGGTCCACCAGTTCTTGTGGGAATCAACTGGTTGTGTAAGTTGGGATGCCGGGCTTTTGCAATCTAAGTACAACAGGAATATTTTAAAACTCAATATTTAAAAGAATACATTAAATATTGTGCAATCAGTAAGTATTCCGATATTATTTCTGGGGGTCAGATATGTGCGAGAAAACTAGTTTCTTTATGTTAAGTTAGAAGTTACTTAAATGCATTACAACCATAATGGTTTTACACTGGTGGCTTTTTAAAATATTCGACATTTTTGCAAAAATCATAGCTGTACAAAATATATAATACTATAGAACGCACGGCTGCAAAAACAACTAGTCTCTTACAGCTTTATTAGTTTAAGGACATTGTTAAGCTCAAAATCAAATGTTTGATTACTTTCGTTGGGTTGACTTTCAGCCGAACTGAGGAGGCTCTTTACAGCATACTTACAGCATATGCAATGATACTGATCGCGAATTGTCCGAGATAACCCGCCAGTTCCATCACCGGAGTCATATCTGACTACCGCATGTGTAAAATCCTTCCGAAATCATTCAGGATAGTCAACCAACACAGCGCCGCTGGCCTGCTGAGACATGGGCAATCAGGCGGCTGAAACCCACTCTTCTTAAACAAACCGAACCCATAAACAGTCTCGCCATACCTGAGTGGCCAAATATTCCTAAGCAAAACGCTGGCCAGCGTAAGATGAACTTTGACAATTAACTTTAATTGGACTGCCTCTTCTGCAACCCACCTACCTCCGTAATTGCATCTAAACGGCTAGCAAGAGTACGTTAAGGTGCGGAAATAGTATTATCCAATGGAAATGTTGTTTCTTCTCGTTATTTTGAAAGCAAATAAGCTCAGACATGGAAAATATAGCTCTGATCAGCTGGAGTCAACTGATCATAAATACTTACAACTGCTGATCATAATTTCGTGTTCAAAGTATGTAGCACGTTTTTAATCGAATGTCTTGTTTTTATACACGAAGTAAAAATCAAATATCCGCAGCGAAATGTCAGGTGGAACAGTTGACCGCTTAAGCACGAAGGTAAACATATATACACAGCATTAATGTTGCCGAGAGTAGCACAGTTTAGGGGTAAAGAAATTAAATGTCTGTACAAATCCTCCAAATTTGAAAATGTATATGTATAAAGAGTAGTTTGAAAAAAAGTAAAAACAAACTTCATAATAAATGAGAATAGTTGGTTTTAGGTTTACCATGGTGTACCCATCGAGATATGCATAAAAGTCAAAGATGCCCACTTGATGCTAAGTGTACCAACGATACTAAGCCTAAACTAAGTACGCCGTACGAAAACTAAACAAGAAACTACGAACAAATAAACATAGACTTAACGAACGGCCTGGACAGGAGAATAAAACGAATTATCCTGTAACCGTGGTTCTATAATGCATAGTAAATACAGTACATGACTTAAAAGTAGATTTTGCAATCGTATTGCAAGTGGGCAGATACTGTACAGAGTGGGGCAGATCGAGAATTTGGGCAGTGTCACAGTAACATAATAATATGAATGACCTTGAAACGTCAAGGATGTGTCAGTGATCGAGTGAAAGGAATAAATATGCAATATGTTAACCGCTTGTAGGACACAGGAAAGCAGTGTAAATGAGCGAGATAATTAGGGAAAAGTGATACCGTGTCCTCGTGTAAGCGATCCAGGTTGGGGATACATCAAAATTCCTTTTGGGCTGTACACTAAGTATGAGACTTGTTGGTGGCAAAATTGAAACTAATCGCCTTATAGCGTTAGGTAGGTTCCCAGCTCTCTTACCTAAGAACCTCCCTTTTGGTGCCAGCTAGGTCGTTCTGGTTTATCCCGTTCCAGTAAACAGTTCGACGGCAAGATTACAAGACTTGTTAGGTTTTCGCCTGGCAGGCGTCCTCCTTGCAGGAAGCCACAGATTTCCGTTTAACAACACTGCGACGTGGCGGAACTGACTCGTCACAAATAAAGTCACTGTCCCTCGCTTATCCGGATAAGCTCTTCCAAACCACGGAAGTCAATAACATTTTCGCACATTGGAGACACAAGAAAACATCTAACAATGTAGTGGCACATATACAAACCCAAGCAACACAACTATACACATACGCTCCTACGTACATCTATACACTCACTAATATACATTCACTGCTACGGTCAACATATATTTTGTACATTTCTCCAGCACTCGTTATCCTGTTATCATGATCATTCCTGTATAGGCGTACCTCACGTTTTCGTAAACAAATCTTTAGTTACAGTTTGTTTAAATCACTTGCGAATAGGACAATATCACACTAATTAATTGGAACGTCACTGCTAAACATTAAAAATAATCACTGTCTAGGCACCGATCGCTCTATTGCACTCGAATCCACCACATTCGCGTTGGTGACTGAACCCCTACCACGAATTCCCCGTGCAAATGCTCCTTCTGCTTTAGTGAATTTAGCCGCGGTGCTGTGGACTCCTTTTTGCGCGTTTAGTAAGATGAAACACTACCGTTTTGCATACAGAGGCTACCACCAAAGTTATGTTTAATAGTCACCTAAGCTGTCGGACCAACATGCGCCATCCAGGACGATGATAGCGATTTAATCGAAAGTGTAGGTTGACAAATGATGCTGATATGCTTGATAGCATCAGCTTAATATTTACTAAAATTTTGGGTTTAAGGAAATTTTTGGCAACTAGAGTATCAGTGTGCTTTATGAGCATGGTTGCATGATAATACTGTTGTTGTCCTTCACGTATCGAAATCAGTATATCTGTTCTCTGGTTGAGCAGCTCCTGCCCATTGCAATTTACTCTGAGCGCTCTTCGACCAATAGGCGCGGTGATTGTCATGCGCGGGGCGTATCATAAAAGAAACACGAGCAGATTGAAAGCGTCTGGACCCATTGTGTATTGCCAAGTGCTAAAACGAACGAAGTGTATGCGATTAACCCATTTTTGAGGACATCTTTTAAAGATACTTATTGAGAATATCATTTAAGTTATAGCGAAACGTTATATTTGTAAATCTCTTGAATGGATTTTCAGAAAAGATACTAGTCTTAATTAATATTAAGTCATTTGGTTCAATTTAACTTTGTCTCAATTCATGTCATGATCAAATCAGCTTTTAACACGTGTCCTTATAAAGTGATGTCTGCAGAAGCTTGGATAATAACATGCATTAGCTTGGGGCGCAACTCACTAGGCTAAGGTAAGTGATTGTGAAAGACAAGCAGTAAAACTAATGGAGGTTTGGCTGCTGGGAGGTCCATATAACTGATATGTAAACGTTTCACAGTCCCACAGCTTACTTTATATCGCATTTTCAGAGAGATTTCATGTAACTGGGACAAGTCGCAAGCGCATTTGAAATGATTAAGGGAGACGTGTAACGCACCAGGTAGAAATACGTGTTGGTGAATTTGAATAAGTAAAACAATTGTCGAAACCAAAGAACACGAATAATATGTTTTTCTTTGCATAAGTACTTACATATTCGTCAAGAGGTCCCTGTAATAAAAAAATACGTCAAAGAGAGTTTAGATTCGCTCCACCGCTGAAGGAAATTCTCGGGTCTTGCAATAATGGACATATTTCTAACGAGCACTTGTTCAATGTTGCCCGATGGTCGGCACAATTCCTGAGCGTTTAAATGTCACGCTTGGATGCAGTGAGTATTAGAGTAGCTCAGTGAATTCTGGAATAACCAGGTCGCGAAGTGACTTCCTAACTAATCTTTGAAGCTGGAAAAGAATTGAACATGGGTGGGCCATGGATGTCCGAATTAATAGGCTTGAAATGCATGCCACCTAAAACTTTCAAAAACTGTACAACTGCTCGAAGAGTGAAACGAAGTGAGACAGAAGAAGGTGATGACGAAATGTCCAGGTTTTTCATAAATTTAAGTCCTATGGTGGAATGGCCAGAATGCACAACAAAATACACACGTTTCACTTGACTTAAAAGTGCTCTCTGACATAATTATTTCACCTGAGCCAAGAATAGAAAGTGCATGACCAGTTGTGAACTTGACAGAAAGAGCTATTGGTTTTCAAAGTTAAACTTGGAGTATCAGCTGGTGGTTGGGTTCCTACAAGTAACCTCCATTGAGACCGCGGTTCACTTGAGGTGGACCTCGGTCATTGCGATAAAAAAAAGACCGTATTGGTTTTGTTGGAATTTTCCGGGACCAAGTATCATAATACGAATTCGGAATAACAGACACAATACTACCGGTGTCAATAACTGAATGTTGAGGTTCATATTTGACAACGTTTTGGTCATGTGAGAAGACGTTTCACAAAATGGTAGTCTTTGCTAGCCAATGAAATTCTGAAGATATCGTCTGTTCATCCGTCACACTTGAAGCAAATAAGTTTTCGAGCTACGGGATACGAACTGAACACACTTGTGGTTACGAAATTTGCAAACAGTCGCGAATATTTATTACCGCGTGATTACAATTGTCCCGATGTCTTTGACCACAAATATAGCCTTCGTTACTGTTCTCCTCGTATGTACCTGAGGCTTTGAAATTCCGCGGATTGTTTAACTGGGCTTCAGTTTGCTACTGGTGTTTAATAAAATTGAAAGTTTATCACACAGTGATGATCTCACATAGTGGTACTGCTCACACCGGCTCTAATCGACTGAATATTAGGTTCCAGCTGCAGTTGTAACTTTTGCAGCCAGTTAGGCAATTTTATTCAAGCACTCAAAGGATGTGGAAGTTGGGTCTACATTCGGTCACCAAAATTGCAGCATGTATCATAATTCCGTAGTTGAAGGATAAATGCACGAATATTTTGCTTATGTTTGCACATAATTATGCATGGCTTTGTCCTTATTTTTCTTGCAATTTGCTGGCTGAACTTGTTTAA
Source organism: Dicrocoelium dendriticum (assembly GCA_944474145.2). Classification (NCBI taxonomy): domain Eukaryota; kingdom Metazoa; phylum Platyhelminthes; class Trematoda; order Plagiorchiida; family Dicrocoeliidae; genus Dicrocoelium; species Dicrocoelium dendriticum. The sequence goes on along the minus strand of OX104069.1, from coordinate 6,891,023 downwards.
TCATTAAAAGATTCAGCGCATTATATTGTAACGGAAACAGGGGTGAGGAATAGTCAAATTATTCAAAAACGGTAAGCTTCCAGTCCACTGGTACTAAGAAAACCATCTCCCAAGCAGCGACCATAAAATGACTTAACTCAGCTTCCAGATAAAAATGGTCACTAAACTCGCCTATACAACGACAGTTGCAACCAATAAGATAAAAGGGGCATTGCTTTCAGCGGTTCATTCGTTTCTCTGACTGGGATGTATTTCTCCTCGCTACCAGTTTGTACACCGATGTTACGCAGTTCTATAAACAATTCCATCACGCTATAGCCTACCTTGCTCCCATATATATTTATACCCCGCATGTCTCCAAAAATTCCGTCCGACACTTAATCAGCAATTAAACTAGAAAGTTAGCTGCAAGGTACAGAATGATCCAAGACTTTGCACTTGTCTTACAAATACATGAATTTACCATCAGTGTCAAACACACGAAATTAACACGACGAACAATGAAGAATATACAGCCATACGGACAAGCTGCAAAACTACGGAACATGCTAAAATACTGCATCGCATTCTGTTTCCTAGTTGCAGATCGCTAAACAGTTGCAGCAATATGACCTTGCCGGTAGGCGTGCTTCTCTAGATGATTACCAGCATCAGGTTCTCAAATTTTGCAGCTTGAGCGGGACAAGATTTGGTGTCTGCCCCCTGGTAGACTTTACTTCAGTTAAGCCACTTGTAAGTTGAGGATATTTATAACAATAAGGAAGAAGTTCTATACTTATGCAAAGCGGATCCACAGTGTACAAAAGATAATAACGGGTCATTCTCCAAAGTTGTGGTAAATATAAATCAGCGGCACTAATCATGTTTGGGTTTAGCTTATCATCAAAACTATTCACCATGGGAAGTGAAGAAGGATATACAACAGATAAAAAATGATTACGAGTAATGCATCCAAAGTTAACTGGAACGTGCTCGCCGGAATTACATAACAAAATGATGGTGTGTGCTTTCATTCGGTGTCTCCAATATTTGCGTGGCGCCAGGAGTAATATTCAGTAACAGTGCCACTTAAGAGAAGTGTCAACTACGGTAAGGTAGAAAACATAGAGACGGGTAGACTCTAGGTATATTTACAGGCTAATTGGAATAGGAAGCGAAGCATCAATGACCAAATACCATGTAGCATGATACTCATGTGAGCATTTTGTGAAAGCGGTTGTACACTCAGTAAAACAACTAGACGATTGGAAATTTCAAGTACTATATTCAAATCATGTGCACAACTGAAAGGTTTTCGTTTTAAATGCATTGAAATCTGCGGATAATCTAGCAATGAGAGCAACGCTGCTTAAAATAACTTTTTCAGCAAGCTGACTTCAAACACATATTTCTGAATGAGCAGCAATTTATGGATAGGGAAAGTACAATAGTAGAGAATATTACCTTCTGTAAGACGCAATGGTCATAAGGACGAGTAGATGACTTATTAGCTTTCAGCCCCGGGAAATGCTAGCGATAATAGAAACAATTAATTAACAGGTTGCAAAACATTCCCAGATAGCAGACTACAATAGTACTGTCTAAACTGCCAGAATAGTTGAAATAATCAGGAAAGCGAAGTCGTATAGTCTTGCGATTTAAATTCACTGCAGATGATATTTAGTGAACTATGTATGCTACGGTATCCATGGTGGAACGTTGACGTTTTTAGAAAAACTGTGATGCATTTTCGACCGGATTGCTTGTTGAGATCCAAAGTGCTTAAACATCTCCGGCATAACAGATATAAAGTATATCGGACGGGATTTCGGGAATTTGTGACAGGCCTTAAATTGAGGTAAATAAAGTTACCAGGTAAACCTGATACCATGGTTTTTGTAATTTACTTCATTGGCTCAATGCCTATTTTCTCCCCGAAGCTGTCACGCATGTCAGCTGATTGATTAATTTTCGCACTTAATACAACTCCGGGCCCAATATATTTTAGAGTCGGTACTCCGTGATACCTAAGGATTTTTAACAATCTTCCACCCGATTTATATAATTGATATCACGCTATTCATCATTTAGGTCGTTGCGAGCTTCAATAACACAATATATTTTTTAAAACGGTCCTGATTGATGAAACAATGATTATAATAACCAGGCACACGAAACTGGACAGAGTTTTTCATCCAATTGGTGGTGGACCATTTAACTTACAGGACGGCTGGGAAAAACTATACCTACAGGAAGTTGTGAAAGAAAATCATTACGAACTTTACTACCTTGAACTATCCATGATCAGTTCAAGAGTTCTATATGTATTTGACTGTGTTATAATCCCTGCATTCTGCCCCGGCTCCGTTGAACTGTGACTTAGTGCACATAGTGCTTGCTGCGTTCCAGTAAACAGAAATCAATATTGAATATACTACGGAATTGGTTTTTGATTTTAAATCGAATGCTTTACCGGTTCTCGATCTGAATGACTGGAAACCGAGCCGCACAGATTTAACAACTTCCCGGCAATCACCTGCTCCCTGACGTCACCTGGTTGTTTACGATTAGAGTACCGTATGGTGAAAAAGGCGGGTTGACTAAGGAGCATGACCAGGTATTTTGCTTCCGGTTTACTCTTAGAAGAGCAAATTGCCTCGTGCATAGTATAACAGTGAAGCCTACATCTCTCCGCCTTTGGACACAAAGCTCTTTCATGTCGTTTAATCACACTAGATTTCCTGGATCGCCAGCTCCTCTGGCTCATCCCACTACACTAATTGGACAAGCGTAATGCATACTCGCTTCCACCGCTTTCACCGGTGCAACGCTCATCAGCTTGTTCTCTATGATAACGGGCTAGAGTCAGCGTCAGAGAACCATCGACATTATCTTGACATGGCAGGAATCGGTTGCCTCCATAAAGACGGTGAAGATATCATGCGTGAATCCTGTGGCAGCAGCCAACACGAGTTAGGCTATAAGTAGTACTGTCCACCAAATTGTTAAATGTGTGACAATAAATTCCGTCAAAAAGGCTAGTCATCAGATGAATTATTAAGCGCTTAACAGCAATGTTCACAAATCCACGTGAAGCGCAGTTTACTACAATTAGATGTGAGATGATTAAACATTAAAACAAATGTAACTCCGTCCATGTTGTGCCCGGCGTTTTTGCTCAGTCCATGATACCAAGATTTATGCAATATTGCCGAAATTCAGTGTATTTTGGGGACCTTGGGTGACGTTAAAATTCCGGAACCAACAAAGGCTGTTCTGTTCTCTTTTACTCTGTTCTGTAAGATTTCAGATGAGGTTTGCATTTTACCAAGCAATTTGGAGACAAGACTCCTACGAAGTTTGTAATAAAAGGGAAATGTCATAAAGCCAAAGACAAGCAAACAGGTATAACACCGGTGTTTCTGTGCTTCAGACGTTTTTGTGGAAATGGAGGAACAGATATTTTCTATATGCGCGAAAGGCTTTACTTCGACTACGGAACTTACAATCCTTTAGCAAGAATACCAGTGTTATCCAACTAGGCTGGGCCGGGTCCTTTACAGATGGAGGTGGCAAATCGGTCGCTGCAAATGACACCAACACTCTTAGCGATTCAGACACAACCGCAAGTGGTTGTCGACAGAACGTCGGTTGGAGGCAGCTGCGACAAGACCTAGGTTGACAAGGAAGTCACTGATTACAGCCAAATCTACGATCTCTTCATTCCTATATATGTGTAGTAACTCACGTAATGCATTGGCAATACCTGACAGAAGACGTACAAATTCACATGGCCACAAGCCCTGACGAGTCACTGAAGCCGAGTGACCTGACCAAATTTGAACAACTACCCTGTAAAGAACTGTCGATTTGCTACTTAGAAGCCAGCACTATTTCCAGATAGGCGCTAACTCACTCTAGCTAAGCTATAAACTGTCACGATGTCACACAAATATACCAGACATTATAAAGGAACGCGCCAGATGTCGTCGGACATAGGAGACGCTACAACCGGGGTGTCTAAACGTTTTGCAAGAAGGGCCATATTTTGCGGATCAAAAATATTTTGGGCCATATTTAGTTGGGAATTAAGACAATAACAGAACTTACACTTGTACGAAAAAATCCAAGCCTGAATGTACCGTGTAATCATGATTCCGCAGGTCGGTTTAAATGTCAACGGGTATGTCGTTTGGTCTGCCGACCGTAACTTGGAAATCGCGCTAGAGAGAATAATGATGACTAAAACATTGTTAGCCTGTGAAAACACCGAGTTTGACATCATTCTACTCAGTATAATGTCAAACACGAAAGGTCGAACAAAAATTATAGGGGGAGTAAACCGCGGTTTGAGCGAAGTATATCCAACAACACTTGTCACAACACAAATTAGCTGTAAAACTCAAAAAGTTGCTCAAGGCGTATCGTAAATCCAATGACTTCTGTTTCTTAATAAAGCGCCAGCAATTGGTTACTATTAAGGAGAATGCCAATTAGGCCATGCTGATTGATAAAGAAAAACAAGCACTCGGTAGCCAAAATAGAAAACAGGAACTATTCAGATTGCTTAAGCGCAAGACCGCTAAACCGAACCTAGATGTTATCTCGCTTATGTCTGCAGATAAATGCTTAGTGAGTGACCCGACTTATACCAGCGAAATGTTCAACAACTACTTTGCTGCCTCGTTTAATGAATGTAGTGATCCTGCGAACCTGGATCTGCAACATCACACGAATGATCAACTCAGCAACATCTCATTCAATCTGTGCGATATCCAAAAGCTCATAAAGTCCACTAAAACCTCCTATTTCACTGGTCCATGCAATCTCCCATCTGCTGTCATAAAATTCGGGGGAGATGACATCCCCTTACTGCTACTGAATATGTTCACCTTATCTATGAATTCTGGTATCATACCGGCTCAGTGGAAGGAGGCCATAGTGATGCCCCGTCATAAATCAAGTTCACTGTACGACGTAAAATACTACCGACCGATTAGTCACACATCCGTATTGTCTAAAATGATGGAGCGACATGTAAAGTCGAAAACGCTTGAATTCCTACTAACTCGAAACTTAGTAAACAATTCACAGCATGGATTCCTGAACTCCAGGTCCTGCATCACTTGTCACTTAGAATTTTTAAATCACCTTGTCAGTTCACACGATCGTGGCTTATCGGCAATCGTCATCTATCTCGACATGCAAAAAGCTTTCGATCGCGTACCTCATAGTCGCCTACTAGCTAAGCTCCAAACCTACGGTATAAAGGACCCCTTACTGGCTTGGTTTAGCTCATATCTCTCAGATCGCTCCCAGATAGTACAAATCCAACAACATAAATCTCAACCCAAGGCTGTTACCAGTGGGGTGGTACAAGTCAGTGTTCTTGATCCATTGCTATTTCTACTTTACGTTAACGACGTCTTCAGCGTAGTTAAATGCGGCACACCTTATCTTTTCGCCGATGACATCAAAATAGTGTACTCCTTCCATCCTACCAACCTCAGAAATACTCTAATGGAAATCCAACTGGACCTCCATGCGCTTGAGGCTTGGTGCAACACATGGAAAATGTCTTTCAACACTGACAAATGTAGCGCGATGTTATACAGGTGCAATGTTAAGCACAATGCTCTGACCCTAGATAGCAAACGACTTACTATCTGTCAGACCATCTGTGACCTAGGGCTTCGCTACTCATATTCCCTTAACTTCTCAGAACAAGCATTTTATGCAACAGCCAGAGCTAAACAACGCATTGCATTACTATTCAAAAATCTTACTCTACGAGATTCAATTTGTTCAATGTATGAATCATTCGCTCGCCCTTTACTTGAATATTGCTCAATGGTGTATAGCAATTCCAGGAAGCATGATCGTATCGCTATAGAAAAGGTACAAATAGCGTTTACAAAGCGCCTTATTGGTACGAGCTTAGTGTTACCCTATTCTGAGCGATGCGACTTACTTAAGCTTGACCCAATATGGCTTCCACGCCTAAAAGTAAACTTAGCACTTTCTTTCAATATCCTGCACAAAAATGTCCACACCCCTAGCATTGATCTATCACTCATGAAACCAAATGGATACAATACACGCAATAGTGAAAATTCTGTGATGGTAAGAAGGTCAAAGACAAACATTTCAGCAAACTTTTTCCTTAATCGGTACTCCCGTATTTGGAACAAATTGCCGACCGATATTTGTACTAGCACATCTGAGTATAACTTTCGTAGAAAGCTTGACGAATATCTTACAGTCAGCAATGTGATTATGCTCCTGCGCTGCCCTACAACTATTCAACATACGTATGAACAAGGTCCAGACAACATATAACTGAAAGTTGCAATTTACTGTATCAGTCAGATCAACAAACACCCGTTGATTCCCTGCTTACCCTTCTCTTTTATTGCTCACTCCGGATCTGCCTGCCCGAAAGCTCACCGCTGATTAGTGGCTCCACTGATACATCGATGGGTTGGAGGTCCAGGCTTCTGTTATCCTCTTCATCCCATCTTGGCTCACTATACTTCCCCTTGATTTTACTTGGCTCCACTGCAACCATGTGTCAGTTGAATCACTGGCAACTTGGTTAGCTGGACTCCCAAGTCCGGTTAACTATCTCTCCAATCATAACTTCACTTCCGTTTCACCCGCTGGCACACCTACCATTCGTTTGTGAAAACACTGACGCTTTGGTAGGTAAAGCACCCGGATCCTTTCTTTACATCTTTAACCCACCTTGCTCCCAAACACTTAGCTTCGGTTTTCACTTGACCATATCTTGCTGGTGAATCAACCGACACATTGTCAACATCAATATGTTTGCCACTCAGGACTACTGTAACCTCGTAAACATATCACTGGCGTTCTGTTGGACCAATTCCCTGCATAATCAAACTCCTAGCGCAGTTAGCCAAACTACTTAAGGTTCGGCATTCTTGTTCACAGCCCACAACCCACACATCTTTAGTAATCCGAAATCCGTATTGCGCCTCATAATTGTAAACAACATCTGCAATACAATAATAAGGTAGTTGCTTAAATATTTCCCTTTTATACTGTAGAGTAATGTGGACGTATTTTTCCCTGTTAGCCAGACGCATACTGCTGTTCCTTATGCTGTGTCCAGAAATTTGGTTGCGAGACCCTCCCCACACTATATTATTCTCGATTCCACACATGTACATAATTCCCTAGGAAGTTTTCGGTCTCCATCGCACTGATACTTACTAATACTTGCTATTTCCCTTATATTTACATTGATCCGGACCACAACTCGTTCAAGGGTACGATGAGATACTTGCTACCGAAGAACGTTGGAGCTGCATAAGAATAAATTACAACTTGAATCCAATCCCACTCAATACGAATCTCCTCGCATCCGATAAACAATTTCAGTTTCAGAGAAAACTTGTACATACTGATCGGTCCAGGGTCTCTGGAACGTGTCTCACCTTTCTGAGAAATATACCTATTGTTATATACACATTGGTGCTGCTCGGCTTAATACATTTAATATAAATCCAGTATCCGGATTTTGCCGAATTGCGGATTCCACTGTGGAAACAAACCAAACTTAATATTGATCTTACCTAATATTATAAACCGTAGGCAATTAATATCATCATTATGTGGAGCTCAAATATCCTGGATCCGGAACTACCAGAATTTGTTAAAAAGGTAGCCAGTTACCCTACAACATTTTACGCTAATAATTCGAGTGGCAGAATAAGGAAAATGGTTTGCTACTGACAATTTCATTAAGTGGTATATGATAGTAGAGGTAGATTATGTGTGTCTTAAAAAACCCGAGTTGTTGGGATTTAGTTGTAATTCGGCAAATACGTACCTGCAGCAAAATCGAGAACGCAGAGAGAAGGTACTGCTGCGAATACGCGATAAAACTAGATATTTGTTGTGGCAAACTTCAGCACCGGGTGATCGTACCCATTCCCTAAGTATGTCACAGCATTTAGTCTTCATCCGTGTTGTTAGTTTGGAAGTGAAGATAACGGTTGCAACACATAAGATAAACTGGGAACGCTTTCAGCAGTTCATTCCTTTCTCTGTCTGGGATGTATTTTTTCCTCGCTACCATTGTGTATATCGCTGTGGATCAGTTCTATAAACAAATCCATCCCGCTATAGATCTGCTTGCTGCACTATGTATTCATACCCCTCATGACTCCAAACATTCCGTTGAGCAATTAATCAGCAATAAATACAAAATGTTAGCTGCATGATACAGAATGACCCATGACTTTGCAATTATCCAACAATTGCATAAATTTACCACCATTATAAACAGGCGTAATTAACGCGATGCAAATATTAGGAACGTACAGAGCTACGGACAAGCTGCAAAGTCAGGGAGCTTGTCAAAATACTGCATCGTATAACCAGTGATCACTCTCCTCTGATTACTGGAATTGATGATGATGACGGTCATCAATCCATGACCAAGATTAAAGACGTGAAGTGTTCAGCGACCTTTTAACCAGTACCATGAGTCGCGAAGCTGACTCGGTGTCTGTGTGCACAGTGTTCTCCGAAACAAACCTATTAAGCTGAGTCGATATCTCACTCAAATCTATCCTTCAAGTTATCAAATTAATCATGCCATCTTCCAAGCTGGGACCTGATGGCATTTAACCAGCCACCATTGACCTAGAAGGACCTGTTATATCATTGCTACTGAGGAGCATTTTCAATCTATCGCTGGAAAATATCCACTTTCATACCAATAGAAAAACATCATTTATTATGCCTCGGTGCAAAGAAATTCCCAAATAAATGATGGATAACTATCGAGAAATCCACCACACTCCGGAAATCGATTGGCTAGTTGCAATGATTTCAGAATTATGATAATGAACTTTGTTGATGCTAATGGCCTGATCAAAAATACGCAGCATGATTTTCTCAATAAGCGATCGCGCACCACCTGTCAACTGTAGAAAATTAAACACATTTCAGAATCAATCTATTGCGGCTATGCAGTGTTAATCGTGTTTCTTGACATACACCCAAGCGTTCGACCGAGTAACGCACAAGCGACGGTTACAAATGTTGGAGAATTTTAGAATCCGGGACCCATTATTAGGTTGAGTTCGCCATACCTGAGTGATCGTCATCAGGTAGGCAGTTTGGGTGATTATCCCTAGTCCACACGCGCAATCACCTGTAGGGTCATATGAGAGTGAGTGATAGGCCCCTTACTCTTTTTGTTTTACATCAATGACATCACCACATCTGTAAAACATGGTACACCATTATTTTACTGACGATATCAAACTAGTCGATATGTTTTCGCGTGACGAACTTTAAGGGACATTACTGATCATTCAAGATTATTTACAATCCCTTGAGTCATGGTACTTCACATGTGTGATGAACCTCTCGGAAAAGAAACCAGGCATCATATCTTACGTCTGCTCCGTCCAAGAGGTATCTATCACCCTAAACCAGGTATGCGTCCCTACAAAGTTGTCTACGTCAGATCTTGGCATTAGATACTCTTCAACCTCAAATTAGTACATGCCAGACAGTCTATATTCAACGTATCAAACAAAATACACGTAACTCATGCTGGAGTTGAGATTTTCAAGCTATTTACTTGCCCATATTCGAATAATTCAGCGTAATATATGGAAATATGACAAAGGGTGACAGAATTGCTGTGGAGAACCAGAGGAAATCACTTAAAAAGCTTCAGATTAGCAAACACTCTGCGATGAATTTTCGAGAAAGTTGCGATGAACTTCATCTCTAACTACATTTGCTTCGACAATTAAAGCACAAATTGTTGCTTCTTTTCAATCTGTTAAACAGAAAGACACATATCAAAATGCCTACACACAATTTACTGCATTATTCAACTCGAGCCTTCCGCAACAAATATTTTACGTTGAATATACCAAAGGCTAGCACGAAGGTCCGCTGTAATTTCTTCCGGGTCCGATACAGATTTATGTTGGATAAACTACCAATAACACTTAGGTCATGTGACAAGGTGTCTACACTTTGGTCTAACTACCTTAAGCACTATATTCACATGGGAAGAATATTTCGATGAGCTATTCAAAGGGGGGCCTAAAAACATATAAGCACTAATGTTTTATAACTATGCCTTGCCCTCAACCACCCGGAAGAATGTCAACACATGAAACGCATATCCCAATACTCCACCTAAGCATGTCACCCATGTTAGAGCATGGATACGCCTGTACAAATTGATCTATGCCGATATAGACACAGTTTCTGTCATCATGTGAAATATACTTATTATTATTTTTATCATTTAAGAAACAAACAGCAAATATGGTTAGTGATCTTGTACCACACATGATATATGGTTTTAGCTGCCATTTTGTTTTACTTTTTGCATGCATTAAATAACTTTTGTTTTTTGTTTCGATCGTGGGTGTGTTAGAAATAGAACGTCAAACTTCATGGGTGCGTAAAAGCATATTCCTGAGTTGACTTCTCGTAGTAGAGACTATCAGCCAAGTGATGCTGTTTGCAATTGTTTCTAACATTTAGATTACTTATGAGTAGGAGGACTTCAGTTGTTGATTTTCCTGGGTTGGGGGATTTTCTATATAGCTTATGAATTACTAGGTTGGATACGTTAAATTTCGAAACTTTCGGTAAATCCTATGGATACTGGTCGAAGGAACTGTTTCGTAGAATAGCCAGAAACTACACTGCTTCTTGTGTAGGTCCAAGACTGTGAAATATATCCATGCTGACTGTGCTTCAATACCTATCTTCCTCATCTGTGGAATGTAGAGAGCAGAAACTTTCACAAGATATGTCTTAAATTTATCACAGGCTAACTGGACAGAGTCAGCCATCTAGATCTCACAGTTCAAAAATGAGGCCTTAACTCACATCGCACTATAGTCCGTGGGCCAAATATACGGAAGTATTTCAACGACAGTCTGTTGAGGTCTTGAAATAACACACCGAATGAATGTTCATATGAGATCGCTGGACGGATGATGTGTACTGTTGGAAAAGTCATTTACGAGGTTAGTATTTGGTAAAAAGCAGATTTAAATAGTTGGTGCTTGGTGGTCTATTTACATATTGGAGAAGGCCATGAACTGGTTCAAGGGGACTTGGTGGATCAGCACACGAAATTCTGCACCGCATGTTCATGATGCCGACTTGCACGAAAGATCGGACAAACAGACTTCCGGGAAGATTGACTGCACTAGAACTAAACAAAGTTTCGTGAAGTGACTGCAACTAAAGTAAATAGTCGCTACCAAGCTACTGCCAGGAATTCTGTATACCTTTGTGTAACACTACAAAAATAATTGGGCAGAGAAGATAAACATAACAGCTAAAAGACCTTAACATTCTAATCTAACGACAGAAATGTGCATGTCCTCAACATGTCTAACTTAAAGCATACATACATGCAATGCTCTCGACATGAAGCCACACAGATCCATCAATTCTAAGCAGATAGCACCTAGGTAAGTGTCTCCCACCTTCGTAAATTGCCCGGAAAACCACGTTTCAATGAAGGAAATTATGTAGGGACGTGATTTGTCTACCATCAGACCCAACTCGTACAACCTGTTCCTTTAGCTACACAAGTTGCTTAGTACTACCTGAAGAAATTCCGTACGACTAACCCTCAGTAGTTCTCATCTGGATGGTTTCTTGTTGGGTGGGATTGGATGTTGGGCTAACCAACTGAATATCCACATGAGAAATGCCTTGCCTAACAACCGCTTACCTGTTTTTGTATTGTTAGATGGAATCTACCAACTTTCGTCCATTTGACAGCGGAATATCTAACTGAGCATTGCTATTACTACCCCTAAGTATGAATGTAAAACGCTTTAATAATTTGCATTACTCCGAGGAAAAATGGCCATTCGCAATGATCCGAGTGGCCGATTTAACGTACCGGTACAGTCCTTTTCCTCTCTGGTTATCTTTCGGAAACTGGTTCTAAGGTAGCCATGTGGTGATGCACAACTTGGAACGCACAGCGTGGTAGCGCACTTCTTGAAACCTTTGAGTTCATCCATCATCCGTGCTACAGGAAGAGTTACTGTACATGCCGTAACGTTACGGAATACAAGGCTAGTATCCATTTAAAATAAACGTGACTGATTGTAGTCAGACCACATGTCTTTACTTCGAAACTTACATTTGCTGGTTTCATTACTGGTGATGGGACATTATCTATCCCTTTAAAAGATGCTGAAGAAAGGGTAGCATATATTTACCGCTCTATATTCTGCGTCCTCTTTGTCAGGGCATTGAATGCACCCAAAAGTTTACAGGAAGTATTAGTCTGCCTAGCATTTTTATAGCGCGATCAGTGGCCCGTGAAGCTATGTCGTCGTGAGAAGAGTAAAACAAATCCTCAGAACAGGCCTTTTCGGTGGCAGCCGATATTGGCATTGCCATCAATGGATAAGTAGGTTTGCAACTTCATCATCTGCACAAGTATAATACGGCTAAAATAGTGACGACAACTACATTTTCGGTTCCGAGACAGCAAATTCTTTGGCTTTAGCTGAGGTTCTGAAATTTTCAAGTTCAGGTTCGCTTTTCTTAATAGGCTCGTGAACTCAGAATTCAGCGTCTTTTATAATAGAACTAAGTTTGCTGTTAATAGCCAACGGGACGGGTAGCACGATAGTTGGTGTCACAAGGTGAATGCCAAAATTGGTTTATCGCGACCACTAGAACCTCCTTCGCCAGGGACCGCAAGCGCCCTCCTTAGCAAATCCAACGTCTGATTCCAGCTAGAAACCACAGCGGTGAGTTTGTGGACCGTTTGCGCCACCCATTGCACACTGACATTCACGGTTTCGGCGCTTGGACAGAGAAAAGACGGACGACCTTGCCGGCGTACCCGATGATTTATGCAGCTAAAATGCAGGCTATCGCTGTTGGAAAACTATACGTATTGAAAAGCTTCATGCAAGCACAATGCTGTTAGTGCCAGTGGTATTAGTCGTCGCACTGTATGCCGCCATATTCTTCTGTCTCGCACATATCATAGATAGCGCTTTCGGAAACAGCATTAATTTTGCCATTTGAAGGAATTTGCATTAAATCCGCTGAGGTGTGTAAAGAAACAGACATGTTGAAATAGCAAAGAGCAAAATATTAGCAAGTATAAAAGGTAAAACGACAAACAGCGAAAGGATAAATCCGGAGGCAAAACAATTTTATGCACGGCAAAATCGAACAAATTACCAATAATTGTCAAGGTAACGCTTGGTAAAGTATCACTTTAGTTGCTAAAAATTGCTTTGGCTAATTGAAAATCTTACCTTACTGAAACGTTGTTTCATGTGTTTGCACAAAATATTGATATCCACAAATTTTCAGCTAAAAGCACGATTAATTTGGAACGAAGAATAGTCGAGTTGCCGCGTAGTAAAGCTAAGCAGTGACAACCAACTACTCGGATTTGCTATAAGCATGAAGGTATTGTCGATGTTGTCACATTAATCATATGGCGCACTTATTCACACAAATGTTAATTCCAAAAAGCTTAGAAATAGAATCTGCTTGATTTTCTAAGCTGTTGCTTCCGGGATGGAAGAATAAATGTGCAGAGTTACAGAACGAATATTGTGAATTGTTCAGTTAACGAGAAAAGTACGCAGATAATTCCTGCCACCGAAACATTTTTTCTTGTCTTTGCTGAATTCAGCATCAAAAACGCCAGCGAAATATACGTTTGAATTGTGTAGCTTTTTATAAGTGTCTGTGTTCAAGAATAGTTTGTCAAGAATGTTGGAACCGCACAACAAAGTTGTATTTCGTTTGTGCTATTTTCAATTTCGTAATGAATATGCCATTAATAATTCTTGATCTCATTTATGACCACGTCCGTTATTTACAATAATAATTGAGTCAAATAATAGAAAGCACGCGAAAGTAACTTTTAGCTCTACTCGGCGTCTTACGATTACAGATCACAGATTATGCCGCTGTATTCGCAAGTACATTAAGACGGTTAATTTAGCAGAGAGCCGAGCGCACAATTCACAATAACACTGGCATCAAGCAAGGCAGAATCACGTGAAGTTCAGTTTGGATAAGTTGTTCTGATTGGTGGTTAAGTTAAAAAGGTTTACAAAGACGGCAGCGAGTTATCAAGGCGTAAACAGAAACAATAGCAAATTATCTGCAATCGCCACTGTACTCCCACATAGACCGTGAATTGGTAAGGGAAATTCTGAGCAAGATTGGACGGGCGAGCGGCGACACGACCGGCGGTTGTAAGTGTTGAACTGGTCGTTGCTAGAGGCCACAGGGGACCAAATATGGTAGGTGTTATCAACTTCTATTTCGAGGTAAGCAGATTTAAGGCGATCACTGCTTACGGATTATTTTACTCCCTCTCTGTTCAAAAGAAGTAAATTGGTTTGTGTAAAAGACTTCGAATAAAACTTTATGTGGTCGTGTCAGCGTCGATGCAGTTAAAAATTGGACAGTTTTGGAAGTCAGCGTGAATTTATGGTTTACCTACTTCCGCTCACGTTCAAGTCAATCAAATGGATCGGAAATGCTGTTTGGGACCTTCAGGAAACGAAGTGATTTATGGTTCCTCGGGGCCGTGATAGTCTAGTACCATTTAACCAGGTGAATTCTGGGTTGTTCCGTACAAGATTTCTGCGGATCAGCACAAAATGTTCCCTTTGGTAGTGTTGCAAATGACAAGATGGATGGTAGGATGGTGCTCAAAGCAACGTGTATCAGGTGAACTAGCCATGTTGGCGGCTCTGAACGGTCGATGAAAGCGCTTGATGAGTTCATTGGCAGAAGGACTGTAGGCGGGTTTCATATATGAACACAAAATAGCAAGGAGCTCAAAGCACTGAAAGGCGTGGAACTGACTTGGGTACTCCTGTCGGTAGTGATGGTGGTTGGAAGGACATACAGAGAAATTCATTATTCGATGAAGCCACGGGCAACAGACTTGACAGACGTATTACACAGATGATCAGCTTGTGACCAACTGGTAAAACGGTTAGCAGATATCAAAAAACCATTGAAAACATTTGAAGACGTTAACTACCTACCAACATCATCTTTCAGGTGTCTGCAGCAAAAGTCAGGAAAGAAAAACGTACCCGGCTTATGGCTAGTATAACGGTGTTTTTTGCTTATCTGAAAACTGACACAATGTTTAGCCAACTGTCGTGCATTAGAAAGCATTTGTGTCAAATTATTCGGGGAGTAATGATCCCCAAGTTATTATAAACACTCGGATGTGATCGTCCGCGAGTAGGATTAAAAATAGATTATACAGAATAATGGTAAAACAAAGAGTTCCTACCTATCGGTTGAAATATCACAATAAACTCGTATTGGATTTATGCAAGCGTAAATCCACGTACTAAATTTAGGCGTTTGATCGACGCTGGACAAGTTCAAGGTCATTGTCTTGAGCAGTGACCATTTTCTTTTGATCAATGGGTGTCAGTGACAGCTGATTCAGATGAGCACGCGATTGCGTATCAGTAACTGTGTTGTTATGACCATCGATATAACAATCGTCGATACAGAACCATTACAGGTAGTCCAGATATCGAGTTCCCCTCATTGAGTAACGGTCGGGAGCAGAGCAGAAGGCATACACCATAGGCTTATGATCATTCCAGTTAATGAAATCTCATCCCTCGTGTAAGCGCAGTAAATGTTTCACGGTTTAACAAATTGCAGAAGATAAGTCGGGGAGTTGAATGTTTTACCTAGAGGTCTATCACATCTAGACACACTCAGACAGCTATCACACGCCCGAAAAAGCACTCCAAGCGCGTTTCATCCTTTAAGGAATCGTCAGCAGTGCGCATTCCATCGGAGTCTGGAGGGACTTTAACCCGTAACTCGAGTGATGCCAGTCCGTGCTTGAGACTACTGAGTAACGGGGACGGCAACCCCCGTCGTACATAAGTTACCAGATGTGATATAACGCCACTCACTATTGACAAGAAGTTCACGACCAACGATACTATACCTGACCTGAGCATGTTGCAATTTGCGGGAGATAAAGGAAACCGGTTGAAATCCATTATCGACCAACTCTTGCAAGACGGCCACAACAGCGGTATTTGCAGCATCCGTCCTAAGGACAAATATAGCGAGCTCGTTGGTCTGAAAGTGGTGAAGAGATGACATAAGAAAACTTACGCAGAAAATCTAAGCAGAGTATTTGCAAACGCTACAAGTCTACTAACAGACAGTTTGCACCAGTTTGAAAATTAATAATGTTTTCTATTCCTTCAGATGTGGGATAAAACATATTGTATTTGCACATGCACAAATGTTCATTAACTCTGATTTATTTAAGATATTTTTCAACATGTTGCCGAATTTGCGCAGGTAAAATTTGTACCCCCGTGTTAGCTGGTTAGTGTGGTTAAGCATTCCGTTTGTCATATAGTATGGATGTCTTATGTTCAAAGTTTACGTATGCAATTTTACTTACGCTTTTTGCTTCAAGTGGTTATTGAGAAGTGCAAATTTAAACGCAATCCTCCCAACCATAAAGGCTTCACATGTAACATAGATCTTTCTCTATAGCAAAAGTGGGTTAAAGATACGCCTTGTGAAGAATAGCTGAAAACGTGCAATGACCTTCAAATCACAGTTGCAAAGCTGTTGAATGTAGTAATGCGACATTCAGACCAACATCTAGGGTTAATTTTGAGTAGGATTATCTGACCTGTTAGAAGGTTAGCAGTTGCCTTTTGAACCAAAATGATTTCTTATCCTTTGTTCAAATATACATTGTCGGTTTGCTAACTTTAACAGAACCATGGTGTTCCAGTGCCAAATCATGTACAGAAGGGATAACGGGAAAAGCCCTATCATGAAGTTTGAACAATTCTGCTCCTATGTCACATTTTTAAGCCAGGATAGAGCGCTAAGACTTTTAAAACATTAGCTGTCAAATAGCAGCTTACCTACTGAGAGTGTTCAAATCACTTTGGGTATCAGATATCTCAGATGTAAAATTGAGCACTGCGAACGAGAAAAATCTCTCATGCCACCTGCATCCAAATAGGCTTTTCCATTTACATGACGGAGATGCGTTATTTGATGCATAACTAATCGTTTGGCGTCAAAAGTATTACCGTACGCCACCCCACATTTAGTGATATTACGTTTATGCACGCCAGGTCTCCGGGGACGAATGTTACGATCTTCCTGCGAGCATCCCGTTTCATGCGTCATTATGGTGCCGGGTCCATTAAAGCTTTGACGTTCAAACTTTCCTACTTTTGCAAGCATAAACAATAAGAGATTGAGCCATCTATTATAATATCAGTAACTTATTTAAAACATCCAACTTACGAAGGATAATTTGGTCCAACCTTCATTAACGTCAGTGCTGACACGGAAACAGAGTCGACTAATTCAATTACGGACTTCTTTTAAAGGTATCCATCTATTGCATTAAATATGTGCAAGGTGGAATGAATTCCAACTATGTTCGACGCTGATCGAGTGAAGTCCCCCGAAGAACTAGCAGTGCACAGTGCCCGTCATACATTTTGCCTCCCCAACAGTGATATTAAACTGGTTACCGCAGGGTAAATCTGAAACCCAAGTCACCATCCCTCGTAAAATATGTGTCTAATCAAATCAAGTGCATTCCTCTAGTTCTGGCAGCAGACCACGTCTGGAATCCTGGTATCAAGGTATCAAATTATTTCGTCCAAACATTAAGCAGGTTTGTAAGACATGAATTTTTTAATAAAGACATGGGGGTCTACTCCGTGTAAGTTGCTGACAACCAAGTGTTTGTAACTCCGGTGTCTAATAAGATTCTTCGGGTACTTAAGTTGAGCAGTGGTCAGAATGACCGTCCATAATTTTGTGGCACCAATCAGGATTCCCTTATGAAATGCCACAATATCCATCCACTTGCAGTCCTGCTTCTTTGTAGAGAAAGGTTGAGAAAATTTAAGACGCGATACTAAAGATAATTAGTACGCGGTTGGCAAAATACAGAAGTAACTTTTTTAGGGTCTGCCGAGTTATAGGGGTTTAAAACGGTCAGCATCTCCAAATATTTTGGTATGATCATTACAACATCTTTCATTTCATTTTCATGCAAGTCACTACAAGGTGATGACACAGTATTTGTCCGCACGGTGCAAGTTTTGAACAACACGCAATAACACAACCCGTTCTCTGCACTTTCCACAGCTTTATTCTGGTTGCGAATCCCCCACCACGCGAAACCATTTTATTGTTTTTACGCATAACAGAGCACCGGATATTTGTTGCAATCTAAGTTAATCTAAGCTCGTAGCAACACTTAGCGTGCGCTTGCAATTTGACTGCATCAAACCAGTTTTTAATGAGACTACCGGTGTATTCCCATGGATTCTTAAAACATTTCGCACATAGAGTTACGCCTCCGGACAATTCGCTGTCCTCACAGGCAAAAATTAATCCTTTCTTTTAAGGCACTGGGGAGCAAGCTCAACCAGCAGCTGCACGACATTAGGTGTGAGCATAGCACACATTTATTCTAAATTGGCCTGTTTCTCAGCCGGAACACTTGGAGCTGAAAGACCAAGTCCGGTAAGTATTTAATAAAAATAGCTCAATCTTCCTCACATAATTTTGCACATTCGATGAAAACGTATGAACAGAGTTTTTGTTTCCTCCCATGGGAGCCTCCGATTACACGTGTGTTATGAGGCCATGTATAATACTCAAACCTCTATGTTGTGGGGATAGACCTACAGCTACTGCAAGTTGGAAGTATCACGTGTTGGATGAAGGCATTCCCTTGCGCACAATTAATAATCGAACTCCAGATACCTATCGCTTTGTCGGAATACTCATCCTCAGCATTTTGGAGATTCAGGTCATAAAGTACAACAAACCGCAGAGCAACAATTGCCGTCTGCTTTAAGAAGTTGCGGAGATCCAAATCCTCCACTATCTTGAAGGAAGGGACGTGTTACTCACAGACGATGGTATCAAATTTGCCTTCCATCTAGTAAAAGTGAAATAATATAAAAATATGATATTACAGTATAGGAACGAGCTTCTCAGTACCCATGATTTCCGTTACAGGCAAAACCATTAGCCCATCAACCAGTTGCCCGGGGCGTTCAATTCGATGACTGGAGAAACCCATAAAAATTGCTAATCTGATTAGTGGATGACAGTCAGGTTGCAATTAAGTCACTCAATTCAGCTTGCTGGCAACGCAAAGTCAATTCCTTGCTTTCGATGCCGACGCTACATATTTAGTGTGCCAAGCTCTTACGTAACATCGAGTATCTTACTTTCCTCTGCTTAGTGTTTCTTGAACTTCTACTCAAGCCATAGGTCCAGTGGGATAGCCCGTCTTTTAAAGCTTTTTCTATTTCAGATTACAATTTCATAACCAGGATTCCAAGGTAGATAACGGGGTTCCGGAATAACGCACGAAATTACATTTTTCAGCCTCTTAGCTATAAGTGATTTATAAACAAGGCGCGTAGTCAACATTTTCACTTACAGCTTAACAGGTTTACGTTTCTTAGTCGACTAATTATTAGTACATCCAATTGTACATACTGTTAGATTAAGTGTTACAGGAATAATCGCAGCTTTGCACATAGCCTCCGAAATGTTTTTGACTCTTAAAGGAGTTACTGGAACCGCTGTTGAACGAGCAGTCGCTGATACTACCACTTGTTCGCATTCCGTCTGAGGAGATTTTGTGGTCTGTAACCCACTACTAATGTAAACAATGGAAAGAAATCAAACTATCTGGGATTACCATGTCCTACGCTGTTCAACACTGTTTACATAATCTTTTTTTAGTGCGTGTGTAAAAAAGGAGCGACGATACGGAGGTGGCTAGTTTACAAGATACCTAGGAAGCTTCATCAACTGTCACTGGTGCAAACCGACCGCACCTGCACATTTATTGGTGGGTTGGTACAGCATTACTTTTTGCAATTTGTCCCTGAGATTATCGTGTTCGAGATTAAATATCGGCTAAATAAGCGCGAAAAAAGTACATCCAATTCGTGGAAAATATATGGCGCTGATATCAATGGAGGCTGGATACAAAATCGTTTCTATATTTACATCGAGCTTTTGTAATCTTCCAAATAGATATGATTGTAGCAGATATATATTTGTTCTGCAAAGCACTGTCTGGTCAAAGCTCCGCAGGTACATGCAATTCCTATCATCTCTTCAATGCCGAAAACGTTGGACCTCCACTTTCATTTATCATTGACAGCAGTGGTATAGTGTCGTTTATTCCCAGTTTTTGTTTCGAGAGCTTTACTCCGAAACTTCCTTTGAGAGCAATAGCTCTTACCGTTAAAGGCATACCTGATGATGCACTTTCTATTTTTGGCTCATGTGAAATATTTCTGCCAGACGTCACTACAATTCAATTGAAGTATATATAAATAAATAAATAAATGTTATATTCCTCGGTGTTTCGAGGTGCAGTCCAACTATGTGGTCTGATCAATGTGTACAACAGGTTCGCAAAAAAATAATCAATTTGTTCACGCTGTTTACAATGGATGCAAAACAGGTACTAAACTAATTGGCAGGATTAACGCATTAAAGAAATTAAAAAGCAGGAACAATAACGTAAGCAGATTTAAACAGATGTCCAGTTAAAGTAATACGACCACTCGTGGAACCATCCCCAGGGGACCTGCTTCCATGCAAGGTATTCCCTCGAAAGCTTTCGCTCGCACTTCCATGCAATAACTGGCCGTGTGCCGGTGTGGCATAGTAGCATATGAGCCATCACCTGTATATCATATGTTTTGTTCATTTTAGAGCTGCTTTTGAACATGTATTATGGGCCATGAAGGCTCAGCCCAGTCCGTCATGCGGATCATTCTATTATGGCACTTTTTATACGCCAGACAGTTGGTGGCAATTTGCCTTGCATAGGTAACGTCTTTTATAATCTGGAAGCTGTAATCCGTCACCACAGGAGATCAGCCCATTCGTGGCCAACTATGAAATAAGGAAGAATATAGAAAAGAAGAAGTATATGAAAAGGGTACTATATCGCTAATGTAAAAAAAGGCAGGTATGTTTTGTACATCGGCGTAGAAATCGATCGAGCCGATCATACGATAAATTGTGTAGCGTGACAGCCGGAGACAGATGACTGTACGAGTTGTCCATAGGCAAAAGTCGCATAGGGAATCAGTTATTGCCATCACTGAATTCAAGTATATGTTTCTGGACTGTTAACTTCAGAAAAGAAGGGGAAATGATTAGCACTGGAGAACAAATGTAGCGAAAGGGATCGCAGTACAATATTACGAATTAATCAATTTGTGGTGGAAAATTACGAAAATAGTTCCTGACGTCACACCAGTAAATAATTTTGCTCTCGATTTAAAGCAGAAGACAGTTGATATGAATTAAGTTTAAAGGGAGTAAAACCGCATGGAATGTAGCGTTAAGGAATAGCATAAGAAGCGGTTTGTAGCAGCTCATCTTAGCTGATCAAGTTTTTTCTGGTGCAGTAGAGTTGATGTTCTCCGGTATCAAACATGATCCGGCCCTTCTTCATGCAGCTTTTCATCAACAAGTTGAATGTTTAAGATCCATTTCGCTCTGTCCGTTGACAGATAAGCCTTTAGCATTTCCTTGAACATGCAGAAATGTTCAATCCATCTAATCTCTTTTAGCAGCTTATTCCAAATGCAGCCATACCTAAGAAGATAGAAATTTCTCCTTAGACTGCTCTTGAATTTAGGTAAATAGAATATGCATTCGTTATCTCGCAATTCATAAGTTGTGTTTTTCCAAAAGTGCAATTGATAGGTTCCAATATGTGCTTTCCGCCACGCGAGTTTGTGGAGGAAGCACAGGTTTAGTTGCATTCTTCGTAACCACAGAGATACAAGATTCAATTGCTTGCACCTATCTCGGTATGATAGAGCGGTTGAACAGCCAAATATGCGCTTCGTAAAGGCGCGTTGGACGTTTTCAATGGCTCGCAAGTTAGTCTTTCGCAAGTTACTGAACACAGCACAACAATATTCAAGCAAAGGCCAGATACTGATTTTGAAAGTAGTTAATCTGGTTTCTTTCAAGGTTAGCAGGTGGCATATGAGCCCGACCGACTGCTTAGCCTTTTTCACTATATGATTTGCATGTTCGCTAAAGTTTAACGAACTGGAATATCTTAAACCTAAGTCACGAATAGACTGGCTGATGAAGATGACTACATCATGAAGCCTGAACTCTTCTGCTGCTATCTGAGTTCCATACGATAGAATACTACACTTCAATGTTGCAAATGTCATCTGCCAGATATCAGCCCATCTCTCAATGGCTTCCAAGTTACTTTGGATATTGTTAACTTCAGCGGTGCGCTGAGAAACTGGGAATGTGTAGACCACCTTTGAATCATCCGCAAACAAATAAGGCTTCCCAAATTGTATAACCGAAACCAGGTCATTTATATACAGTAGGAAGATTAACGGGCCTAAGGCACTGCCTTGCACCACTCCATTGATAACCGGACGAGGTGAAGAGATATAACCATTGATATCCACAACTTGCGACCGTCCTACTAGGTAAGATTGGATCCAAGAGTAAAGCGGATTTGTAACACCGTACTTACTTAATTTACATAACAGCTTTTTGTGTGGGACTCTGTCAAAAGCCTTTTGCATGTCGAGGAAGATGACAATGCACTGAAGACCTAAGTCAATTGCTTCAGTTAGATGGTTAAGGAAGTCAACTTGACAGGTAACACACGAGCGAGACTTCAAAAAGCCATGCTGTGAAGGTGAGAGAAGTTTGCGCGATATAAGGAACGAAACCAAATGTTCCTTAACAATTCTCTCTAGCATGCTTGAGAGAATGTCTGTGTGACTAATGGGGCGGTAGTTCCGGATGTCAGTTTTCGGCCCGGAATTATGTCTCGGTATGACCGTAGCCGTTTTCCAACGTTCGGGGTATTGACCAGACTGGAGAGACAAAGAGAAGATATTTAATACAATAAGAGGGATATCATCTCCACCGTGTTTGATTAAAGCAGAAGAGATCCCATCGGGGCCAGGTCTGTAGGATGGTCGTAGACAAGTAATCATACGTTTTATCGTAGCAACACTAAGCTCAATCGCTGGGACTTGTTCAGAGAAGTGAAACGATGTTGACAAATCTAGGGTTTCTTTTTCAACATTAAAAGATCTAGCAAAGTATGAGTTAAAGGCTTCTGCCATGGCGATTGGGGAATCAATGCAATCACCTTCAGGCATGACGATGTGAGAGGGTAGGTCAGTTTTGCCACCCCTCCTTTTCCTTAGTAATGCAGTCACCAGTTGACTTGTATTACTACTATTTACAGCCCGTCGTTCTTCCTGCATGAGACGAGTTCGATGTTTCATTTCCATTTCAATTATAAGGCGTTGGAGTGTCAATAATACACTAAAGTCATGAGTACGTTCAAATGTTTGAGTTAGCACTCGAATTTTCCGCTTGTCCTTTGCATTGTTAGCGTTTTTAGAAGAGACGCTCGTATTATCACAGGAGGCAAGTATGCTTAAGCACATAGCCACATTGTCATAGAAGATATCGGAGGCTCCCTTAATATCAGACGAAAGAAATAAATGGTCCCAATTTTGGACCCTAAGCAAAGCTGAGAAATCTACCCAATTAATATTTCGCAGGAAGTGTGGAACCATCGCAAACCTCACATGCGACGACTCAGCTATAAGTTTACATCTGTCTTTTTTGTGATCACATCCAGGGAGACTGTCAATTACATCAGTAGCTATCTGGGAGGTGCCTGAGGTAAAAAGTATGTCTAATCTATTTTTTCCCCTGGTAGCCACGAAAACATGTTGCTCCCAACCACCAGTGATGACGGAGGTTATGAACTCTGCATGTTTCGCGTTTGTTACTAAGTTTGACCAACAGATATCTGGTAGGTTGAAATTTCCACCTACAACTTTAACGAAGGAACCAAGGTCCGATATGTAATTGAAGATGTCAACCAACTGGTTCTCATCACTGATGCTGATCCCGGGTGAGCGGTATATACAGCCTACAAGAATTCGCTAAGTACCAAAATACAAGAGTAACCAAGCGGAATCAATAGTGGGGCATATAAGTGGAAGTGTGAATTCAGACACAGTGAGGTACTGTGAGTAGTAAATTGTGCAACCACCTCCTCTGCCTTGTTTTCGATCACTTCTAATAAGCTTATAACCTTCGATAGAAAGCAGCTGGCTGGGCATAGAATCATGACACCAGGTTTCAGTGAGTAAAATCATATCAGGTTTATTCAGACTTATGAATGTGCGGAGTAAATGAAGTTTATTCAACAGAGAACGGATATTAATTATCACCAGTTTTAAGAACTCCTGGCGTTGTTTATCACTTCGTCCATTATTTATTCTTGCAATCACATTAGTTCTAAAGCCTTCCGCAGCAAATCCCTTACTGTGAGATTCGCCAGTCCTATCGGGATTAGGGGGGGGTGGGGGAATGGGTGGGGGAATGCAAAAAGAATGCTGTGGTAAGTTGGGGCGATTGAGCTTAATTGGATAGGGTGTCATTGCCGAAGGGCTTACAGAAGGCATTGTGAGAGGAGGAGGCGGAATAGAGTATGGATAGGGGCATAAATAAGTGGTCTGTGTTTCTGCAAAGCCATGTACAGGCCTGCCAGGAGAACAGCCTTGGCTCATCGCCGGAACAATGTGGAACTGTGGATTGCCACTCTGTTTAGCTGCATTATTATTCACGACTGTCATTGGGACACGGGGAGTCTCCTCTCCAGCACGAAGGCCCCTGTTTCATCTAAGACGCTCAGGACGCGAACCATTACCACTGCTGCTATGTGTAGTCATAATATCAATGGGCCGTAATGTATATACACTGGAGATATCGATAGTCCCATTTGATGTTTTTGGACTTGTTTCTGTTTCAATAGTGGTGTGGGTATTAATCCCAATCCCTACTGATTTGTCAAAAAATGGTGCATCGAGTGAAGCTACACTATTTCCTATGTCCACAAGACTAATGTGGTGTGGAGGCGTGAGCATCTCAATTTCCGCTACGTTGTCGCCAGTCTTAGGATCATTCGTGTGGTGTGTGGCCTTGTTAACATTATCTGCCTTTTTAGAAGGGGAGAACCAAACACTGTTGAATGATCTCCTTCTTTGCAATCCAGGAAGCGCGCAGGGAGGATGACTCTGCTTCGGCTCAGGCGAGACATTAGTTGCACTCATGCGTTGAAGCTCACGTTGCAAAGGTGACCTGTCTACGAACAGAATAACTTTGCAAAATTTCGGGACAGATCTTAAAGTATTTTGACTTTTGATAAACGAATTTGCGAGACTTTCGCTACGGTAGCTAAACAGAGTCGGACAAGCAAAACGCAAAGATATTTTCCTCAGTCTTCTACAACTAATATCTGTTTCAGCGATGTTGCACGCTCTCGAAACAGAGCGCCTAATGTTGTCAATTGCTATATTTTCAGCTATGTTGAGGGCGATGACGTTTTTTCCCCTTATGCATCTTTGATTAACCTTAGAGGCGATTGTATTTAGGAAGTTTAAGGCTCCAATTTTGTGCTTTTGCTCTAGATTAGCCGGAGACTGAATTATGTATGAAACTGACATTAGGAGATCTCCGAATGAGTCAAACAAGTTTTGTTTTTAATTTTGTTCCTCTAACTGTTTTTCCGACGTCTTTATTTTGGCTGACGGTGAAGATATAAGGTCGACAACACTAACTGAACTTTCTGTGATTTGTTCTTTGGATTTATTTACCTGCTCTTGTATCCCAGACTGCTCGGAATATGTGCAACAGGGCACAGGTTCCTCGACACTCGTGACAGCAACATTATTTACCGTGATTATTTGGTTTTCCACACGCTTTTTTCTCATTGCACGAGTGTTAATGGCAGTCATCAATCTTGTAAATGAGAAGATCAAAGCTACCTATAGTATATGCTCTAGCCAAGCGTGTGTTCTGGAGTAACAAAGGTCGCTAAGGTCCAGTGATTTACCTATTCAAGTCAACAGACAGGCCACTGTTTCAGATGCAATCAATGATACAAACCAACCGGATGTAAGAATATCAGTTGTCCAAATTCCGCCAATGGTATAATTTTTGTTATGGATTCTGGCCGTTTCAGCGTAGGATTTGAATATATGAAAAGACTGGACATTTCGTTATCACTACTATCCGACTCACTTCATTTCAAGCCTTGATCTATTGTTGCACATTCTTTGAAATGCTCAAGTTGCATGCTTATCAGGCCCATTAATTTGAACATCCAAGGCACGCCTTTCTTTTATTTCATTCGTGCACTGCGAACCAATTAGGATGACAATTACCGACCTGCTTTGTTCAGAATTTACTTTTAACTTCTCCAGTGTTCAACCTAATCAAGCTTGACAGTAAAAGACTCAGGATTTCTGCCGACCATCGGGAAAAATTGAAGAAGTGTTTATTAGAAATACGCTTCATTTTTGCAGAACCTGAGGATGTCCTACAAGGTTTGAAGGAATCTAAGTTTTGCTAAGCTGAATTTGATAGATGCTTATGTACCGATACCTCTAGACGAAGTTGATTATTTAGGCAACTAGTAAAACATTATTCCGGTTATTTCGCTTTAACAATTGTTCTACCGATTCCATTTCAGCAACAACCATTTCTACCCGGTGAGTTGCACTTTACATTTAATATAATCAGATTCAATTATGCGTAGCTCCAGATATATGGAATCCCTCTGTAAAGGCGATTTAAAGTAAATTGTGGGAATATGAAACGCGTACCTTTCCAGTTAGACTGACCTTTCTGCAAATGAGCATCCACGTTTTACTGCTTAGTTTCCGATTCATTTCTAACGAATAATTTGCTCTCCACGTGCATCCCTACTGTTAACCGTCCACTATCAGCTCTTTGTAATACTGCAATGCACGTCGTTTCCAAACGATCTCACACGGCTTCTTTTATCCTTGTGAGGGCGGCCACCCACATTGAGCTTCAGTAAATTCATCTTCTTGTGCAATATTACATTTTCCATTAAGATATGACCGTATATATAGGTATATTCACAGTTTGTTCACCAGCGGGCATTGGTTGAATAGGGCACACGAGTTTCACTTATATTTTGCATTCGCTGTCTATAAAATTTCATATAATGTATCTCGCATGGTCGGAGTAATCTGTTCTCCGATTTAAACTTGCATACTAGTCAGTATAAAAGTATTCATGCTTAAGGACATACATTTCAATTGGTAGGAACTTTTGGTGGTAAATACACAGAACGCGACTCGATGTGGACCTGGTGGTTGAGTGGGAGTACCAATGGCCTTTGTTGGTAATTCCGTTAGTCAAATCGACATTAATTGATGAGATCAGATAGAGGATATGAAAAAGTTCTAAATTTTAATCTCCTTCACAAACAGCTACATACTTTAATGATATGATTATTAATAGGAACACTAATTAAACTGAACATTAAAACCGTAGACGTAGCGTATTAAAATTGGGGTAATCACAAGAATTGAGTAAAAGCGGAGCCAATCAATCGGGTGCAAATGAATGTTAGAGGCTTAGAAATAAGACGCAATCTTCCGGATTTTGATGAATTATTTTTTCAGGTAAAGCGGCTACGCAGGATAAGATGTGAAATGCTATGGCGGTAGTTTAACGAAAGAGATTTGCCATCTTGGAAATACAGAACGCTTTTTCAACCTCACTATTGGCAACACGGTATATTCGACCTGAATACACAGCAATGTGAGACAACTTGTGCTACGGTAGGTATCGTGTGTAACCCTCCACACCGAATAAAACAATGTGATAAGAAGCTTCCTACACCGTTCCACTATGGTTCAGAAATATCCACGTTGCACCAAATAATGGGTGAGAAATGTAGGTTTACGAATTTTGGACCATCCGCCGGGTGTCTAGGATTGGGACGCGATACCTCACCTGTGGCGTCGATTTAATTGAAGTCAGCCTCTGCCAATACGGTCACTGGGACCGTCACCGAAAGTTAGGGTTTCGGTGAGGCTCTCTCTCATTCCTGCTTTCCATGACCGACGGCTTCAACATTGTTTAGACTCATCAAATAGAGAAAGCCCAGCTAGCAGTGCAACTCGGTGCATAGGGTTGGGCATCTATCGCCATGATCACTATGACATTGAGTTTCGTGTGCAGTGTTTGGCACAGCGGTTAGAAGCAGGTTTTCGGATTTTGTAGCAGCTGCCGTCGCAAAATTAATCTACTCCCTCTGACAGAACCTCAAAAACACAACCTTAATATGGGCTTTATCACAGCATGTCATTAGACTCAACAAGTGCCTGCGCACACTAAACATGACAAAGTACTTGCTTTGCTTTTCAAAACTGTCATCTCCGGCGCAATCGATAATGTATTGGACGGTATGCAGGACATTGAACACATGGCAGTAATACTCGCCCACCTGATAATAAGATGGAATAGATGCGCTGATAGAAACTGCCTTCTAACGGTATTTGCAACTTTGTCTCTACAATGTATGCAGCTTCTCAGACCATTGCATTAAGACTGATGCTTCTTTTCATCGGATGTTACATTTAGGATGTACGTAATTAAATTAGCATTATTCGCTGCCTTAACTGGTTCTTCCCATATATGCGGAGGAATATGGAGTGATCGAACAAATTTTAATCTTTCAAACCATTATCTACCAAAAACTGTAATATGTGGTTCAGTTAGAATGAGCTTATTTTCGTATGTTTATATGCGTCAATACGTATATTACAATCCTGGCTACATCATTTACATTGGCAGTTTTTCATATTTGCCAAGCGCAATTGTACCGTTCTTGTTTACTTTGCCTAGTTTTTAGCGTAATCCTGAATAACCATTATGCGATTTCTTTGCGTTTACTGATCGTTATAGTACAGTGTGGAGTCTTGCTCTGGGTTTGAGCCCTTATAAATTTCGGTTACGGTTTCTTCGCAATATA
This sequence comes from Dicrocoelium dendriticum, assembly GCA_944474145.2. NCBI lineage: Eukaryota > Metazoa > Platyhelminthes > Trematoda > Plagiorchiida > Dicrocoeliidae > Dicrocoelium > Dicrocoelium dendriticum. The sequence goes on along the minus strand of OX104069.1, from coordinate 6,862,060 downwards.
CAATGTTTAACTTCGCGTTCAGCCATTTTACTCATGCATCTTTGCAAAGAATATTTTGAATGTCTACACTAACTTTTGGCAAATTGGAAATTAGCTTTAAGTTTTGAAACCTGTATCATCCTAAAGAAAGATATAAATGATGAAAAGGCAGATGCCCAGATTTCTACTGCCATCGCATATGATGCTTACTCACTTTTGAGGAACCTGTCATTCTCGGACCCGTTAATTTATCTCCCCCTTCGCTATACTAAAACGCCCGCTGGGGCGAAATTTTCAACCGTCAGAATTTGATGCAGATGAGCGGGCGACATTTCACAAGCTTAGGTAAAAGGAAATCAGGATGTGCGTAATTTTATACTAGGAATGCAGCTGCAAGCAGCTTGTAGTGGTAAGGATTACATAAATTATCTAACGAAAAACGCAGGCAGCTATGTAAACAGTTACTCCAAACTCAGTCTAAATATAAGGGCCAGAAAGAAGTCATGTACTTCGACAAGAATGCACTGCGACTAAGTAACGGATTAGTACACCAGACACGGAGCAACCACACTCAACAATCACACAGAAGTCACTCGCCGTTGGCTGAGGCGAGAAAGTTGAACGAACTTCAACTGATTATTATTTCGTCTCAGATTATTAAAACGATTGTACAATAAATAGTGAAAGATGGAACAATAATATACGATTGATAATGAAGACGTTTACATGTGTTGCAAGCTCACTGCAATCCTTGCAAACTGTTGCATATCTAAGTTTAATGGTTTGGTCGCCAGGATCAATAATGTCAAACTGTAAAAGGAATTAGTATCTATTATTTGTCCATATTACATATGTGAGGAAAATGCCAGTTAACCACAGCTGTCCACGAGCTTAATTGTACCCCTTAAGGCAATATTTAACATTCCTTCTATGATATTGCTTGTCGTTGAATCTTCCAAGCCTAATATACCGCATTCAGTACCTCTGCATGTGTATAATTTGCTGCTGATATGAACCCTTACGAACGCTAAGCACAGGGCCTACTAAGAGGGAGGATAATGTAGCATGTACGTGGGCGCCACGATAACAGATTCACAAGTAAGTGGTGGATTGACTGTGCTTCCTGGTATCCTTACTCACATATTACTCTCCGGCAGTATTCCTTTCCTCTTCTGCGCCACCTTAGCTGCCTCCTTTACTTGGGCTTCATACTGAGCGATTCATTGTCCAGCCATCTACTAGGTATACATTTTGTGTTGCAGCCCTAAGGATCAATTGCGGCCGGTTGCAATATTTAGACACGGAGGAGCTTGAAACGCTGGACCGGAGGAATATTACGCTGCTCACCAACATCCATACACTGAGTGGTATTTCTCATGCATGATGTTGCAATAACCGTAAATTTTACGAGTATTAACATTCTCGACTGAGTGGCAATTACCGCGTTTCCAAGTGTTAAAATGAGGAAATACTGGTCACCTTCTTGCTGCATTTCGAGGTATTAATACTTGGTTACAAACGGTATCAGGTATGCAACATCTCCCAGCGGTCTTCCAGTTCATTACTCTTGTCAAGTGTTCCCCGGAGCAGTATTCCTAAAGCACCAATGATTTTGACAGTGGGGTTTCACAACATTCCTTTATTAAAGACACTGCTAGTGTAGCAATTTATTCCAAACTTCTAGTGTAAAATTCAAACTAACGGAAGTTATACTTAGATTACATACCGCTTCTGTAAGAGGGATTGTTGCGCATGCAATTTCTTTCCTTCGTTCTTGAGAATTAGGTCGTTCAAACAGTCAGTCTAATCCTATCAAATATAGGGTTCCTGTCATTATATCTGATCAATACGCTATAGGCTTGATGAGCTTAATATTTTTATTATTTCGTTATCTTTGTTTTCTGATCATTCCATAAAAAACTTGGTTCGCTTTTCGTAAAATGTTCCAAGAATTTATGTGGAATGTGCGCTGAAGCTGTTACTATTAGAATTCGAGGAGCTCCCGAGTTGATAAGTAGAGCAAACTTTCCATTCGGTCTTAGGGAGATTGTGATGAAATTACTAGAAGAACTGGGTTGAAAAAAGAAGCATAACTTCTCCAGTTCATACTTTCGCCGGGATAAATGAAATTTTACCCCTCAAACATGTTGCTAAGACTCCTAGAAATTTTGGCGACTTTGGCATTACACTGAACAAATGCCTGTTACAAATTGTTTTGTTGTCGTTGAGCCTGAACATATCCTTAAATAGTTGAGCGGATCCAAATGTTTTCAAAACTAGACTTTGAAGTAGCTTATTTGCACATTGCACTTAATGTACAGTCCATTGCTCGAATCCCCATTAATATACCACTTGGTCCATTTCGCCAAATTATTTCACATTTGTAATCAGTCTCGCCGTCGAAATTCCAAGATGTTCTACATTCCGTGACCGACGGCATGACCGGTATATCAGTATAGATATATGTCAGTGCACATGAACTTACGAAATCCATTCGCGATGACCGACTTTGAGCATTGTGGAAAGATTTTTTCATTTATTGTAGCAGTCGATCCGCCAAAGTGCATTTTTTGGTACAACCAGCTTTCCAGCGTTGCTTATCTGGTTGACGGAAGTTGTTTTTCGTCTGGATGCTGTTCTTTTCGTTGCTCGCGAACTTTGTTTTCCGAATGCGCCTTTGCAGTTTTACTCAAACTTTGTTCCCAATTTTACTGTAAATATATAGGCACTAATTATATAGCTGTCTAAGAAAACCATTGCTTGGTTTCAACTCCATGAGAATTCACTAAATAATCAGCTGCTTCTGTTTTACGTCATTTTTCACCAAAATTGCTCTTAACTATCATAACTGGTGCCTCACCCACTGATATCCGGGCATTACCAGATCAAAATGGATATCCCGTATTGCGTGTTTACAGACGTCTCAGCCCAGGTGAAGGTGGATAAACACAAACAATACGAGGAGCACTTGCAAAGTATTTGGCAATCTCCAGCCGACACATATCTTGTTGCACACATTTTATTCTTTTCACTCATAGTAGAGTCCTGAAATTCATTTTTAATCCCCATAATTAATGGCTAATTTTGCCGAAGCAATGTTACATCATTGTAGCATAACGCTTTTCGCATATTCGTATTATATTCGGCACCAAAGTGTAAAACAAATTTTGCACGCCGGTTGTTTATCACATGTTAATTTTGATGAACTTGGGAGCTTAGGGTGCCTATTCATCAAACCACTTTTGATAATCCACTCCCAGCTGTTCCGTGTTACGAGGAAGTATTATCATGCTTTTCTCTCGGCAAACAGCAAAGGATGGAATTTTGAGTTGAGATGAGGATTACCGCAGTTTTAAAGCTACGCGACTAACTTTCCGTTAACCCTAATGTATATTTATCTTTCCAAGATCGTGTCGCTGTTCATCCTACAATTCCAACTGCTGTGTGTAGAAAAAATGTACTTCTCTAGTTAGACATTATAGTGTCCGAAAGGGACCGCTGATATTCTCCGCACGGCAAAGCACTCTGCAAACTACATGCCAAAAACAATCCCAGACCCACGAAAGGACAACTTTAACCATGTAATGGAATGCATAGCAATGCGATTATGCCTACTGTTATTTTCCATTTTTGGATAAATACTGGGCATTGATAATACTGGATTCAATTTCTGATTTGCCAGAAATACGTTTTACCACATCTGCCAATTCAGACTTCATCATTACCGCTCACCGCAATACCTTCAGTCTCGAAGAAGTACCGATTGTTTCTGTTACGGGTTATGGCAGCCATTTCATTGGTACTACGGTGGTCTAGTGAATACAACTGGTTGTCTGCTGCCAACTCTACACTGCATCCACGCACCGGCAACTCAATAATCTCACAGAGAATGTTGTGTCTAATCTTAAACTTCCAGTCGCTCCTCTCAAACTAGCAACATTTTAGCTTGACAGAGTTGTTGAAAAATTCCAAAGGCAGCTCAGGTATGATACTCCTTCGGGCATTAGAGGAATTCTGACAGACTTGTTACAGAGGCGCGTGTTTCGGACGAAATGTTATGCCTGGAATTTGCCGCAATGTTCCACCATCACACTGATGTTTAGCGAACATCACATGAAATAATCGTCAACAACATCGAAGCTTGCAAGCTTGCAAATCATGACGGTCAGAAGTAGTCCCCCCGTGGTCTAGTGGCATAAGCTGCTGACTGGCGGTGCAGGCCGATGATGGTCAAGGGTTCGAATTCTGATGGATTCGATGTATGCGCACAACTGATAACGCTCATAAGGTTAAAACTGCTGACTATGGCTTTTTCGGGCATGTGGAGGACTATCTGGTTTGTAGCTGGCTGCGACAAACCCACACGTGCTGAGTTCGTTGAGGAGTTGGATGATCCTTTATAGAGTCCAATCCAGCCAGTAATTCAACGGACAAAGAGTCTTCTGAAATATCCAGCAACAATTGCGGTTATATGAGCTTCAAGAGCACTTAGCGAAATCTTTACAGAAATACCTAAATTATTTTGCACTGCGGAGGACATGATGATTGTAGTTGCAAAATATTGTACCCTCCTTGTGTTACTGTGCTTACGAACTTAGTGTGGATTCGAATCTGGGAATACGAGTTGCGTGTGCTCATACTAGGCTATATTACTTCAGTGTCGTTGCTAGTTCTGGGTTTGAGTTTAATCCATTTCGCTTACGGTTACTTGTTAGAATAGCACATGTAGTTGAATACTACATAGAGAAACACGCATTTTTGGCCGTGTTACTTTAAGTGAAATTTGCGCTTGCAAGTGCAATTCACTAAGGCATTTAATTCTATGTGTATGTGACATTCATTGCCTCAGTAAAGATAAAAGAACAGAAGACCACCTGGTGAGCAATGGCTTTCAATTATTCATCATCAGACCATTACAATCCTATAGAGGCTAGAGTGAGCAATCGACCAGTTAGTTCAAAATGACTTGATCACGTGAAGGTCTATGTCAGAGTGGAGAAAAAATTAGATCTTAGAGAGCTAGCTGTTTGTTATCGAGTCTGGCCGAAGGCAGTCGATCTTGGCGTCCTCCATCTTCACTGGCCAGGGAAGCTGGAAAACATGGACCAGCATCTTCTGTGAGCATAATGACGGCTGGGACAATCGAATGCATATTGATTACCATTCAAAGGGGACGCCGCAACCGAGCGCCGAACAAAAAGCCTTTCGGCCGCGGTAAATTTGACCTATCCCGCAGCCAATTTGAAGTGCGTGTTCTCAACGGAACCACTCATTCGTTCACAAAACAAGGACAAGTTGCCGATGCTGGCCACATCAACGGTAATTTATCATTTCGTGTGCGTCCGTGGCGCGACGTATATTGTTCGAACGGCGCGGCAGTTATCCAAACTTTGCCCTAGTTAGCAGCGGCAACGGTCTCCAGGACCATGGAGTGCAGGAATGGGACAGAGCCACAGCGAAACCCTCCACTTCGGTGACGTTCCCGGTGACGGTATTGGACGAGTCTGACTTCAAACACAATTGACGTCACGGGAGAGTTATTGCGTAGAAATCCAACACACACGGCGGGTGCTCCAAAATTCAAAAAGCTACATTTTTCTTTAATTATTTTGTGAAACATGGAAAATTCTGAACCATGGTGCAACGGCGTAGGAAGCGTCTTATCGCATTTTTATTTCGGTGTGGCGGGTTACACATTTTACATATCAGAATAACAAGCTGTCTCACAGTGCTCTGTAATCCGATCGAATATTATGCATTACCAATAGTAAGGTTGCTATAGCCTTCTGGATTTCTAAGATGGTAACTCGCTCTCGTTAAAGTACCGCCGTAGGACTTTACATCTAATCCGGCGTAGACGCTTTACCTGAAGGAGCCATTTACCAAAATCAGGAGGATAGTATCTTATTTCTAATCCGCTATCATTCATTGGCACCCCATTGATGATATCGGCGTTTTCGCACTTCTTGTAATCAACCCATTTTAAATACGCTTCATCTACGGTTTTAATGTTCAGTTTAATTAGTGTTTCTATTTAATAATAATGCCATTAAAATATGTATCTCGTTGTGGCGGAGATTAAAGTTCAGAACCTGTTTATATCCTCTGTCTGCTCGAATGAATTAATGCTAAATTTACCAACGGAATTGCTCACAAATACCAGGGATACTATCATCCACGAACCAGATGCACAGCGCGTCGCGTTCTGTGTATCTGCGACCAAAAGTGCCTACATATTTGACTTCATGTTAATAAGCATGAATACTGTTATATTGATTAGTATGCACGTTTCAAGCGGATAACGGAAAACCCCGACAATGCGTGACACCGTCTGTGAAATTTTATAGACAGCTAACGCCAAATCTAAGTAGAACTCATGAGACCTATGCCACCAATGCCCGTTTGTGCACAAATTGTAAATAGACCTATAAGATGGTCATAACTTAATCGAAGACATTATAGTACACATGAAGATGCATTTACTGAAGATCACTATAAGTGTCAGGTGACTTTCGTCAGTCAACGCTGAAGAAATTTTAAAATAATTTTTCCAAAAACTATCCAGCAATAATAAGTTTAGATACCGTCCAACTTATGCATTTCTGTCTTCTTTTTTACTAAAATCAGATAACCGCTGTATGCTTCACAATGGCATTTTCCGTCAAGTGGAATACACAGGACAGATGCAGACAAATATTGCTTCGAAGAACAAATGGGAGAATATCGTTTTGTCCAAAAAGCCTGGATGAACGGTGCCAGTGGTGCATAAAATCTTGCTGGGCTAACGCAAAGTGATCACTACGAGAATATTTAAAAACTCCGCATTTAAAAGTATATATTTCCTGGTACACTGCTTACTTATTCTTCATTCCATCTGATGGACATTGACTTGGCAAAATTTAATATCTTTATGTTGCGTTGCAAATCATCGAAACGCAATACAAAGATAAATGTTTGACACTAGGTGGCTTGTTAAAACATCCGACATTACTTTGGAGTATTCACATCGGTAAGAAAATCAAAATGTTTAGAGGAGGAGCCACAGAAATTCTGTGCAAGAGTATACACAACTACATAAGCAGATATTCCGGTAGACATGTATTTGGTATGAAGCTAGTATTACGCCTATGTTTGACTTTCGAGTACTTTTGGTGTTGCATCCGTCGGCTGGACTGCGAAGATTTCATGGCATATTCCACCATGCAATTCACGAATGATCCGAATCTACCCGCCAGTTCCATCAACCGACTCATACTTGACTACCGCATGTATGAAAACCCTCATGAATCCTTTGGGATAGTCGACCGACGGAGCGGCGCTCGCCTTCTGAGGCTTCGGCAATTAGGCAGCTAAAACCCACTCTGTGTAAACAAACCGAATTCATTGCCAGTCTGGCCTTGCCTTTGTGGCCACATTTTATTAAGCAAAATGTTAACCAGAGTCAGATAAAGTTTGACATGGTTTACTTTCTCTGTATGTAACCTACGCAGTTTCATAATTGTATCTAAACTACTGAGGAGAATGAGCGAAATAGCTGAACTAAGATTATGCAATGAAAATATTGTTCCTGCTTGTTATTTTGGAAGTAAGCATGCAGAGAAATAGAATTAAAATCTATGATGAGTTGGAGTCAGTTGAAATTAAATAGCTTAAACCACTGAGCATAAGTTCGTGTTCAGATTAAGTGTCGCGAGGATGTGTCGCCAGCCGTGTTTATCCATAGAAAATAAAACTGAACCTCTCGTGAACTTATGGAATGGCGTAGGAAACGGCCGTGTTTAAAAATATTTTACTATCGCTTGAGCTTGAATGTAAACATATATTTGCAGCATTAATTTGGTAGACATGCAGCGTGCTTTCAGAATGAAGAAAGTAATTGGCTGTAAAAATTCTCCAAATTTTAAAATTTATGTGTAAAATCGGTGGAATCGAAAATTATTGAAATGTATTTAGTAATAAAAGGAGGATAGCATGTGTTTGGTTCACTAAGATGCTACAATAGAGAAACGCGTAAAATTAAAGAGTTTGCTTACGTGACGATCAGTATGAGTCCTCCTGGTTCGCATTGTAAAACAAATGGTTAAATTATGTTAGGTAGTCTCGTAGTTGTCTAGCCGGTCAACGCTATTTTAACGTACGCAAATCCCAAAGATAACATCCATTGAAAGGAAGCATCTGTCCTATTTCCTTGGTCTGAGATGCACCAGTGCCCTGCAGGTTAATAAGTTTCAAACACCGATATTAAGGCACTGGTTTATCGATGCGTCCACACATGCTGCTTAGCACTTATGCTAGTATTCCTTCCCTGTGCTCAATGCCATTCATAGGGTTCAATAAATTATCGAATGAGCCGGACATGCCACTTTGGCAAAGCAAGTCGAATACTATGTCATGTTTAGTGTGCGCAGGTACTTGCTCTATATAATGACAGGCTTTGGTAAAGCCTATGAGGACGATGTAATTTGGAGGTTCCGTCTGGGAGCGTTGATTAAATTTGTCACCCATTATTTTATGAAACGTGGATAGTTTTGAAACATGGTGGAAAAGTGTAGGAATCCGCTTATCCCATTGTTTATTTCGTTGTGCCTGGTTGCACATTTTACCCATCAGAACAACAAAAATACAGCGGAACATTTATAACCCAAGCAATAATCTGCGCAAATTCACACCTACGTAAATATATACACTCAAACGTGCACATTCCGTATTACAGCTTACATGTATTTTTTACATTTCCCCATCACTCTTTGTACAGCTCTCATGATCATAGCTGCATAGGCGTGCCTCGCGTTTTGGAGAATAACATATATAATCCTTATATTTGTAAATGAAGATCGAATAGGATAATGGTTCGTCAAATCATTTTTATAATATGGTTTGACTAAGAGCAATAACGAAATAAGCAAGGAGGCCGTTCAATGGCATTATAGCAATTTTATCAAAACTGTCAGTCGACTAATATCGCTGATGTATTGAGCATTATAACCTTAATACAAAGTGCCATGAGTGTTTATCAAATGTACTGTGATATTGCGAGTAGGCTTTGTTTACGAGTATGACTGCGTGCCAATAAATGTGTGATACTTTAGTTAAATAAACCAGCACGCAAACGTTTTGGTTGAACAGCCATTGAATTTCGACCTACCCATCGCAAGTTCCGTGGAGTGTTACTCTGTCACTAGATTTGGAGTGTCATGTGAGGGGCGTGCCTCACAAGGATAAACGAAACCGCGTGAGATCGTCTGGAAACGACGTGCATTGCAGTACTACAAAGAGCTGACAGTGGACCGTTAACAGTAGGGATTCACGTGGAGAGCAACTCATTCGTTTGAAGTGAATCAGAAACTAAGCAGTAAAATATGTGGATGCTTGTGTGCTGGATTGTCCTTCTAACTGGATACGCACGCGTTTCAGATTCCTACAAATTCCTTTAAATGGCATTTACAGAGGGATTTCATTCATTTGGAACTATGCACAATTGTTTTTGAATTTACTTAATTTAACGTGCAAAGTTACCGTGCATAAATACTTGTTTGTGAATAGGAATCAGTAAAACAATCGTTGAAGCGAAATAACTCGAAGATTGTTTCTATATTTGTCTGAGTACACAACTCTGCTAAGGGGTATTTGTGCAAAAAACATTCTTCAAACTGAGTTTCGAAAACACTTAGATTCTTTCAATCGCTGACGGACATGCTCAGGTTCTGGAGAAGTGTAGCATATTTCTAATAAACACTTTTCAATGTTACCCGATGATCGGCAGAAATCCTGAGCTTCGTACTGTCAAGCTTGATTGACCTGACTACTGGATTACTCCAAAGAGAATTCTGGACCAATCAGGTCACTAAGTGCCCTCCTAACTGTTACCCCGTTCTCGGAATGAATTGAACAAAGGGAGTGCGTTGGATGTCCAAATTAATGGGCTTGATAAGCATGCCACATGAGGACTTCAAACGCCAATCCGCAATTGATCAAGGCTTGAAATAAAGTGAGTCGGATATTAGTGATAACGAAATCTTCAGACTTCATACATTTAAATTCCATGATGGCATGTTCAGAATCTATAATAAAACTTAAACACATCACTTGATTTTAAGCGACCTCTGGCAGAAATATTGTACATGAGCCAAAAATAAAAAGCGCATGATCAGTTATACCTTTTATGGAAAGAGCTATTGGTCTCAATGGAACTTTCCAAGTAAAGGTCTCGAAATACCAACTGGGAATGAAGAACACAATACCACTGCCGCCAATGATAAATGAAAGTGGAGTTCCAACGTTTTCGGCACTGAAGAGACGATAAGAAATGCATGCAACAGCGGTTTTTTTGTATTTACACTGTGATTTTCAGAACATTTATATCTTGGCTCTAATCGTATCTAGATGGAAATTTACAAACTTCCGATGTAAATATAGAAATGAATTTGGATCAAGCCTACTTTGATATCAGAGCATTATATTATCACATGGTTGTATGTACATTCATCGCGCTTGCCTAGTTGATAATCAATCTCGGACACGCTAACCACAGGGACAAGAGTGTCGGCAAGGAAGTGTAAATATTAATGCTGAATCAATCGCACCAATAAATTAGCAGCTGACCGTCGAATTGCACCCGTGACTGTTGATGACGCTTCTGGCGTATCGTGTAAAGTAGCAGCCTCCGTATCGTCGCTGTTTTGTCACACACCCACCATAAAAGAAGGTTTATGTAAACTGAGTTGAACCGTGATGTACTTGCTGAACTCAGGTTGTTTGATTTCTGCTCCGATGTTTATATTAGTAGTGGAGAAGAGATCACATGGTCTTCTTTGATGGAATGCAAACAAGTCGTATTACCAGCGACTGCTGGTTCTACAGCGATTCCATTGAATACTCTAGGAGTTGAAAACATTTCTGAGGATAAGTGCAAATCTGCGTTTATTCCTGATGCACTTAACAGAACAGTATGCAAAATTGGATGTACTGATAGGTCGTCGACTAAGAAATGTGAAACTGTTAAGTAATAGTTGCAAATGTCGACAACGCCCCTTGATTACAAAGCGGCTATAGCTAGGAGGCTGAAATGTACTGTATCGTAAGTTATTTCGGAATCCCGTTATCTACCTTGGAATCCAAGTCAAGAACTTGTAATCTGACAAAAAATGCTTCAAAAATGGGCTATCCCATTAGACGTAAAGCTTGATCGAAAGTCCAAGAAACGGTAATAGAAGAAATGAAAGTTACTAGAGGTTAACTGAGAGCATGGCACACTATGTCTTAGCGTCAGCATCAGGAAAATGGGAATGACGTTGTTTTGCAAGCAAGCTGACGTGATTGCCTCAAATGTAATCTGACTGTCATCCAGTGATCGGGTTAGCAATTTTATAGATAGTTGCTCCAGTCATCGATTGGAACGCCGCGGGCAACGGCTTGATGGGGTAAGAGTTTTTCTTCTTCCCGGAATCATGTGCACTGGGAAGCTCATTCCTCTACGGCAATATCATATTTTTTGTATTATTCCACGTTTACTGGATGGAAGGCAAATTTGATATTTTCGTCTGTGTGTACCACATCCCCTTCTTCACGATAGTGGAGCATTGGGAACTCTGCAACTACTTAAAGCAGACGGCAATTGTTGCGGTGCGGTTTGTAGTAATTTATGAGCTGAATCTCCAGCAAACTTACGGACAGTATTCCGATAAAACTGCAGGTATCTGGAGTGAGATATTTTAAATAGGGTGGACAGGAAGGCGTTCGTTCAACATGTGATATTTCCTAAGAGATGTCCCTTTTGATCTATCTACACAACTTAGATGTCATGAGTACTAGATATGGTCTCATAACAGTCGTGTATTCGGAGGCTCCCATAGGTAGGAGCAGTAACTGTGTTCATAGATTTTCATCGAATGCGCAAATTTATGTGAGGAAGATTGAGCGATTTGTTATTAACTACTTGCTGTATTGGGTACTTAGCTTCATTTGGTTCCAGCTGAGAGACAGGCCAAGTTAGAATGAAAGTGTTCTGTGCTCACACCTAATATCTTTCAATTGCTGGATGGGCTTGCTACCTAGTACCCTATAAGAAACAAATAATTTCAGACTGTGAGCACAGCGAATTTTTCGGAGGCGTAAAACTCGGTGATAAATGTCTTAATAATTCGACGAACTACAACGGTGGTTTCATTATAAACCGGTTTAAAGCAATCACGTTGCAGACAGCACTAAATATTGCTATGAGCTCAGATTAGCTCAGCTTACAACAAATATCCGGTGTTATGTTATACTAAAGAATAATAAAATGGTTTCGTGTGTTAGGGTATTGGTAAGGTAAACACATCTGTGGAAGATGCAGCGAACGTGTGGTGTTGTGGCGCCTTATTCAAACGTTGCACCTTTCGCACAATAACTTTGCCATCCCATCTTAGTCACTTGTTCGTTAATGAAATCCAAGATGTTGTAATGAAAATATCAAATAAATTTTGTGATACTAACCTTTTTAATCACCTATAAACCGGCAGACCCTAACAAATTTCATTATGCGATATTCCAATCGCTTACTTATAATCTTCATCATCCTGTCTTGGATCTTCTCAACCATTCTCTACAGGAAAGCAGTACTGAGTAGTGATGACTCTTGTAGCATATCATAAGGGAATCACGATTTATGCCACAAAAGTATGGAACTGTCATTCTGACAACTGTTCTGCTTAATTACCTGAAGGATCCGAATGGGCACCGGAGATACAAGCACTTGGTTGTCAACTACTTGATCGAAGTGGACAAGTATGACTTATGAAAAGAATTCATGTCTTACAAAGCTACTTTATATTTGGATGAAAAAAATTAATAACTCGATAACAATATTTCTGTGGTGGTCTGCTACCTGGACTTTAAGAGTGCACTTGACTAGGTAAATCACCTATTTTACGAGAGATGCTGACTTGGGTTTTGGATTTGCTATGTGGTAACCAGTTTAATATCACTGTTGGGAGACCAAATGTAGGATGGGCATTGTTCTTTGCGAGTTCTTCCCCGGGTTTATTACTAGGATAGCTGTTGCTCCATTTGTTCTCGTGCGCCAAAATCGTTGTTTTAAGACTATGTAAAGGTGGTCAGTGGAGGTACCAGAAATAAGTTGTCCAGCGACTTGGCTAAGGTAGAGAAGTGGTACGTATTACGGGATTGGTTTACGAATGCCAGTACATGTTAACTTTTAACAAAAAATTAGTAAGGAATTATGGTGCATGTTTTATTTGTTCACTCTTTCAGCGGAGTGTCAATATGCAACTAAGAAGAAACGGCAGGAGATCCTTCATCTCAGGTGAGCAGTTTGCAGTAGAAGACATGAAATCTACTTATATTTCTACATGGCAATTACGCTACGGTGTTCAGGCTAGGTCAAAGTATCGTTACAAAGGTGCTGCTTTCTATGAAAAAGTAAAATGACTGGCACTAAGTTGATTGAATTCTAGCGTGAAAAGACCTACGTTGACGGACTAGCCTGTTAACTCTTGTTCTCATTGGAATGTCGCATTAGAGGGGACGAGCAGATAGAAAGGTTTAGGAACATTAATGGTCAGATTTATTCTACTAACATCTTAGGCATAACTACTTTGGACAACCTGCAAGTCAACAACTGAAGTCCATGCAGCAGATGTTAAAACTGAATATGGGTGCATATTGTTCCACGAACCGCTTCGAACAGTTGGAATTAAATCCTTCGTGCACTTATTTTATGCCATAGATGGATATCTTATAAAAGAAGCCCGTAATTAAATTAATAGACTCTGTTTCCTTGTCAGCACTGATGTTAACGAATGTTTGATCAAATAGTGAGTCATTGGTAGGATGTCTTAGTTTGGTTAATGCAGTTATGATAGATGGCTCAAACTCTTGTTGCTAATGCTTGCAAAATTAAGCAAGTTTGCACGTCTAATTGTCGAGGGCCCCGAATCCCTTATTGACGCAAGAAACGAAATGCTCGTAGGAAGATGTTAAGATTCGTCCCCGGCGACCTGACTTCAACGAACCTAGTATCATTAACATTGCAGTGGCGTACGGTAATGCTTTTGACCCCAAACGTTTCGCATCTCCGTCATGTAAATTGACAAAACATATTTGCAGACACACGGCTTTAAGTATCTTTCTCGATCGCAGTGCTCATTTTACATCTAGTACACCTGATACGTGAAGTGATTTGAACAATCTCAGTAGGTTAGCTGCAATGTGACATCTAGTGTTTTAAACGACTTAGGCCTTTATCCTGGCTTACAGAGATCACATAGAAGCACGATTATTCAAACTTAATGATAAGGCTGTTCCTGTTATTCCTTCTGTCTGTGATCTGGGTTTGAAACATTGTATTTCTGTTAACGTTAGCGAACAGAATATATATGCATTTGAACAAAGCCTAAGAAATCGTTTTAATTTTCAAGGTCACTGCTAACCATCTAACAGGCTGTATAAGCCCACTCGAAATTAACACTAGAACTTGGTCTGAATATCGCCTTACTACATGCAACAGCATTCGCATCATGTTTTGAAGGCTACTGCAGGTTTTTAGCTAATATTCACAAGCGTAGCTTTAACTAATCCACTGTTCCTATAGGGATAGATCTACTTCGCTACCTTTGGAGTCTTTATGGCTGATAGGATTGCGTTTCAATTTGCACCTCTTCAATTATCTCTTGAAGAGAAAAACGTAAGTAAAAGTGCATACCTAAATATTGAATAAAAGACATCTATATTAAATGAGAAGCGGAATGCTTAACCACACTACCCAGATTTACGATAACACTGGGGAAAATTTTTATATGCTCAAATTCGAAACATGTTGAAAAAATATAATAAATAAATCAGAGAAAATGGACATTTGTGCAAGTGAAATACAATAAGTTTTATCCAACATATGCAGGCATAAATACATCGATAATGTTTAAACTGATGAAAAGTGTTTGATGGTGGACCTGTAACGTTTGCAAAAAATTTGCTTAGGTATTCTGCGAAAGGTTTCATATTTCACATCTTCACCACTTAAAGACCAACAAGCTCGCTACACTTGTAGTAAGGAGAGTTGCTTCAGATACCGCTATTGTGGCCGTTTTGAGAAGTTGGTAGATAATGAATTTCAACCGGTTTCCTTTATCTCCAGCAAACTGCAACATGCTCAGGTCATGAATAATATCGTTGGTCGTGAACTTCTTGTCAATTACTTTAACCGTGAAACATTGGCTTCGCACCCTGGAAGGGTGAGATTTCATTAACCAGTCTGCTTCCGACCTTTGCTCACCGAAAGGAATTCGCTACATGGACTACTTGTCACAGTTCTCTATCGAAGTCTGTTGCAGCGATAATGATGACAACACTGTTGCTTATGCGCTAACGCGTGCTCATCTGCACCAGCTGCCAATGCCCCTTGATTAAGAGAAAATTTTTACTGCTCAAGAAAAGGATATTGAACTTGCCCAGCGTTGACCAAACGCCTAGATATACTTCGTGTATTTATGTGTTTTTAAATTCGAAATGATTTTACTGTGATCTTTCAAACGGTAGACAAGAGCTCTTTGTTACATAGTCATCCCGTCCAAACATTTTTAAATCATACTCACGGACCATCAGATCCGAGTGCTTAGACACATTACTGCCCGATTATTTTGGCATAAATACGTTCTAAGCAACGACAGTTGGCCAAACATTGTCTTCGTTGTAGTAGTTGCAAATTACATCGCCATACTAGCTGTAACCAGGGTACGTTTTCATTTCCTGACTTTAGTTGCAGACACGTGCACGTGGATGTAGTTGGGCCGTTAACTTTCTCCAAAGGTTTCACTGATTTGTTGCAATGTGCTAACCGGTTTACCAATTGGCTAAAAGCTGATCCTATGTGTGATACCTCTATCGAGTCTGTTGTCCTTGTCTTGAATCTTGAATTTCCCTGTTTGGCGTTCCAGCCACCACCATCACGACAGAGGTAGCCATTTCAGTTCCATCCTGTTGAGTGCTTTAAGCCGCTTGCTAGGTTGTGTTCACATATGGAAACCTACCAACCCTCTGCTAATGAGCACATAAATCGCATTCATCGACCGTTAAAAGCCACCATCATGGCTAGATCACTTGATTCACGTTGGTTTGAGCAACAACCTGCCATCCTTCTTGGCATTTGCAACAAAACCTATTAGAACGTTGTATGCTGCATCGCAGAAATCGTCTTCGGTACTACCCAGAATCCACCCAGTGAAATCGCACTAGACTATCACGGCACAGGAGAACAAGAAATTACTTCGTAGCCATAAGATCTCAAACCGCATTTCCGGTCAATTCGATTGACTTCTACGTCACCGGAAATAGGTAAACGATAAACTCACCCTGATTTCCAAAACTGTCCGGTTGTCTTTATCTGCATTGACGCTGTTCAAAGAGTTTGACACGACGACATAAAGTCCCATTCGATGTATTTGCCTAGAAACCGAATTACTTGTTTATGAAAGGAATGGATTAAAGGAATCCGCAGGCAGTGTTCGCCTTAGAACTGCTTGCATCGAAATAGAGGTTGATCACACGTAAAATCTTTGATCTCCTGTGACCTCTATCCATGACCAGTTCAAAACCTACACCTTATTGTCGTGCCGTTGCTCGCCGGTCCAAGCCCGCTCAATACTTTCCGTAATGCTTGCATCCATCGTTCTTTATCAATTCACGGTCTAGTTGGGATTACAGTGGCGATTGCAGACAATTTGCTATGGTTTCTGCTTACGCCTTGATAATTTGCTTCAGTCCATGTAAAGCTTGTCTTACTGAACTACGAATAAACACAATTTATCCAAACTAACATTCACGTGCTTCTGCCTTGCTTGATGCTAATCTTATGGTGAAATGTGAAATCGGCTGTCTGCCCGATTAACCGTTTTTATGTGCATGAGAATACAGCGGCATAATCTGTGCTCTGTATTCGTCGGACGCCGAGTAGAACTAGAAGTTACTTTTGTGTGCTGAATCTATTCATTGATTGACGTGGTGTTCTCAAATAACGGTTTTCCACAGACCTGGCCATATATGAGATCAAGAAATATTGTTGGTATACCCATTACGATTGATAAATTAGCACAAACTGAATACTCATTTGTTGTGCTGCGTCAACATCCTTGACATCCTATTATTAAACACAGCCTCTTATGAATAGCTACAAAATTGAAACGTACATTATGCAGCCGTTTTCGTTGTTGAATTAGACATAGACAACAAAAATTGGGTTTGGTGGCAAGAATTATCCGCGCACTTTTTTCCACAAATAACCAATGTACCATATTCGTTGTTTAACTCTACAGTGTTCTTCGTCCCTCCCAGAAGAAACTGCTTGGAAAATCAAGTAGATTTTATTTCAAGGCTTTTTGGAATTATCAATTGTTTGAATAAATGCGACATATGATTATTATGACAATATCACCCATATCTTCTCGCTTATAAATAATCTGAGCAGTCTTTTGTCACTACTTAGCTTTACTGCGCGGCAACTCTAGTTTTCCTCGTACCATAATAGTCATGCTTCTTAGCTGAAATCTTGTGGATATCAATATTTGAGCAAACGTATAAAACAACATCTGAGTATTGTCATATTTTCTCTGACCTAAGTCAATTTTATAAACTAAAGGGATACCTTACAAAGCGTTTCTTTGACGGTTGTTAGGTAACTTGTTTGCTTTTACTGTGCATTAATCTTTTTACCTCCCGATTTATCCTTTTACTGTTTGTCGTTTTACCGTTTTTACCGTGCTAATATTTTGCTGTTTTTCAATTTAACATGTCTGTTTCATCCTACACCAAAGAAGATTCAGTCCAAACTCCCTCAAATGACGAAATTAATGCTGTTTACTTCAGCGCTAGCTATGATATACCGGCGGCAGACGAATATGGCGGCATACAGTGCAACGACTGCAATCACTGGTAAAAGCAGCAGTGTGTTTGCCTAACTGCTATCAACACGCATTGCTGTCCACCAGCGACAGTCTGCATTTTAGCTGCATCAATCGTTGTACACGCTGGCAGGGCTGTCCTGCATTTCTCTGTCCAAAGGCCGAAACATTTGATGCCAGAGTGTAATGGGTGGAGCAACCGGTCAACATACTAGCCACTGTGGTCACCAACTTGGAGCAAGTTGGATTTGGTATGGAGGACGCTTACGGTGCCTAGCGAAGGAGCTCTGAGTGGTCGCGATACACCAAACATTGGCGTCCAGCTTGTGACACCAACCATCGTGTTACCCGTCCCGTTGGTTGTGGACAGCATACTTAGCTTTACCATGAACGACGCCGAATTCTGAGTTCATGATCCCATTAAGAAAAGCGAAAGTGAACTTGGTAACTCGATAGATTCAGTTAAACACAGAGGATATTTTGTCTCGAGAAATAAAAAACATAGATACCGTCACTCGTTAAACGGTCTTATAGTTGTGCAGATGAGGAACTTCTAATACTCGTTAATTATCAGTTGATGGTGATGACAATCTCGGCTGCCACTGAAAAGGCATATTTTGGGGATTTGTTTGACTCTTCTCACTACGACACAGCGTCACGGGCCACTGATGGCGCTATCAAAAATAATAAACCGACTAAAGCTGTCTGTAAAATATGGAGTGTATTCGATGCCCCGAAAAAGGGGACGAAGGAAATAGAGCGGTAAGTATACCTTACCCAATTTTCAACGCCTTTTGAGGGGATAGAGAAAGTCCCATCACCAGTGATGAAGCCATCAAGTGTAAGTGTTTGAGTAAATTCAAGTTGTCTGAATAAATTCGGTCTTGATAATTGTAAATGGACACCAGCGTTGTATTCCGTAACTTTAATTGATCTACGGCAACTCATCCTGGAGAACGGATGCTGTATATCCTCAAGTAATTCAAGCTGCGCGTTTCCAAGCTGTTAATCACCATTTGGCTACCTTAGAGTCACATTCAGAAAGAGGACGATACTGCGGAACGACCTTATCGGTAAGTCAAATCGGTGAAGCCGACCATATCGCATAGCCATTTTTCATCGGCGGAATGCAAATTATAACCGCACTTTGCATTCATACTTAGGGGCGGTAATAACAGAGTTCAGTTAGACCATCCGCCGTCAAATAGAGGAAAATTGGTAGATTCAATCTAACAAATCAAAACAGGAAGGCGGTTGTTGGGCAAAGCATCTTTTCTATGGGTATTCAGATAGTTAACTTAACATGTCAAATTCTGCCCAAAATGAAACCATCTTGATGGCGAAGGACTCAGCGTTAGTCGTTGCGAATTCCTTCAGGCAGTAATTAGTAACGTATAAAGCTTAAGGAACCAGGTGCACGAGTTGACTCTAGTTGTAAACAAATCACGTCCCGACATACTTTCCTTCACTGAAACTTGGTTTTCCCGGCAATTCACGAAGGGTACGGTCCGCTTGAAACTGATGGATCTGTGTGTCTTCAAGTCCGAATCCTTGTATTTATGTAAGCTGTAATTTAGAAGTGTTGTGGATCTGCACATTTCATTCGTAAATCAGAATTCTGATGCCGTTTCGACTGTTATGTGCACTTTCTCTGCCCAGTTTATGGTCGCATTGGTATACAAAAGTATACGAAATCCTGGTAGTAACTTCATAGAGACTATTGACTTTAGTTGCAGTCAGTCTGCGAAGCAGTGTTTTTGGATCTTTTGCAATCTATCTTCCGGGAATTCTGGTTTGCCGAGCTTTCGTGCAAGTCGGTTTCATGAACATTCAGCGCAGGATTTCTTTTTTTTATTCACTTAGTTCCATTGTAACTTTTCGTGGCTTTTCCCAGTAGGTATATAGACAACCAATACCAACTGTGTTAAAGCTGATTATTTAACAAATACCTCAGCTTCGTAACTGACTTTAAATACAGTACACCTCTGGAGTCCATAGATCACATATGCATATCCTTTCGGTGTGCTCTTTTAAGGCCTCAACATATACTCGTTGAATTACTTCCGCATATATGGCCTACGGACTATGGTGAGATGTGAGTTAAGGATTCAATTATGAACCATGCGATCTCGATGGCCGACTCGGTCCAGTTAGTCTGGGATAAATTGAACGCATAACTTGCCAAAGTTTCTGCTCCCTACTGATGAGGAATAAGGCACTCCAGCAAAGTTACTGTATATAGATTCCAGAGTCATAAATATACACAAGAAACGGTGTAGTTGCAGGCAAACATACGAGGCAGTTCCGTCGGCAAGTACATTCGACATTTACGGAAATGCTCGAAATTATTAATATATTCATCCTAGTAGCATACAAACTATACAGAACAGCCCCCAAACCGGAAACACACCAACGAATTCCTCCTACACATAAGTAATCGAAATAGCAGAAATAATTTTAAACAACATCAAATGGTTGTTTGTATCTACTACGAGAAGTCAATTCAGGAATTTACTTGTATGCACCAATGAAGGTAGAAGTTTGTCTCCTACACACCAGCGAACGAAACGGAAAATAAAATCAATTGAATGCGTGCAAAACAACAAACAACGGCAGTTAAAACAATATTTCATGTGTGGTAAATGGTCACTAACAAATTTGCTGTTTATTTCTTGGAAACGAAACGTCTGTAGCCGAAATACCCTGTTCGGAGAACAGGACAATCCTCTCAAAGATATAAGGATTCTATTTGTCGGGTTTCCAGATGTAACAAAATGATTAGATGCTTGGCAGGAATTAGTCGGTAAAATTTCGTGCCTAATCCAGCAACTGACGATGCGTGGCAACGGAATCTCAAACGGTTGCTCATTAATATTGACCAAAAGGGGGCGGTAGCAGTTTTCTTGTATAGAAAAGGTTTCTGCTCCCTGTGCCTGGGCACGTACTGCCACTAATTGCTAAAGTTACAAGGTTCAAGTTCATAAAGTGGGATGCCTGTACCCCTAATATTAACAGCATGGAAAGTCAGCCATTCGTTCCGGGTTCAGCTAGGTTACCGACCTTGCGACAGCGTGCAGATCAAACTTGAAACTGAATAGCCCATCACCTTGGCAGCAAGTATTGTTTCGTCCTGCAGCACTAACGAGGCAATGTAATTCGCATCCGCAGAGAATTAACACTAGAAAGACGGCTCCGTCTTTATACCTAGAACATCTGTGATCGCTCAATAGACCACATGTCTGTATTTCTTTATCCTAGCTGTTATTTATAAATTTGTTTCTGTATCCTTATTAAACGCAATGTATTGATTATAAGCGTAATTGGAATAATTGTACTGAACATTAATGTTTTCAAAACGAAATAATTGTACTTGCTTCTCAGGTTTGCATATAAATAGCTGATAACTCTGTCAATCTGCCCAGAGGAGCCTCGAACCGACTTCTTTTACCTACAGAACACTTGCTCTTCGATCTGTTGCCTGTACAGTAACTAAGCTGACACTATTAAATTGAAGACTGGTAGCTCAGTTTTTCAGATGCCTGTTGAACTGTTCTCTGAGCTTATTAAATTTGTTGTGAACGTTTCGTCACCAATCGAGGTGACATCATCAGTGCGTAGTTGACTGGTGTGCAGCCGCGTAGAGTAGCGTAGAGAAGCCTCGGTGAGAGTGCCTTGTTCTTTATTAGTAGTTTCTTCAGCGTTGCGTTGATGTTGTTGACCAGTTTAAACTTGGATCTTGAGCAATGTGACGATATGTAGTTGTGTCCGAGTGCAGTTCTTTGGCCTTTGGAATCTACTGCAGTTTGTCCATTATCGCTGTCATGCGCCCCTTATCCGCTGATAGGATTACAATGTTCTCGTCTTTCTGTAGACGTCCAAGTGCATCCTGTTTCTCCTCGGCTAGGGTCTATGTGACTTTAATACAAGCAAGCACTGGGACATCGGTCTGCCGTATCTGTTGCTGGGACTCCTCCTACAGTCCATTTGGTTTCAATGCGTGTTCTAAGCTAGCTAAGTAGACTTCATGGCAAACATATTTGACGTTGAAGTTGAGTCCGTTAATCAACACATGCACTTCAGTTGCGGTGAGGTGGCTGCTTGAATCGAGTTTGATTCACCCTCTATGGCCAGTACAGTCAATCCTCTTAGTCCTTTTTTCTAACTTTGTGTCCAGTGCAATGTTGCGTCGACTTTTTTACTCCTAACTCGAAGTTCAGTCGCAGATTCCAGCACTGTTCGTAGCTGTAGGCCAATAATACTGAGGCGATTGGTTCTATTGCTGGCAATGATTTTCTTATGTTTGCGCAGGTCATTGTGGGCGTCTGTTATCATCATTTTGACCATGCATCTCCAGTAATGTCGTGCTAAATTCCAGGCAGCTAGAATGTTTAGCCTCGGTCTGTGGTTTGTACTCCATGACAACACGTTCCTTCTCAGGCATTCATGTAGGAAGTAGAACTGTTCACGTCTGCAAGCTGGTGGGCAGACAAAGTTTTCTCAAGGATGAGGTTGTCGCAGCTTGTAACCTCAAGTTGGTTGGCTAAAGAATTGAAGACTTGTAGATCAAGTTTTTCAGCTGGCAGTTAAACTATTCGCTGACCTTGGCGCTTTTGTTGCAAACGTTTCGTCACCCATCCAGGGGACTTTATCAGTGCGTAGAGTAGCGTAGAGGAGTCCCGGTGAGAGGCTGCACGTCCATTAACTAAGCACTGACGACGTCAACCCGAGTAGTGAGGAAATGTTTGCAATAAATTTTCCAAGCTCAGCGAATAGTGCAAACGCCACAAGCTGAGACTTTCGACGTTTACTTATTTTACGAATTTCCAATTGCGCTAACTTGTTCCACGTAAGTCATTTTTCACTTACCATGTATGATGTGTGGATCCACGCAGTACTTCAGTAAGTCCCATAAGATCCAATCGGGAGGTTAACTTATTTTCGGAGACAACATGGTGAGTTATCCAGAAATTAATGTCAGCCTAATTCAGCACTTCGCATGATACTTGATTTCGCTATCATTAAAATGGAGAATTGACAGAGATTGCCCTTTAGATTTGGTCGAGTACATATAACTTATACTTCGTGGAGTTGTAATATAATAATTCTCGGGCTTTTTCTTTCTATAATATTTAATGGAAATTAATATGCAAGGAATTGAAAACCAAAATCTTTTAATTGCTTTTACACTTGTAGTATGTTAATGTGTGCTTATATTTATTCTTCCTAATGAGTGAATTAAAAGGCTCTCTACTGGTTTACTTCAGAATTTTTGGTGCTTCCTTTTATTTAACTCAAATAGTTTCTAACATACTAATATTCTTCTTGAAGAGTATTCCTCCAAATGCTGCAGTTGTGAAGAAATTGTCACGTGTGACGTTGTAACCTTCATCAAATAAGTGTGACATAAGGCCGAATACCACACACATTGGAACAGTTACTCCTAGTGGCCGAGATTCGTCCTTCCAAGATATGGAAATCCATTCATGGGCTATCTGTTGTTAAATTCTGTCAAAATCCAAACCTTGCTACCGAACCTATCAGGCACGTTGACCACAAACTGAGGAAAAGTACAGCAAGATTTGGTGGGAAACAATTGCTCGTGGACGGTTAGGTGCACCTCAGGCATGTAGCACTGTCTAGACAAGCGATTAAGTACATTCCAGAATACAGATCCTAAAGCTAACTAGTCAGTCTGCAGTCTTTCACCTCTGATAGGTCGCGGGTCAAGAAGTAGGAACCTCATTATTTCCCTGAATCTGTTTCAGCCAGTTACCTTGCAGAAAAGAAGGTAATCCGTATTTATCGCACCAAAGCTTATTCAATGCCATGTTCTTCATACTCAAAAAGCCTCTAATATAAAGTAGCCCAATAAACGCACGCAGCTGATGAATACTTATTTTGCACAGATAACCGACAACTAATACTCGCTTGGCTTCAGTTTCGGTACATATATGATTCTGTTTCAGCATCCGGGATAGGATTTTGATGTCAAATGAGATACAGTGATTACCATATTTTACACATTTCTTAGCGTAGATAGGTGTTGGTCTTGCTCTAGCCCTGAAAAGATTCCATGATGGACCTACCAAATGTAGTTGTCTGGAAATTTCTTGCGGTACACGATATGCAGAATCGACTGAGACACTCATTATTGTCCTCATGAGGAGTGTCATTGTCAGAACTTTGACCATCAGGGATGATGTGATCTTCTGCTGACTCCTGGATAATAATGTCTTTATAAGTATCATATTCATTCTTGTCTCCAGACTCGTTATAATCCATAGCCGTAAGTTATCATAAGACCTCAAAAGCTGTTTTCCTCCTACGAGCACATATATAACAATGACACTCAAATGTACCTGCGTGAAATGAATGAGACTTCGGATTAAATGAAAACAGTCATCTTGACCGCTAAATGACTTATCTAGCAGTACGGACACTACTACTTTTCTGAAAAACCCTAATCGATATGAAGGTAAAACTTCACAGTTATAAAGGACGTCTAGAAATATGAAAAGTTATGAAATATCTTTGAATGATTTTTACATATATAGACACTAGGCACATTTAATTACGCTGAGTGGTTAAAATTACCTCTACGGCGTTCGTTTGTTGAGTACGCAAGAGTGACTTGTGCTTAAAAGCAACATTTTCCCTTACAATAACCTTGTAGAATAATGCATTTTTCTCCATCAGTTCACGGTTTTTAATGCCCATAAGAGGACCAACGTACTTAATTGTGAAGCAAGAAGAGCTATGCTAGAAAATGCGTTTGAATGACCGGTAGAAACACACTTGTTTAACAGTGAACCTGCGCACCGTATAAATAGGCATAGCTGCTATGTTCTAATAAATCAGGACAAATGCAAGTCATTGCACGAAGCAGTGTATTGCCTGATATATATTCATGCCCACACACCCTCCTATAACATTCGCTTTTATGCTTTTTGTAAAACAGAATGGAGTCTCACCTCTAGATGACATTTACTCAGCGAGCACTAGCTCTCTTCTCCTAGCAAAATGAGACCAGTTAAACACCCTTCGCGACGCAGTGTCACAGCTTCCTCTCTTATAGTAGCGAAGTACTTGATAGTTATTCTGTGCTCTTAGATAATGCTCAGCCACTAGAGTATACGAAAACATTCTTTTTCCAAATGTACTTACTCTAGAAGTACAAAGCAAACTTCAGTTCTCTGTTCGACGTTCCGCAATTTTAGCTAACGCCTAACTCGTATTGGAGGTTAGCGCAAACTAATAACCAAGGTTCTCGGTCAGTAGCATCAACCTGGCCATAATTTACTAATTGCAGCATATTTACCAGATTTACGTATAGATATCAGATTCCTGAGTAGAATTTCTCAATCCTTTTCCTCTTCCCACTTCCTAAATGATGGAACGATTAACACTGAAGAGTATTTGTGGAAGACTTGTATATACGTCCGCATTGTGCCTTGCATTTTTACTGAGTCCATGATACTGAGGTGCGTTAAACAATAACCGACGTCGTATTGCATTACCACTGGAAAATCGCACCCCCGTGAGGCAGTTTTCAACGTCTCTTCCAAGCTTATATTCCTTAGTGGGCTTATGGCCTACATATACAGTTTCGCACTGGTCCGCGTTAAACAGAAGTAGGTCTGCCTTTGACCGTTTAAAGGCACAGTCCCGTTGCAAATTATTGTAAATTCCAGACAACTAGTCACTTGCCATATATTGTTGTCATCGAAAAACCAGGGTAATTGATTTGACGATAAGCACGAGGTCTTTGATGTAAAGTAAGAATGAGCATGGCAGTAACAATGCTCCCTGCGAAACTCCACAGTCCACAAGAATATGACCAGAAACTTATCCTTGTAATTGAAACTGAAGCCGCCGCTGAATAGGGAAACTTCCGATCTATTCAATAACAGGGTTTCTCAGTCCGAATGTTTGCAGCTTTTGGAGAATCATTCCTTGATCTAATCGGTCGGATGTTTTATTAAATTCGAAATAGGCGACACCAGTTTCAGTCCAACAATCGGCTATTTTGGTCGAACTGCCATTCGTAATCAGTAGTTTAATATTGCACGACCGAAGCTGATGGAATCCGTGTTGCTCTGCTGCTTTGATGTTAGATCACATTACAGCCTCAGCCAAGAATGACTCCACTAGTTTTGAGCCCGTCGTGAGGAGATTCACTGAGTGATTGCTGGCAGGCTCAGAACGGCTAGCGCCCCCAACAATATTGGTACATATACCATGCCTTTACATATGAGGAAATGTCACTTATCCAGTCTGAACAACATGCTTATAATTAGAAATTTTTCACAGTTAACCGCGATCTAAGGCCGCCTTGAAGACAGATAACCGAATCTACAGCTGGTTTAGGCACACTGCTATTTATCTATGAATTTTAAACCGAATTGTTAATAAGTAGCTAGTAAACTTTCCATATTTGAACCACCTTTACTCCCCTTAACATTATGGCTTCCTACATTCCCACTGATGTGTGACCTGCATAGCGTACTTCCTAAAGAAATAACTGTAGAGACAGCTTAACTTGTACGATAAAAGGGCTATATTTCTTGACATGTGAAAATAAGTTTTCATTTCCACCCGCAATATATGCGAGCAGCAAAAATAGGGTTGCATTAGTCGTGTCAAAGTGTATCCGAAATTCGATGACTTAATCGGCATGCCCAGCTCATGCTACGCATTCACACAGGCGACCAGCATCTTCAAGCAGCTGCCACTGATTGATCTCAGGCCAACATAACAAGGTCCGCAGATTGTTCATAGCTTTGTAGCGGCATAAGCATTCCCTCTCCGCCGCTTTACCAAGACTATCGCGATAAACCGGAGCAAACTTGAGCTTCGCGTTAAAAGCTAGTGCCGGTCAGCCTCAGATTGTCTTGGGCATAAAAGCGCGATTCATGTTTGCTATTTTGCTTTGTTTCACGCGTTTGTATCAGTTGGCATTTGTATTTTATTTCCAGTTACGTTTCTTGTCACCGAAGAGGGATCAAAAAAAATGCACGCATCTACCGAGCTTCGTCTTCACACTATGCGTTTCAAAAGCATTTCTGTTTTGGCTTTAATCGCGTCTAGCCGCGTGTTTGCAGGCTCTCCATATAACCAAATGAATGAGACTGGTCAAGCATCGATTGACATTTAAGGTCACTATTCTATGATGAAGTGGAGGTGCTTCCATCGTATGTGCTTAGATAAGGTTTTACCTCGTGTAACTGGCGAGCGACGGTCGGATACCCTTCGAAACGCACTGGATGAAGGTATGCGAAGGATTGTTGCAGTAGAAAAGTTAATCCGGGAACCGAATTTGCTCATTTCTAACTACGCAAGAGAATTAGTGGGCTTTACCAGTCCTTTGGATGTTATAATTGTAATACAAAGATTGTGATGGGCAGACAAAACAGGTTTTCTCATACTTATAATTGCCTGATGAGAATTTTCGAAAAGAGATCTCTTCGCAGCAATTCCTCTTCTTCTCAACTGGAGCCCATTACACAGAAAGCAATGGTCCGGCGCGAGTCGGATATAAGATGGGAGCAAGAAACTTCGTAATGTCGGGGTAGCGTCGTATGTTGTATTGAACATATCATTCGGGTCTGCAGTTGCAGATAGGCGAGTATATTGCACCCAGCAGGTCTTGTAAAACTTATCCTACTTGAGTTTCTATTATCCGACTTCCTGGGACCTACCACTCAGACGTGCCTGATTGTTTGCTGGTCGGACCGAGGGCTGATATCAAGTGGTACCGTGCAAGCTAAACTTAGAGACCATAGATTCAGTAGCAAGCTCACTGAAATCGAACGTAATGTACACACCGCACTCATAAATGTATCTCTTGTTTAGGTACGCCGCGCAGGTGACTGTCGAAACGCATTAGTTCCAAAAGCCAGTGCCTCCGATGTATCGTCTAAAGTAGTTGCCTCCATCTTGTTGTTCGATTATTTCACACAGTCTATAGGATAACTTATGTCACTTATTGTTTACTACGGAGAATTTGCTGATCCCAGATAGTTTGATTTTTGCTCTGTTGGTTGAAAATAATAGCGTGAACAACACCACAAATTATTCCCTGGTGGAATGAAGACGATTAGTGTCATCATCTACCGCTGGTTCAGTAGCAGTTTCACTGATGCACCTTAGAGTTGAGTACATCTCGGAGGCTAAGTATAAAGCTGCTTTGGTCGCTTATGCGATTATTCCAATCGTGTGTAGAGCTGGATGTGACAATTGTACTTCGACTAAGAAAACTAGGTGTGAAGTGTAGGAAGGGAAATTTTCAAATGTGCGCTTTGTTAACAAAGACACTAAGTCCAGGGGGCCAAAAATGGATAAACTTGTGGATGAATTTTGAACACGCTATTCCACGTGGGAAAACAGATTGCGGGTTTGGGAGCTGTTTCATCGACTGCTCCAAACAAAGCGCGATCCCATCTGTCGTATAACTCGAAGAGAACCCCAAGAAACACTAGCCGAATGGAGGGAACTTAAGAAAGGTTGCCTGATAGTTAAGCACAATGACTGCTGTGCCGTTTAAATTAACATTGAGGACCTGATGTTGCGTTGCGGGTATGTCGAAGTGGTTGCCTTGTCTGAAATCTAGCTATCATTCCCTGAGCAGGTTAGCAAATTACTGGTGCATTTCTCCACCCATTACATGCACCGCCCTGTGCAAAATGCCCGTGAAAGAAAGCACAACCGTGGGAAGCAACTTTGTTGCTGCAGTGTAACATGCTTTTGTTGTTTTTTAATTATTTGGTGTGAAGCAGATCAGAAACTCCTCTGTATGTTCCCCAGCCTCACCTCCAACGGAGTGAATCATAAGTAGTTCAGGAAACTCTTAAAACAGAGGGCATTTGCCGCAACGAGCTTTCTTATACTTGCAAAGCTGAATCCGCACATACAGACTTGGAAAAATCTGAAAGCGCGACAGTTACGTTGCAGCGAAAATTAGTAAACGAAATGCAAGCGTATGCGGTCTTACAGCGTGTGGTCCATCCGACGAGAAGTGGATTTGTGACTACCTTCAAATTTAGAAATCGTGTCCGCCAGACTTGGCAGCGTGCATGCGATGTATTCGGAGGATGCCATACGGTAGATCATTGCGTTCATGCCTTTTATTGAGTTCAATGTGTTTATTGAGTTGTATGGAGCAGGAAGGAAATCCCTTGTCAGCCCATCGATTCCGTTTCATACTTGGCTTGATGCATGTCTTTGCTCTACGGCGTTCCTCAAGGGTCCGTCGCAATTGCACTTACGGCCTCAAGATTCCGGGATTCTCAGCGAATGTTTGTCTAACAGCCGCTTGAAAATTTCCTCCAATGATGCGTCTGCAACTTCTTCCGCCTGGTTGTTCCAATCATCAACCACTCTGGGGGTAGGTTGATGTCCATGCGAATTCTGTGCCTTCTTTGCTTAATAGTTGCTTTATATGACCTCGTATGGAATAGTCAGTATTAGGCCGGAAGAATTGTTGGAACTCACTTCCAAGATCCCTTCGGAGGATGCGCCTAGTGTAGTTGAGATCACCCAGGCAACGTCGGTGCTCGACGGAGAGTAGATTTAGCTGATGGAGTCGTATAAGATCCGGCAGATCACGAAGCACCAGAAGAGCTTTCGATGCATGTCTCTGAACATTTATCAGCAGAGCGCATTCAAACTTTGAAAGCGGATGGATAGCTGGTAGGCTATATTCTAAGACTAGACGCACGTACGAAATGATTAAAGGTCAAAAAATCTCAGGAGTCATTCGAACAAATGACCTTCATAAGGCACACACCAGTCTCCTTCCAGTGGCCATCTTATTCAACGTATCCTGAGTCGTTCTAAGTCCAGAATGCACGATAACCCCAAAATCTCTCTCGTAGGTGGTATTCCTGAGGAGAAAACCACCAATGTGGTACGCACCGTACGGTTCAGTGCTACCCATTTGGAGAAGAGCGCATTTGTTTCGGCTTACTGGCAGTTCCCAATTGATAGACCATTCGTGTAGCTGGTCAAGATCCTCCCGTTATCTGTCCGCATCCTCAAGACTGCTTAACTTTGATCATAAATTTCAAAATGCTGAGAGAAATCTCGGCCAAATGGACATTAATCATTTGCAGGACAGGGTCATTTTAGCTCCATTGGGTTCCTTCTCAGTAACAGGCTACGCTAAAAGAATGCTGGGACATGCTTGAGTCTAATTTCGTGCAATCATTGAATGTGTTTTGCCTTGTGCCCTGAACGAAGCAGGAATATGCCTCTCTAGTAGGGACAAAAATTTGCTCGGCATTTTCAGTGGCGCTATGCTCTGGTGAAAAGCTTCCAATAATCCAGGAACCTTTAAGATGATGTAATTCAAACGGTGCCTGTTTACAGCAGTCACATTGCAGAAAAGAGCAAAATATTGCTTGTAGCTCAGGTCTGCTCAGAGTACAAAAAGGTTTGTCAAAGTCGTCATATAGAGAGGAGCAATCAAATGTTGCTTAGGGAAAATCGGTAACCTGACTAAGATTGATGTTACAGAGCTTGTGGAAGATACAAGTATAGTTGGTGATATTGTATGTTTGTCAGAACTGCACAATGTGAACAATGTGCAATCGCCTCATAGACAGCTCTAAAGCTGAAATGCAGGATGCTTTTATGAACACATTAAACCTATTTCAGGTATTGACTGCCTTATACCTGTAAATCAGCAGACATTGAAAAAAATTCGTCTTGCGATTGTTGCATTGCTAGCTGATGTTCTCCAGCAATCCTTTGTGAACCTTGTTAACGGTTGCGAATAGAAATTGAGTGCTGCCTACCCGAAAACACTGCATTACTTCAAATGGACCCTCAACATCTTTCTTAACTGTTCTCTTCAAGAAAGGAAGTTCACGCGGTATTTTGATAAAGACGACCACTGCGGTATTGTATAAGAGGATTCCAAGTCTACTAAACTCCATTATAGACTCGTCAGTCTGACGAATGTTATCCTTACGTACCCTGAGAACATTATTTGGAACGAAGTTTGCAAGTAGCTGGTTGTAGCAGGTTAGACGTAGCGGACCAGCAGGACTTTATTAATAGAAGTCACGTTTTACAAACCGCATGTGCTTTTGGGCGAATTAACTTGATAAATTGATATCATGGCTCCAGTGATGGAATGCAACCTGGACTTCGCTGATGCATTTGACTCGGTCAATCATCGAATTTTACTTGAGATGTTTGCTTGGTGTGAACTGCATTTCCAACTGATGACTTAGTTTTCAGATTTGCCCTTTGGTAACCAGTTCGATGTCAAAATTGATGAGTCCAGATCAACCATGGGCAATCCTCATGGCAAGTTACCCCAGGCTTCAGTACTTTGATCGCCGTTGTTCCTTATGTTCATAAATGACAATGCTCTACTCCTTTAGGACCACTGCTGCTGTTACGGTGATGTAAAAATGATCGGTAAAGTTACTAAAAATACGCTGTCTAACGAGCTGAGTACTATAACGAAGTGGTCTGAATTATAAGACCTGTCAATGAATGCCAATATATGTCAAATTTTGACGGAATTGCGGTGCAAAATTTCACTGGGTCACAGCTACTGCAATGTGTAGATAAGGAAAGTGATTTGTGGATTTTCATGGTAAATGGCTTTGCTCCTTCGATACAGTGTTAACATGCTGGTGACAGGAAGCAGCAGAGAGAATTTTCGTCTCTGGAGAGCGTTGTAAATAAGTGCATAACTAAAGTTGTATTCTCGATTGTTTAGAGGTTAACCAAATCAGCCATGATCAAAATAATATCAGAACGTTGTTTCGTAAGGTTCAGGATAGCTTATCTACAAAGGCGTAACTATGTAAAGTGTACTTGTGAGAAGCAACATTGTACTGTGTTTATAATGAGGGCTGGAATATTTCTAATGAGGGGTATGCAAAATGTATGGGCCTATGCATTAGAAGTAGTGGTGTGTGAAGTAGGGGGATTTACCAATGCGATGCAAACGGTAGTGACTTTATTCGGTGGCGATTCACATCCGCCAGGTGTTGTTAAGCAGGCATTTGCGGCCTTTTAGAGAAAGAACGCTTGCCAGGCAAAAACCCATGTGTCACTGGCAAGGCTGCATTCTGCTCGATTTATCTCGCATATATTCGCAGTCAAACTGTTCCCAATCTCTACCGATGGCAAACCGAGGGGCTTAGACAGAATCTAACATAGATGATTGAGGTGAGAGAAATTGGTCGAAGTTGAATGTAGCATTACGCAGCTTGGAAATAATTTGGAAGTAATGGTATGTTTATTCTGTCTGTGTGTCCATATCCAGGCGGCTGACCCCCAATCTAGGTGGGTTGCAGAAAAGTCTTCCACAAATACTCTTCAGTGTTAATCGTTCCATCATTTAGGAAGTGGGAAGAGGAAAAGGATTGAGAAATTCTACTCAGGAATCTGACATCTATACGTAAATCTGGTAAATATGCTGCAATTAGTAAATTATGGCCAGGTTGATGCTATTGACCGAGAACCTTGGTTATTATTTTGCGCTTACTTCCAATACGAGTTAGGCATTAGCTAAAATTGCGGAACGTCGAACAGAGAACTGAAGATTGCTTTGTGCTTCTAGACTAAGTACATTTGGAAAAAGAATGTTTTCGTATACTCTAGTGGCTGAGCATTATCTAAGAGCACAGAATAACTATGAAGTACTTGGCTATTCTAATAGAGGAAGCTGTGACACTGCGTCGCGAAGGGTGTTTAACTGGTCTCAGATTGCTAGGAGAAGAGAGCCATTGCACGCTGAGTAAATGTCATCTAGAGGTGAGACGACATGTCTGTTTACAAAAAGCATAAAAGCGAATCTTGAAGGAGAGTGTGTGTGGGCATGAATATATATCAGGCAAATATGCTGCTTCGTGCAATGTGATTCGGTGGTCCCGATTTATTAGAAGATAGCAGCTATGTCTAATTATATGGTGCGCAGGTGAACTGATAGACAATTGTGTTTCTATCGGTCATTCAAACGCATTTACTTGCATAGCTCTTCTTGCTACACAGCTAAGAACGTTCGTCCTCTCATGGGCATTTAAAACCATGAAGTGATGGAGAAACATTCATTCTTCGACAAGGTTATTGTAAGGGCAAATGTTGCTTACAAGCACAAGTCACTCTTAAGTAATCAACAAACGAACGCCGAAGAGGTAATTTTGACCACTCGGCGTCATTAAATGTGCCTAGTGTCTACAATTTTAAACATCTTTCAAATATATTTTGTAACTTTTCATATTTCTAGACGTCCTTCATAACTGTAAAGTTTTACCTTCATATCGATTATGGTTTTCGAGAAAAGTAGTAATGTCCGTACTGCTGGATAAGCCCTTTAGCGGTCAAGATGACCGTTTTGCATTTAATCCGAGATCTCATCCATTTCAAGCGGATACATTTGAGTGTCATTGTTATATACTTGCTCGTAGGAGGAGAACAGCTTTTGCGGTCTCATGATAACGCAAGGCTATGGATTATAACTAGTCTGGAGACGAGCATGAATATGATGCTGATGAAGACTTTATTTTCCAGGAGTCAACAAAAGATCATATCATCCCTGATAGTCAAATTTCTGACAATAACACTCCTCATGAGAACAGTAATGAGACTGTTTCAGTCGATTTCGCATACCGTGAACCGCAAGAAAATTCCAGACAACTACGTTTGGTAGGTGCCATCATGGAAGCTTTTCAGGGCTAGAGCAGGACCAACACCTCTCTACATTAAGAAATGTGTAAAATATGTTGATCACTCGATCTCTTTTGACATCGAAATCTTATCCCAGTTGCTGAAACGGAATCAAGTGTGTACCGAAACTGAAGCCAAGCGAGTTTTAGTTGTCAGTTGTCTGTGCATAAGTATTCCTCAGCTGCGTGCATTCATTGTGCTACTTTAGATTAAATTCTTTATGGGTATGAACAACATGGCATTTAATATGCTGTGGTGCGATAAATACGGATCACCTGTTTTCTGGAAGACAACTGGCAGAAACAGATTCAGGGAAATAATGAGGTTCCTTCTTCTTGATACGCGACCTATCAGAGGTGAAAGACTGCAGACTGACAAGTTAGCTTTAGTATCTGTATTCTGGAATATATTTAATCGCATGTCTAAACAGCGCTACGTGCCTGAGGTGCACCTAACCATCCACGAGCAATTGTTTCCCACCAAATCCTGCTGTCGTTTTCCTCAGTATATGGTCAACATCCCTGATAAGTTCGGTATCAAGGTTTTTATTTTGACAGAAGTCGACAGCAAGTAGCTCATGAACGGTTTTCAATATCTTGCAAGGAAGAACCTCTGCCACTAGGAGTATCTGTTCCAATGAATGTGGTATTCGGCCTTATGTCACACTTATTTGGCTAAGGTTATAACGTCACATGTGACAATTTCTGCACAACTGCAGCATTTGGAGAAATAATCTGCAAGAAGAATACTAGTGTGGTAGAAACTATTCGAGTTAAACGAAAGGAAGTGCCAACAATTCTGAAGCAAAGCAGTAGAGAGCTGTTCAGTTCACTCATTATGAAGAATAAAAGTAAGCACACATTAACTTCCTACAAGAGTAAAAGCAATAAAATGGTTTTGGTTTTCAATTCCTTGCTTATTAACTTCCATTAAATATTATGGAAAGAAAAAGCCCGAGTATTTATCATATTACAACTCCACGAAATATGAGGTGTATGTACTCGACCAAATCTAAAGGGCAATCACTGTCAATTCTCCATCTTAATGATAGCCAAATCAAGTATCATGCAATGTGCTGGATTAGGCTGACATTAATTTCTGGGTAACTCATAATGCTGTCTCCGAAAATAAGTTAAGCCGCCGGTCGGATCTTATGGGTCTTACTGAAGTACTGCGTGAATCCATACACCATCCAAGGTACGTGACAACTTGACTTATGCTGAACAAGTCAGCGCATTTGGAAATTCGTAAGATAAGTAAACGTCGGCAGTGTCAGCTTATGGCGGTTGAACTATTCGCTGAGCCTAGAAAATGTGTTGTATACATTTCCTCACTAATCAGGTTGACATCATCAGTGCGTAGTTGATGGACGTGCAGCCTCTCACCGGGACTCCTCTACGCTACTCTACGTTACGGCACGCCAATCAACTAAGCACTGATGATGTCACCTGGATGGGTGACGAAACATTTGCAACAAAAGCGCCAAGCGCAGCGAATACTTCAACCGCCATCTGAAAATCTTGAGCTACAAGTCTTCAATTCTTTAGCCAACCAATTCGAGCGTACAAGCTGCAATAAGCTCATCGTTGAGAAAACTTTGCCTGCCGACCAGCTTGCAGACGCCAACAGTTCTACTTCCTACATGAATGCCTGAGAAGGAACGTGTTGTCAGGGATTACAAACCACAGACTGACGCTAAACATTCCAGCTGTCTGGAATTTAGCACGACATTACGGGAGAAGCATGGTCAAAATAATGATAACAGTTGCGCACAATGATCTACGCAAACATGAGGAAATCATAACCGTGAATAGAGGCAATTGCCTCAGTACTATTGACCTACAGCTACAAACAGTGCTGGAATCCGCGACTGAACTTCGATTCAAAAGCCCCAAAACCGACGCAACATTGTATTGGACATAAAGTTAGACAAACTGACTAAGAGAAATGACTGTACTAGCAATGAAGGGTGGATCAAACACCATTCACGCCGCCACCTCACTGCAACTGAAGAGCATGTGTTGATTAAAGCACTCAACTTCAACATCAAAGTTGGTTGCCATGACGTCTACTTGGCTAGCTTAGAACACGCAATGAAATCAAGTGGACTGTCGGAGGAGTCCCAGCAACAGATACGGCAGACCGTTGTCCCAGTGCTTGCTTGTAATAAAGTCACATAGACTCTAGCCAAGGAGGAACAGGATACACTCAGATGTCTACATAAAGACGAGAACATTGTAATCCTACCAGCGGATAAAGGGCGCATGATAGTGATAATGGACAAACTGCAGTAGATTCACGAGGTCAAAGAACTGCAATCGGACACAACTACATATCGTCAGATCGATCAAGATCCAAGTTCAAAACTGGTCAACCAGATCAGCGCAACGCTGAAGAAACTATAAATAAAAATAGCGGCACTCTCACCGAGGCTTCTCTATGTTACTCTACGCTGCTGCACACCAATCAACTACGCACTGATGATGTCAACTCGATTGGTGACGAAACGTTCGCAACAAATTTGATTACATCAGAGAACAGTTCAACCGGCATCTGAAAAAGTTTAGCTACCAGTCTTCAATTTAACAGTGTCAGCTTAGTTACTGTACAGGCAACAGAGCGAAGAGCAAGTGTTCTGTAGGTTTAAATTAGTTTCGTGACTCCTCTGGGCAGATTGACAGAGTTATCAGCTGTTTATTTGCAAACCTGAGAAGCAAGTACAATTATTTCGTTTTGAAAACATTAAAGTTCAATACAAGTATTTTCAATTACGCGTACGTTCAACACATTGTTTTAATAAGGATATAGAAAGAAATTTATAAATAACAGCTAGGATAAAGAAATACGGTCATGTGGTCTATTTAGCGGTCACAGACGTTCTAGGTATAACGGCGGAGCCGTATTTCTAGTGTTAATTCTCTGCGGATGCGACATCCATTGCCTAGTTAGTGCTGCAGGACGAAACAACGCTTACTGCCAAGGTGCTGATCTATTCAGTATCAAGTTTAATCTGCACGCTGTCGAAAGGTCGGTAACCTAGCTGAACCCGGAACCGATGGCTGACTTTCCATGCTGTTAATACTAGGGGTCCAGGCATCCCACTTTATGGACCTGAACGTTGTAACTTTAGCAACTAGTGGCAATACGTACCAGGCACATGGAGCAGATAGTTTTTCTTTACAAGAAAACTGCTGCCGCCCCCTTTTTCAATATTAATGAGCAGACACTTGAAATTCCGTTGCCACGCATCCTAGGTTACTGGATTCGACAAGGAATTTTACCGAGTAACTTCTGCCAAATATATCAACTTTTGTTACTTCTGGAAACTCGACAAATAGAATCCGTATATCTTCGAGAAGATTGTCCTGTTCTCTGAGCCGGATATTTCGGTTGCAGAGGCTTCATTTCCAAGAAATAAACAGCAACTTTGATTAGTGACCATGTACCACACATGGAATATTGTTTTAACTGCCGTTTTATTTGCTTTTGCACGCATTAAATTGCTTGTATTTTCCGTTTCGATGGCTGGTGTGTAGGAGATAAAACTTCAGCCTTCATTGTTGCATAAAAGCGAATTGCTGACTTGAATTTTCGTAGTAGAGACGAGCAGTCAAGTGATGTTGTTTAAAAGTATTTCTAATATTTCGATAAATTATGTGTGGGAGAAATGCGTTGGTGTGTTTCCGGTTTGGGGGCTGTTCTGTATAGCTTGTGTGCTACTAGGATGAATATATTAATAATTTCGAAACTTTCGGTAAATGCCTTGGGTACTTGCCGACGGAACTGCCTCGTAGGTTTGCCTGCAACTACACCGTTTCTTGTGTATATTTATGACTGTGGAATCTATCCATGATGGCTTTGCTGGTATTCTTATATTTTTTAGCAGTGGATTCTAGGAAGCAGAAACTTTGGCAAGCTATGAGTTCACTTTATCTTAGGCTAACTGGACAGACTCGGCCGTCGAGATCGCACAGTTCATCACTGAAACCTTAACTTACATCGCACCATAGTCAGTGGGCCAAATATACGGAAGTAATTCAACGACAGTCTGCTGAGGCCTTGATAGAGCACACCGAAAGGATATGCATATCTGATCGCTGAACTCAGGAAGTGTACTTTATGAAAAGTCAGTTATGAATCGGAGATATTTGGTGAAAACCAGCTTTAATATAGTTGGCACTTGGTTATCTAGCTACCTACTGGGAAAAGCCACGAAAAGTTACAATGGAACTTAGTGATTCAGAAAAAGAAATCCTGCGCTGAATGTTCATGACACCGACTTGCACGAAAGATCGGCAAAACAGAATTCCGGGAAGTTAGATTGCACCAGAACCAAAAACACAGCTTCGCATACTAACTGCAACTAAAGTCAATAGTCTCCATGAAGCTACTACCAGGATTTCGGATACTTTTGTATACCACTGTGACCATAAACTTGGCAGAGAAAGTGCACATAACAGTCGAAAGGGCACCAAAGTTCTTATCTAACGACTGAAATGTGCAGATCTACAACACCACTAACTTACAGCTTACATAAATACAAGGATTCGGAATTGAAGACACACAGATCCATCAGTTTCAAGTGGACCGTACCCTTCGTAAATTCCCGGGAAAACCAAGTTTCAGTGAAGGAATGTATGTCGGGACGTAATATGTTTACAATCAGATCAAACTTGTGCACCTTGTTCCTTAAGCTACATACGTTACTAAGTACTGCCTGAAGGAATTCGCAAAGACTAACGCTGAGTCGTTCGCCATCAGGATGGTTTCTTGTTGGGCAGAATTTCACGTTAAGTTAACCACCTGAATACCCATAGAAAAGATGCTTTGCCCAACAACCGCCTACCTGTTTTGATTTGTTAGATTGAATCTACCAACTTTCGTCTATTTGCCGGCGAATGGTTTAACTGAACTCTGTTATTACCGCCCCTAAGTATGAATGCAAAGTACGGTTATAATTTGCATTCCGCCGAGGAAAAATGGCCATGCGATATGGTCGGCGTCCGCGATTTGACGTACCGATAAGGTCGTTCCGCAGTATCGTCATCTTTATGAATGTGACTCTCAGGTAGCCAAATGGTGACGCACAGCTTGGAAACGCGCAGCTTGAATTACTTGAGGATATACAGCATCCGTTCTCCAGGATGAGTTGCTGTAGATCACGTAAGGTTACGGAATACAACGCTAGTGTCCATTTACAATTACGAAAACCGAATTTATTCAGACGACATGAATTTACTCAAACACTTATACTTCATGGCTTCATCACTGGTGATGGGACTTCTCTATCCCCTCAAAAGGTGCTGAAAACAGGGTAAGGTATGCTTGCCGCTCCATTTGCTGCGTCCTCTTTGTCGGGACATCGAATACACTCGATATTTTACAGGAAGCTTTAGTCGGCCTATTATTTTTGATAGCGCGAGCAGTGGCCCGTGACGCTGTGTCGTATTGAGAAGAGTCAAACAAATACCCAGAATAAGCCTTTTTGGTGCAGCCGAGATTGTCATCACCATCAACTGATAAGTAACGAGTGTTAGAAGTTCCTCATCTACACAACCATAGACCTTTAATGACGGCATCTATGTTTTCGTTTCTGAGACAAAATATTCTCTGGGTTTAACTGAATCTATCGAGTTTCTAAGTTCACTTTCGTTTTTCTTAATGGGATCATGAACTCAGAATTCAGCGTCGTTCATGGTAAAGCTAAGTATGCTGTCCACAGCCAACGGGACAGGTAACACGATGGTTGGTGTCACAAGTTAGACGCCAATGTTTAGTGAATCGCGACCACTCAGAGCTCCTTCGCTAGGCACTGCAATAGCCCTCCTTACCAAATCCAACGTGCTTCAAATTGGCGACCAAAGTGGCTAGTATGTTGACCGGTTGCTCCACCCATTACACTCTGGCATCAAAGATTTCGGCCTTTGGACAGAGAAATGCCGGACGGCCCTGCCAGCTTGCACAATGACTGATGCAGCTAAAATGCAGACTGTCGCTGGTGGACAGCAATGCGTATTGATTAGCAGTTAGGCAAGCACACTGCTGTTGGTACCAGTGGTTGCAGTCGTTGCACTGTTTGCCGCCATATTCGTCTGCCGCCGGTATATCATAGCTAGCGCTGAAGTAAACAGCATTAATTTCGCCATTTGAGGGAATTTGGATTGAATCATCGTTGGTGTATAATGAAACAGACATACTAAATTGAAAAACATCAAAATATTATCAAGGTTCAAAAGGTAAAACGACAAACAGCAAAAGGGTAAATCCGGATGTAAACAGATTAACGCACAGCAAAAACGAACAAATTACCTGACAACCGCCAAGGAAACGCTTGCTAAGGTATCTCTTTAGTTGATAAAAGTGCCTTAGATCAGAGAAAATATGACAATACTCAGATGTTGTTTCACATGTTTGCTCAAATATTGATATCCACAAGATTTCAGCTAAGAAGCATGATTATTATGGTACGAGGATAACTAGAGTTGCCGCGAAGTAAAGCTAAGTAGTGACAAATGACTTCTCAGATTAATTATAAGCGATAAGGTATTGGCGATATTGTCATAATAATCATATGCCGCACTTTCTCAAACAATTGATAATTCCTAAAGCCTTGGACAAGAACCCGCTTGATTTCCTAAGCAGATTCTTCTGGGAGGGACGAAGAACACTGTAAAGTTAAACGACGAATATGGTACATTGATCAGTTGACGAAAAAAATGCGCGGATAATTCATGCCACCAAACGCAATTTTTGTTGTCTATGTTGAATTTAGCACCGAAAAGAGCAGCATACTGTTCGTTTCAATTTTGTAGCTATTCATAAGAGGCTGTGTTCAAGAATACATATCAAGGATTTTGGAGCAGCACAACAAATTAGAATTCAGTTTGTGCTAATTTGTCAATGGTAATGGGTATGACATCAATATTTGTTGATCTCATAAATGGCTAGGTCTGTGGGAAACCGTTAGATGAGTATATCAACTCAGTCAAATAATAGATACAGCACACGAAAGCAACTTCTAGTTATACTTGGCGTCCGATGATTTCAGAGCACAGATTATGCCGCTGTATTCGCAAGCACATTAAAACGGTTGATCTGGCAGACAGCCGAGCGCACATTTCAAAATAACACTAGCATCAAGCAAGGCAGAAGCACGTGAATGTTAGTTTGGATAAATTGTGTTTATTGGTAGTTCAGTAAGACAAGCTTTACATGGACTGCAGCAAATTATCAACGCGTACGCAGAAACCATAGCAAATTGTCTGCAATCGCCACTGTAATCCCACCTATACCGTGAATTGGTAAGGAACGATCGATGCGAGCATTACGGAAAGTATTAAGCAGGCTTGGACCGGCGAGCGACGGCGAGACAATAAGGTGTAGGTTTTGAACTGGTCATGGATAGAGGTCACAGGGGATCAAAGATTTTAGGTGTGACCAACCTCTATTTCGATGCAAGCGGTTTTAAGGCGAACACTGCCTGCGGATTCCTTTAATCTATCCCTTTTCATAAGCAAGTAATTCGGTTTCTAGGCAAATACCTCGAATGGGACTTTATATGGTCGTGTCAAACTCTTTGAACAGCGTCCATGCAAATAACGACAAACAAACAGTTTTGGAAATCAGGGCGAAATGATCGTTTATCTATTTCCGGGGAATTAGAATTCAAGCGAATTGACCGGAAATGCGGTTTGAGATCATCAGGCGACGAAGTAATTTCTTGTTCTCCGGTACCGTGATAGCCTAGTGCGGTTTCACCGGGTGGATTCTGGGTAATACCGAAGAAGATTTCTGCGATGTAGCATACAACGTTCCACTTGGTTTTGTTGCAAATGCCAAGAAGGATGGCAGGTTGGTGCTCAAACCAACGTGAATCAAGGGAACTAGCCATGATTGCGGCTTTTAACGGTCGATGAATGCGATTCATGTGCTCATTGGCAGAGGGACGGTAGGTTGTTTCCATATGTGAACACAACCTAACAAGCGGCTTAAAGCACTCAACAGGATGGAACTGAAATGGCTACTTCTGTCGTGATGATGGTGGCTGGAACGCCAAACAGGGGAATTCACGATTCAACGAAGACAAGGACAACAGACTCGATAGACGTATCACACATAGGATCAGGTGGTGGCCAATTGGTAAACCGGTTAGCACATTTCAACAAATTAGTGAAACCTTTGGAAGAAGTTAACTGCCCAATTACATCCACGTGCATGTGTCTACAATTAAAGTCAGGAAATGAAAACGTACCCTGGTTACAGCTAGTATGCCGATGTAATTTACTACTCTGACAATTAAGACAGTGTTTAGCCAACTGTCGGTTATTAGAACGTATTTATGCCAAATTATTCGGGCAGTAATGAGTCTAAGCACTCGCATCTGACCGTCCGTGAGTATGATTTAAAAATGTTTGGACGGGATGACTATGGAACAAAGAGCTCTCGTCTACCGTTTAAAGATCACAGTAAAATCATATTGGATTTAAAAACACATAAATACACGAACTATATTTAGGCGTTTGGTCAACGCTGGGTAAGTTCTGTATCATTTCCTTGAGCAGTAAACTTGTTCTCTTAATCAAGATGGACAGTGACAGCTGGTGCAGATGAGTACGCGCTAGCGCATCAGCAACTGTGTTGTCATCATCATCGCTGCAACAGACTTTGATAGGGAACTGTGAAAGTAGTACAGATATCGAGTTCCCCTCAGTGTGTAACGGTCGGAAGAAGACTGGATGACAAACACCGTAGGCGTGTTGTCATTCCGGTTAATGAAATCTCATCATTCCAGGAGGCGAATCCAATGTTTCACGGTTTAAGTAATTGACAAGAAGTTCACAACGAAGGATACTATACCTGACTGGAGCATGTTGCATTATGCGGGAGATAAAGAAAACCGATTAAAATTCATTATCGACCAACTCTTGAAAAACGGCAACAACAGCGGTATTTGAATCATTAGTCCTAAGGACCAGTGCAGAAGGGATAATGGGAACAGCCTTATCATGAAGTTTGAATAATCGTGCTTCTATGTGACATTTGTAAGCCAAGATAGAGGGCTAAGTCATTTAAAACATTAGCTGTCACATTGCAGCTTACCAACTGAGATTGTTCAAATCTCTTTACGTACCAGAAATCTTAGATGTAAAATGAGCACGGGTTTGAGAAAAATCTTTCAAGCCATCTGACTGCAAATTTGTTTTGTCAATTTACATGACGGAGATGCGAAACATTTGGGGTCAAAAGCATTACCGTGCGCCACTCCAATATTATTGATACTAGGTTCGTTGAAGTCAGGTCGCCGAGGACGAATCTTACCATCTTCCTACGAGCATTTCGTTTCGTGAGTCAGTAAGGGAGTCGGGGCCCTCGACAATTGGTCGTGCAAACTTTCTCACATTTGCAAGCATTAGCAACAATATTTTGAGTCATCTATCATAGCATCTGTAACCTATCTAAGACATCATACCGACCACGAACAATTTGATCCAACGTTCATTAACATCATGCCTGACAAGGAAACAGAGTCCAGTAATTTAATTACGGGCTTCTTTTAAAAGGTATCCATCTATGGCATAAAATAAGTGCAAGAAGGATGGAATTCAGACTCTGTTGGACGCAATTTGTGGAAAATTTTGCACCCATATTCAGTTTTAACATCTGCTGCATTCACATTAGTTGTTGACTCGCAGGTTGTCCAAAGTAGTTAGGCCTAAGATGTTAGTAGAAAAAATCTGATCATTAATGTTCCTAAACTTTTCTATCTGCTCGCCACTTCTATTGCAACATTCCAGTGAGAACTAGAGTTAACAGGCTAGTCTGTCAACGTACGTTTTTTCACGCTAGAATTCAATCATCTTAGTGCCAGTCATTTTACTTTTTCATATAAAACGGCATTCTTTTAATGATACGGTGCCCAAGCCTGAACACAGTACCGTAATTGCCGTGTAGAAATATAGGTAGATCTCATGTCTACTACTGAAGACTGCTCACCTGAGATAAATTATCTCCTGCCGTTTCTTCTTAGTCGCATATTGACACTCCGCTGAAAGATTGAACACATCCAACATACACCACAATTCCTTGCTTATTTTATGTTAAAATTTAACGTGTATAAGCATTCTTACACGAATCTTGTAATACTTTCCACTTCGTTACCCTAGCCAAGTTGCTGGACAACTTATTTATGGTACCTCCACTGACCACCTTTTTTATGGCATCAAAACAACGACAGGGGCCCAAGAGAACATATGGAGCAACAGCTATCCTAGTACTAAACCCCGGAAGAACTCGCAATGCACAGTGCCCATCCGACATTTGGCCTCCCCAACAAGGAAATTAAACTGGTTTCCGCAAGGTAAATCCGAAACCAAAGTCAGCACCTCTCGTAAAATAGGTGAGTAACCTAATTAAGTGCATTCCTATAGTCCAGGTAGAAGACCACCACAGGAATACTGTTATCAAGTTATTAAATTATTTCATCCAAAAATAAAGCAGCTTTGTAAGACATGAATTCTTTTCATAGTTATGCTGGTCCACTTCGAGTAAGTTGCTGACAACCAAGTGCTTGTGACTCCGGTGCCTATTCGGATGCTTCAGGTAGTTAAGCAGAACAGTTGTCAGATTGACAGGTCCATACTTTTGTGGCATAAATCGTGATTCCATTATGCAATGCCACAAGTCATCCCTTTCCAGTACTGCTTTCCTGTAGAGAACGGTTGAGAAGGTCCAAGGCGGGATACTGAATATTATAAGTAAGCGATTGGAATGTTGCAGAATGAATTTGTTAGGGTCAGCCGATTTATAGGTTTTTAAACAGGTTAGTAAGTCAAAATTTATTTGATATTTTCATTACAACATCTTGCATTTCATTATCGCACAAGTGACTAAGAGGGGATGGCAAAGTCATTGTCCAAACTGTGCAACGTTTGAATAAGGCGCCACAACACCACACCTTTGCTGCATCTTCCACAGATTTATTCACGTTGCCAATTCCCTACCACGCGAAACCATTTTATTATTCTTAAGTATAACATAACACCGGATATTTGTTGTAAGCTGAGCTAATCTGAGTTCATAGCAATATTTAGTGCCTGACTGCAACTTGATTGCTTTAAACAGGTTTATAATGAAAAAACCGTTGTAGTTCGTCGGATTATTAAGACATATATCACCGAGTTTTACGCCTCCGAAAAATTCGCTGTCCTCAGAGGCGGAAATTATTTGTTTCTTATAGGGCACTGGGGATCAAGCTCATCCAGC
This sequence comes from Dicrocoelium dendriticum, assembly GCA_944474145.2. Taxonomy (NCBI): domain Eukaryota; kingdom Metazoa; phylum Platyhelminthes; class Trematoda; order Plagiorchiida; family Dicrocoeliidae; genus Dicrocoelium; species Dicrocoelium dendriticum. Next base: position 6,817,241 of record OX104069.1, on the reverse strand, counting down.
AATTGAATGAGATTAGATGTGAGCACAGCACACTTTTATTCTAACTTAGCTTGTTTCTTAGCCAGAACCCGATGGAGCTGATGGACCCAGTCCCGCAAGTATTTAACAACAAAAGGCTCAATCTTCCTCAGATAATTTTGCGCAATTGATGAAAAGGTATGAACACAGTAACTGCTCCTACCTATGGGAGCCGCCGATAACACGACTGCTATGAGACAATGTCTAGCACTCACAACATCTAAGTTGTGCAGATAGATCCAAGCGACATCTCTTAGGAAATATCACACTTTGAATGAACGCCTTCCCGTGCACCTTATTTAAAATATCTCACTCCAGATACCTGTATCCTTATCGGAATACCGTCCATTAGTCTGATGGATATTCAGGTCATAAAGTACTACAAACCGCACCGCAACAATTGCCGTCTGCTTTAAGAAGTTGCGGAGATCCCAATTCTCTATTCTCGTGAAGGAGGGGATGTGGTACACACAGAAGAAAATACCAAATTTGCCTTCCATCCAATAAATGTGGAACAATATAAAAATTTTCTATTGCCGTAGAGGAATGAGCTTCCCAGTGCTCATGATTCCGGTTACAAGCAAAACCAGTACCCCATCAAGCCGTTACCCGGGGCGTTCCATTCGATGACTGGAGTAACTAACCATAAAATTGTTTACCCGATCACTGGATGACAGTCAGGTTACACTTGATGCAATCACGTCAGCTTGCTTGAAAAGCAAGGTCAATCCCATTTTTTCGATGATGACGCTACAGTGTAGTGTGTCATGCTCTCAGTTAACTAGTAACTTTCATTTCTCTGCTTACCGTTTCTTGGACTTTCGAACAAACTTTACGTCCAATGGAATAGTTCGTTTTTCGAAGCATTTTCTATGTTAGATTACAATTTCATGACCTGGATTCCAAGGTAAATAACGGGATTCCGGAAGAACCATCGATACAGTACCTTTCAGCCTCCTAGCTATAGCCGCTTTGCAATCAAGGCGCGTTGTCGGCATTTTCACTTAGAGCTTAACAGGTTAACATTTCTTAGTCGACGACCTATCAGTACATCCAATTTTGCATACTGTTATATTAAGTGCAGCAGGAATAAGCGCAGCTTTGCACTTGGCCTGAAAAATGTTTTCAACTCTTAGCGTATTCAATGGAATGGCTGTTGAACCAGCTGTCGCAGATAATACGACTTGTTTGCATTCCGTCAAAGAAGACTTTGTGGTCTCTTCCCCACTATTAATATAAACATCGGAGCAGAAATCAAACAACCTGGGATCACCAAGTCCTCCGCGGTTCAACACAGTTTACATAAACTTTCTTTTATGGTGGGTGGATAAAAAGGGCGACGATACGGAGGCTGCTACTTTACACGATACGCCAGGAGCGTCATCAACTGTCACTGGTGAAATTCGACAGTCACCTACTAATTTATTGGTGCGGTTGATTCAGCATTAATATTTGCACTTTCTTGCCGACACTCTTGTCCTTGTGGTTAGCGTGTCCGAGATTAATTATCAGCTAGGCAAGCGCGATGAATGTACATACAATCGTGTGATAATATAGTGCTCTGATATCAAAGAAGGCTTGATGCAAACTCATTTCTATATTGACATCAGGAGTTTGTAAAATTCCACCTAGATACCATTAGAGACAAGATATAAATGTTCCGAAAATCATAGTGTAAATACAATACTCCGCTCTTGCATTTATTTGTTATCGTCCCTTCAGTGCCGAGAACGTTGGACCTCCACTTTCAGTTATCATTGGCAGCAGTGGTATTGTGTTCTTTATTCCCAGTTTGTATTTCGAGACCTTTACTCCGAAAGTTCCATTGAGACCAATAGCACTTTCCATTAAAGGCATAACTGATCATGCACTTTCTATTTTTGGCTCATGTGCAATATTTCTGCCAGAGGTCTCTTCAAATCAAGTGAAGTGTTTAAGTTTTATTATGGATTCTGTATATGCCATCATGGGATTTAAATGCATGAAGTCTGAACATTTCGTTAGCACTACTATCCGACATTTCAAGCCTTGATCAATTGCTAAATGATATTTGAACTACTCAGGTGGCATGCTTATCAAGCCCATTAATTTGGACAACCATGGCACTCCCTTCTTCAAATCATTTCGAGAACGGGGTAACAGTTATGAGGACACTTAGCGACTTGCTTGGTCCAGAATTCACTTTGGAGTACTCCAGTAGTCAGGTCAATCATGCTTGACAGTACAAAGCTCAGGATTCCTGCCGACCATCGGGTAACATTGATAAGTGTTTATTAGAAATGTGCTACACTTCTCCAGAACCTGAGAATATCAGTCAGCGATTGAACGAAGCTAAGTGTTTTCTAAACTCACTTTGAGGAATGCTTTTGTACAGATACCCCTTGACGAAGTTGAGTATTCAGACAACTAGAACAACACTCTTCGAGTTATTCCACTGCAACGATTGTTTTACTGATTCCCATTCACAAACAAGTATTTCTACCCGGTAAGTCGCACGGTAAATTTAGTAAATTCAGAAACAATTGTGAATATTTCCAAATGCATGAAATCCCTCTTTAAAGGCGATTTAAAGTAATTTTTAGGAATCTGAAACGCGTACCTATCAAGTTAGACGGACCCTGAATCACACAATCATTCACATGTTTTACTGCTTAGTTTCCGATTCACTTCAAACGAATGAGTTGCTCTCCACGTGAATCCTTACTGTTAACAGTTCACTCTCAGCTCTTTGTAGTACTGCAATGCACGTCGTGTCCAGACGATCTAACACGGCCCTTCACATGACGCTCCGAATCCAGTGACAGAGTAACACTCAACGGAAATTGCGATGGGTGGGTCGAAATTCAATAGCTGTTCAACCAAATCGTTGGCATGCTGGTTTTGATAAATAAAGTATCACACATTTATTGGCACGCAGTCATACTTGTAAACAAAGCCTGCTCTTTATTTCACAGTACATCTGATAAACACTCACTGCACTAGGTATTAAGGTTATTATGCTCAATACATTAGTGATGTTAGTCGACTGATAGTTTTGATAAAATTGCTACAATGCCATTGAAAGGCCTCCTTACTTATTTGGTTATTGCCCTTAGTCAAACCATATTATAAAAACGATTTGACGAAACATTATCCTATTTGATTTAAAATTACATATAAAAGGATAATATATGTCATTCTCCAAAACACGAGGCACGCCTTTACCGTGATGATCATGAGATCTGTACAAAGAATGGTGGGAAAATGTAAAAAATACATGTAAGCTGTAACAGAGAATGTACACCTTTGAGTGTATATATTTACGTAGGTGTGCATTTGTGCAGATTATTGCTTGAGCTATAAGTGTTCCGCTGTACTTTTTTAGTTCTGATTGGTAAAATCTGCCAGCAGGCAATAGACAATGGGATAAGCAGATTCCTACACTGCTCCACCATGGTTCAAACTATCCACGTTTCATAAAATGATTGGTGACAAATTTAACCTAAAATTCCAGACGGAACCTCCAACTTACATCCTCCTCAATGGCTTTATCAAAGCATGTCATTATATTCAGCTATTACCTGAGCAGACTAAACATGACAAAGTATTAGTCGCTTTTCCAAACTAGCGTCTCCGGCTCATTCGATAATGCATTGAACCATATGCAGGGCATTGAGCACAGGGAAGGAATACTATCCTAAGTGCTTAGCAAATTGAGTGGACGCACTGATAAACAACTGCCTTCCAATCGGATTTTGCAACTCATTAACCTGCATGGCACCTGGTGCATCTCAAACGAATGAATTGGGACTGATGCTTCTTTTCAATGGATGTTATCTTTGGAGTGTCCGAACGTTAAAATAGGGTTGATAGGCCAGACTACTAGGATACAACGCAACGTAATCAAACGATTTGTTTTAAAATGCAAACCAGGAGGACTCACAATTATCAGCACGAAAGCAACCCTTTAATTTTACGCATTTCTATTGTAACATCTTAGTGAACCAAACACATGCTCTCCCCATTTTATTACTAAATACATTTGAATAATTTTCGATTCCTCCGATTTTGCACATAAATTTTAAGATTTGGAGAATCTTTACAGCCAATTAATTTCTTCATTCTGAAAACACGCTCCATGTCTATCAAAGTAATGCTGCAAATATATGTTTACATTCAAGCTAAAGCGATAGTAAAATATTTTTAAAAATCCGACTGTTTCCTACACCATTTTATAAGTTCACGGAAGTTTCATTTTCGCTTTCTATGGCTAAACCGGGATGGCAACACATCCTCGTAATACATAATCTGAACACGAACTTATGATTAGGGGCTAAGCTATTTAAACTCAACTGACTCCAACTCATCAAGGATTTTACTTCTGTTTCTGTGCATTCTTGATTACAAAATAACAAGCAGGAAAAACATTTTCATTGCATAAACTAAGTTCAGCCGTTTCGCTCATTCTCCTCAGTCGTTTAGATACAATTTGGAAACTGCGTAGGTTACATACGTAGAAAGTCAGTCATGCCAAACTTAATCTGGCTATGGCTAGAATTTTGCTTAATAAAATGTGGCCACAAAGGCAAGCCAGACTGGCGATTAATCCGGTTTGTTTACACAGCGTGGGTTTTAGCCACCTAATTGCCAAAGCCCCAGAAGGCGAGCGCCGCTCCGTCTGTCGACTATCCCAAAAGATTCATGAGGGTTTTCATACGTGCGGTAGTCAAGTATGAGTCGGGTGATGGAACTGGCGAGGAGATTCGGATCACTGGTGACTTGTGTGGGGGACTATGCCATGAAATCTTGGGGATCAGACTCTTCGCAGTCTAGCCGACGGATGCGACACCGCAAGTACTCGAAAGTCAAATATGGCCTTAACACTAGCTCAATACCAAATACATGTCTACCTGAATGTCTGTTTATGTAGTTTATATTCTCTTGTACAGAATTTCTGTGGCTCCTCTTCTAAATTATTTACTCTTCTTACCGCTGTGAATAAACCAATGTGATGTCGGAAGTGTGAACAAGCAACCTAAGGTCAAACCTTTATATTGGTATTGCGTTTCGATAAATTGCAACGCAACATAACGAAACTAAATTTTGCCAACGCAAATGTGCGTCGGATAGAAAGAAGAATAGGTAGAGAGTGTACCAGGAAATATATTCTTTGCAATGGGGAATTTTAAATATTCTCGTAATAAACATTTGCGTAAGCCCAGCAAGATTTTATGCACCACTGGTATTGTTCATCCAGGATCTTGTGGACAAAACGATATTCTCCCATTTGTTC
>OX104069.1:6788195-6811706 GCA_944474145.2 Dicrocoelium dendriticum | reverse complement strand
AAAGTAGCAGCCTCCGTATCGTCACCCTTTGGTTACACACCCACCATAAAAGAAAGTTTATGTAAACTGAGTTGAACTGCGGAGGACTTGGTGATCCCAGGTTGTTTGATTTCTGCCTCCGATATTTATATTAGTAGCGGGGAAGAGACCACAAAGTCTTCTTTGACGGAATGCAAACAAGTCGTATTATCAGCGACTGCTGGTTCAACAGCCATTCCATAGAATACGCTAAGAGTTGAAAACGTTTTTGAGGCTAAGTGCAAAGCTGCGCTTATTCCTGCTGCAGTTAATATAACAGTATGCAAAATTGGATGTACCGATAGGTCGTCGAATAAGAAATGTTAACCTGTTAAGCTCTAAGTGAAAATGCCGACAACGCGCCTTGATTACAAAGCGGCTATAGCTAGGAGGCTGAAAGGTACTGTATCGAGGGTTCTTCCGGAATCCCGTTATCTACCTTGGAATCCAGGTCATGAAAATATAATCTGACATAGAAAATCTTTCGAAAAACGAACTATTCCATTGGACGTAAAGTTTGTTCGAAAGTCCAAGAAACGGTAAGCAGAGAAATGAAAGTTACTAGTTAACTGAGAGCATGGCTCACTATGCTGTAGCGTCATCATCGAAAAAATGGGATTGACCTTGCTTTTCAAGCAAGCTGACGTGATTGCATCAAGTGTAACCTGACTGTCATCCAGTGATCGGGTAAGCAATTTTATGGTTAGTTACTCCAGTCGTCGAATGGAACGCCCCGGGAAACGAATTGATGGGGTAAGGGTTTTGCTTCTAACCGGAATCATGAGCACTGCGAAGCTCATTCCTCTAAGTAAATATCAAATTTTTATATTGTTCCACATTTATTGGATGGAAGGCAAATTTGGTATTTTCTTCTGTGTGTACCACATCCCCTCCTTCACGAGAATAGAGAATTGGGATCTCCGCAACTTCCTAAAGCAGACGGCAATTGTTGCGGTGCGGTTTGTAGTACTTTATGACCTGAATCTCCATCAGACTAATGGACAGTATTCCGATAAGGATACAGGTATCTGGAGTGAGATATTTTAAATAGGGTGCACGGGAAGGCGTTCGTTCAACCTGTGATATTTCCTAAGAGATGTCGCTTTGGATCTATCTGCACAACTTAGATGTTGTGAGTACTAGACATTGTCTCATAGCAGTCGTGTTATCGGCGGCTCCCATAGGTAGGAGCAGTTACTGTGTTCATACCTTTTCATCGAATGCGCAAAATTATCTGAGGAAGATTGAGCCATTTGTTATTAAATACTTGCGGGACTGGGTCCATCAGCTCCATCGGGTTCTGGCTGAGAAACAGGCTAAGTTAGAATAAAAGTGTGCTGTGCTCACATCTAATCTCATTCAATTGCTGGATGAGCTTGCTCTCCAGTGCCTTATAAGAAACAAATAATTTCCGCCTGTGAGGACAGCGAATTTTTCGGAGGCGTAAAACTCGGTGATATATGTCTTAATAATCCGACGAACTACAACGGTTTTTTCATTATAAACCCGTTTAAAGCAATCAAGTTGCAGACGGGCACTAAATATTGCTATGAACTCAGATTAGCTCAGCTTACAACAAATATCCGGTGTTATGTTATACTTAAGAATAATAAAATGGTTTCGCGTGGTAGGGAATTGGCAACGTGAATAAATCTGTGGAAGATGCAGCAAAGGTGTGGTGTTGTGGCGCCTTATTCAAACGTTGCACGGTTTGGACAATGACTTTGCCATCCCCTCTTAGTCACTTGTGCGATAATGAAATGCAAGATGTTGTAATGAAAATATCAAATAAATTTTGACTTACTAACCTGTTTAAAAACCTATAAATCGGCTGACCCTAACAAAGTTCATTCTGCGATATTCCAATCGCTTACTTATAATATTCAGTATCCCGCCTTGGACCTTCTCAACCGTTCTCTACAGGAAAGCAGTACTGGAAAGGGATGACTTGTGGCATTGCATAATGGAATCACGATTTATGCCACAAAAGTATGGACCTGTCATTCTGACAACTGTTCTGCTTAACTACCTGAAGCATCCGAATAGGCACCGGAGTCACAAGCACTTGGTTGTCAGCAACTTACTCGGAGTGGACCAGCATAACTATGAAAAGAATTCATGTCTTACAAAGCTGCTTTATTTTTGGATGAAATAATTTAATAACTTGATAACAGTATTCCTGTGGTGGTCGTCTACCTGGACTATAGGAATACACTTAATTAGGTCAATCACCTATTTTACGAGAGGTGCTGACTTTGGTTTCGGATTTGCCTTGCGGAAACCAGTTTAATTTCCTTGTTGGGGAGGCCAAATGTCGGATGGGCACTGTGCATTGCGAGTTCTTCCGGGGTTCAGTACTAGGATAGCTGTTGCTCCATATGTTCTCTTGGGCCACTGTCGTTGTTTTAATGCCATGAAAAGCTGGTCAGTGGAGGTACCATAAATACGTTGTCCAGCGACTTGGCTAGGGTACCGAAGTGGAATGTATTACAGGATTCGTGTACGAATGCCAATACATGTTAAATTTTAACATAAAATAAGTAAGAAATTGTGGTGTATGTTGGATTTGTTCAATCTTTCAGCGGAGTGTCAATATGCGACTAAGAAGAAACGGCAGGAGATAATTCCTCTCAGGTGAGCAGTCTGCAGTAGTAGACATGAGATGTACCTATATTTCTACACGGCAATTACGGTACTGTTTTCAGGCTTGGGCACCGTATCATTAAAAGAATGCCGTTTTATATGAAAAAGTAAAATGACTGGCACTAAGATGATTGAATTCTAGCGTGAAAAAACGTACGTTGAGGGACAAGCCTGTAAACTCTAGTTCTCACTGGAATGTCGCATTAGAAGTGAGGAGCAGATAGAAAGGTTTAGGAACTTTAATGTTCAGATTTATTATACTAACATCTTAGGCCTTACTACATTGGACTACCTGCGAGTCAACATCTAAATTCCATGCGGCAGATGTTAAAACTGAATATGGGTTCAAAATTTTCCACGAACCGCGTCGAACAGTTGGAATACAATCCTCCTTGTGCTTATTTTATGCCATAGATATATTCCTTTTAAAATAAGCCCGTAATTAAATAAGTAGACTCTGTTTCATTGTCAGCACTGATGTTAATGAACGTTGGATCAAATTTTCCGTTATCGGTAGGATGTCTTAGCTAGGTTAATGATGTTATGATAGATGACTCAAAATATTGTTGCTATTGCTTGCAAAAGTAAGAAAGTTTGCACGTCCAGTAATCGAGGGCCCTGACTACCTTATTGACGCACGAAACGAAATGCTCGTAGGAAGATGGTAAGTTTCGTCCCTGGTGACCTGACTTTAACGAACCTAGTATCATTAACATTTGACCCCAAACGTTTCGCATATCCGTCATATAAATTGACAAAACATATTTGCAGGCAGATGGCTTGAAGGATTTTTCTCGATCCCCGTGCTCATTTTACATCTAAGACATCTGATACGTAAAGAGATTTGAACAATCTCAGTAGGTTAGCTGCAGTGTAACAGCTAATTTTTAAAACGACAGCCCTCTATCCTGGCTTACACAAGTCACATAGAATCACGATTATTCAAACTTCATGATAAGGCTGTTCCCGTTATCCCTTCTGTAAGTGATCTGGATTTGAAACATTGTAGTTCTGTTAACGTTAGCGAACAGAAAATATATATTTGAATAAAGGCTAAGAAATCGTTTTAATTCTTAAGGCAACTGCTAACCATCTAACAGGCCATATAATCCCACTCAAAATTAACACTAGATCCTGGTCTGAATATCGCGTTACTACATGCAACAACATTCGCAATTGTGTTTTGAAGGCCATTGCAGTTTTCCAGCTAGTTTTCACAAGTGTATCTTTAACTAATCCACTATTCCTATAGAGATAGATCTACTTTGATGCGTTTGGAGCCTTTATGGTTGAGAGCATTGCGTTTTAAATTGCACCTCTTCAATTATCTCTTGAAGCGAAAAAAGGAAGTAAAAGTGCATACGTAAAGTTTGAATAAAAAAGACATCTATATTAAATGAGAAACGGAATGCTTAACCACACTACCCAGATTTAGAATAACACTGGTGAAAAATTTTATGTGCTCAAATTCGAAACATGTTGAAAAAATATAATAAATAAATCAGAGAAAGTGGACATTTGTGCACGTGCAATACCATAAGTTTTATCCCACATATGTAGGTATAAAAACATCAATAATTTTTAAACTGATGAAAAGTTTTGATGGTTGACCTGTACAGTTTTTTAATAATTTGCTTAGATATTATTGCGAAACGTTTCATATTTCAGGTCTTCACCACTTAAAGATCAACGAACCCGCTACACTTATCCTTAAGTCTGATGCTTCAAATACCGCAGTTGTGGCCGTTTTGCAAGAGTTGGTCGAGAATTAATTTCAACCGCTTTCCTTTATCTCCCGTAAACTGAAACATGCTCAGGTCAGGTATAGTATCGTTGGTCATGAACTTCTTGTCAATTACTTAAACCGTGAAACATTGGCTTCGCTACCTGGAAGGATGAGATTTCATCAACTGGAATGATAACACACCTATGGTGTTTGCCATCCAGTCTGCTTTCGACCGTTACTCACCGAGGGGAACTCGATATCTGGACTACCAGTCCCAGTTATCTATCGAGGTCGGTTGCAGCGATGATGATGACAGTACTGTTGTTGATGAGCTAGCGCCTGCTCATATGCACCAGCTGTCTCTGCCCCTCTTGATTAAGAGATAATTTTCACTGCTCGAAAATGATACTGAACTTGCCCAGCGTTGACCAGACGCCTAAATATAGTTCATGTATTTAGTGTTTTTAAATCCGATATGTGTTTACTATGATCTTTAAAACGGTAGTCGAAAGCTCTTGTTCCAATGTCCTTTGTCCAAACATTTTAAAATCATATTCATGGACGATCACATCCGAGTACTTAGACTCATTACTGCCCGATTAATTTGGCATAAATACCTTCTGATAACCGACAGTTGGTTAAACATTGTCTTAATTGTCAGAGTAGCAAATTACATCTCCATACTAGCCGTAACCAGGGTACGTTTTCCTTTCCTAACTTCAGTTGCAGACACTCGCAGGTGGATGTAGTTGGGCCGTTAACTTCCTCCAAGGGTTTCATTGATTTGTTGAAGTGTGCTAACAGTTTTACCAATTGGCCACAAGTCGATAAATTTCCTTTTCCTTGGCTTCGTTCCTTCATGATTTTCCCTGTTTGGCGTTCCAGCCAACATAATCACGACAGAGGTAGCCATTTCAGTTCCATGCAGTTGAGTGCTTTAAGTCGCTTGCTAGCTTGTGTTCACATATGGAAACAACCTACCGTCCCTCTGCCAATGAGCTCATAAATCACATACATTGACCGTTAAAAGCCGCAATCAAGACTAGTTCACTTGATTCCCGTTGGTTTGAGCACCAACCTGCCATCTTTCTTGGAATTTGCAAAACAACTAAGTAAATTTTTTATGCTACATCGCAGAAATTTTCTTTGGTACTACCCAGAATCCACCCGGTAAAATGGCACTAGACTATCACGGCACCGGAGAACAAGAAATCACTTCGTATTCTAAAGATTTTTAACAGCATTTCCGGTCAATTCGATTGAATTCTACGTCACCGGAAATAGGTACACGATAAATTTACCCTGATTTTCAAACCTATCCATTTGTCTTTAGCTGCATCGACGCTGTTCAAAGATTGACACTACTATATAAAGTCGCATTCAAGGTCTTTGCATAGAAACCGAATTACTTCCTTATGAAAAAGGGGTGGATTAAAGGAATCCGCAGGCAGTGTTGGCCTTAAATCGGGTTGCATCGAAACAGAGGTTGATTACACCTAAAATGTTTGATACCCAGTGACCTCTATCCATGACCACTTCAATACATACCCCTTAGAGTAGTGCCGTTGCTCGTCCGTCCATACCTGCTCAATACTTTCCGTAGTGCTTGCATCGATGGTTCCTTAGCAATTCACGGTCTAGGTGGGATTACAGTGGCGATTGCAGAAAATTTGCCATGGTTTCTGCGTGCGCCTTGATAACTTGCTGCAGTCCATGTAAAGCTTGTCTTACAGAACTATCAATAAACACAAGGTATATAAACTAACTTTCACGTGCTTCTGCCTTGCTTGATGCTAGTGTTATTGTGAAATGTGAGATCGGCTGTCCGCCCGATTAACTGTCTTAATGTGCTTGCGAATACAGCGGCATAATCTGTGCTCTGTAATCGTCGGACGACGAGTAGAACTAGAAGTTACTTTTGTGTGCTGAATCTATTCATTGATTGACGTGGTATTCTCAAATAACGGTTTCCCACAGACCTGGCCATATAAGAGATCACGAAATATTGATGGTATACCCATTACCATTGATAAATTAGCACAAACTGAATACTCATTTGTTGTGCTCCTCCAACATTATTGACATCTATTATTGAACACAGACTCTTATGAATAGCTACAAAATTGAAACGTACATTATGCTGACGTTTTCTGTGCTGAATTCAACATAGACAACAAAAATTGTGTTTGGTGGCATGAATTATCCCCGCATTCTTTTCGTCAACTAATCAATGTACCATATTCGTTGTTTATAGTGTTCTTCGTCCCTCCCAAAAGAAACTGTTTAGGAAAGCAAGCATATTCTATTTCAAAGCTTTTTGGATTACGAATTGTTTGATTAAGTGCGACATATGATTAGTGTGACATTATCACCAATACCTACTAGCTTATAAATAATCTGGGCAGTCATTTGTCAATACTTAGCTTTACTGCGCGGAGACTCTAGTTTCCTTCTTACCATACTAATCATGCTTATTAGCTGAAATCTTGTGGATATCAATATTTGAGCAAACACATTAAGCAACATCTGAGTATTGCCATATTTTCGCTGACCCAAGTAAGTTTTATCGAATAAAATGATACCTTACCAAACTTTTAATTGGCAATTGTTTTTAATTTGTTCGCTTTTGCTGTGCATTATTCTGTTTTACATCCGGATTTTCGCGATTGACTTTTGTCGTTTTACCCTTTTTATCCATGCTAATATTTTGCTTTTTTTCAAATTTAGCATATCTGTCTCATTATACACCAATGCGGATACAATCCGAATTCCCTCAAATGCCAAAACTAATGCTGTTTACTTCAGCGCCAGCTATAATAGACAGGCGGCAGAAGAATATGGCGGCATACAGTGCAACGACTGCAACCACTGGTACCAACACCAGTGTGCTTGCCTAACTGCTAATAAATACACATTGCTGTCCACCAGCGACAGTCTGCATTTTAGCTGCATCAGTCTTCATGCAAGGTGACAAGGCCGGCCTGCTCTCTATGTCCAAAGGCCGAAACCTTTGATGCCAGAGTGTAATGGGTGGAGCAACCGGTCAACATACTAGCCACTGTGGTCGCCAACATGAATCACGAGTTGGATTTGGTAAGGAGGAACTTGCGATGCATAGCGAAGGAGCTCTGAGTGGTGGCCAAATACCAAACATTGGCGTCCAAATTGTGATCACAACCATCGTGTTACACGTCCCGTTGGCTGTGCACAGCATAATTACCATGACGCTACTTGGTCTACTGAAGCCTCAGCGATGATTGTCTCCATCAGCTTTGAGTGCACAAGGAGGCGGACCAATGGAAGATGGTCGTCGGGTTCCGAGCGATTACCGCTTTCTAAAATTATAGGGATTAAGCCATGTTTCCACATGGTAAACACAATTTGTTTATCCAAGCACTTTTGGTAGAAGTGCGATATGGGCGTGGCCAGCTTTGTTGTAGCTGCCGTCAGCGCCCTTGGGTGGATATATTTGGTTCCGGAAGAATTGTATGTGCGTAGTGAAGGTAATTTCGTCAACACATGTGTGGCAGTAAAATCGATGTTAATGAGTGTTGAAGTTTAAGAAATTGATGTGGGTATGCAACACTGGAGGACGTATCTTTGGAAGATTGGGGTCTACTGCATTCTTAGGTCATTGTCCGCCTCTTCTGAAATACGTGGCACCCCGACTGACGTGTTAAGTGGTGGATGCCGAAATACAATTTCCGGATGGTGTTTACATGCTTGTATAGGAGCGTCTGGTTGTTGGCTAAGGGACAGGCCAAATGTTTTTGGTGAGTCAATTAGTCATCACGAACCTGCATTTTGTGCTGGGTCAGGTAATCTCCTCAGGTTTTTGGACAATGTCGAGCTCTGTAAGTGTGCCATGCTGCATCCTTTGTCGACATTCGCTTGCGTGTCCTACTTCTGATAAAAGGCGAGAGTTTGGTGAAGCGAACCCGCTTCGTTACCGGAGCAGTTGCGATTAGGTTGCTGAAGCGTCCGCTAATGCGCTGTGTGGCGCAGGTGAATCAGTGGCCTAATATTGCTAAGAGACGAGAGCTAATGCAAATGGCGTGATGGAAAGCGGTGAATGCCTGTTTACTGCGAACAATCAAATAGGTTGAGGCAAGTCAATAAGTGAGCAAGAACGTGTACCAAGCTAAGGCGCTGCGTGACGCAGTACATTACAGTCGCCCTTACTTCTTTGGGCAGCCAGATGTTTCTGGCTAGGTAATATAAGCAAGAGATGGGGCTGGATGCCCGTTTACAGCGATGAGCACGAACGCCACTGAGTTCGGCTCCTAGCCATATCAACAAGTGTGTCCAACCAAACGTGTTCATCGTCTTTCGGACCCCAACCAGGTAGCCAAGATGCTCCAACTGAGGCCAGCTCAGAAGTGAGGGCCTATATTCCTCTCGACCAAGTCTTTGCTTGCCCACACCTCCTCTCCTTACATCCACACCCCCGGCGCTCAAACGACACACGTCGCGGAAGTCGGTGGGCTGGCATGCGTAACACCTGGCCGAGCCATCGTAGCCTGATGCGTGAAATAACGGTGCTGAGAGGTTCATTTCCTTTTCCTGTGCCATAAACAAGGCGTCGAACACGCTCGTTGCTCACGCGGTGTTCACACCAAATGTGAGCTAAATTTCGAAGGCACCGGTGGTCGAACGTAACTAGCCTCTTCAGGTCCGCTGCTTTAAGCGGCCAGGTTTCCCAGCCGTACAGTAGGGTCGAACGTACTGATGCATTGTGCACTCAACCATTCAGAGCAAGAGTGATGTCGCGCCGGCGTCATAAGCGGCGTACGTTAGCAAAAGCGCCCCAAACTTTGGCTATACGATTCGTGATTTCAGCTTCATTCCCACGGGAGCTGATACAATTTCCAGGTAGATGAATTTTTGAACGACTTCTAGCTGATCCCCACCAAGGGTCAGCGTAGGAGGCGGTCCAGACCAATCATGGAGGAACCCTTTGCACTTTGAGGGTGCGAAGCAAAGCCCGAAGTGACGGACAGCTAGTGTTAATCTGTCCAGGGTTGCTTGGCACGTTTGTGAGCTGTCACAGATTAGGGCATTATCAGCAGCATACTCTAAGTCAAGAATTCGTTCTTTTGGGAGTAGCTCCACACCTTCTAAGTCGTGTCCTGTGAACGCGATTTCCATGACTTCGTCAACAACGAAGTTGAAGAGGAAAGGTGACAGCGGGCATCCTTGTCTCACACCGCTGGAGATATTAAAGGGCAACGACAGCTTGCCGTAAGCCATCACTCTGCCCGAGCTACGCGCATATAATGCTCGAAAAATATTCACAGATTTCTCAGGTAAACCTTTCCTGAGTAAACAGTCCCAAAGTGCATGTTTATCCACCGAATCGAATGCACCTTTGATATCGAGGAACACGACGACGGTGGGCCGCAAATATACGTGGCGGTGCTCCAACAACTGACGCAAGGTGAAGATGTGGTCAATGCAGCCACGACCCCGACGAAATCCAGCTTGCTCTTCGTGAATCTGGCTTTCACTAGTGCCAGTCAGTCTGTGAAGGATGACAGAGGCAAGCAATTTGGAGGCGATGGAGATCAGACTGTTTTCTCTATGGCTGCCGCATTCCAAACTAGAGCCTCTTTTGAAAATGGGAACTAAGATGGAGTGGCTCCAATCGGTTGGGACAGTTTCCTGCTCCCACAGTTTCAATAGTAACTCGTGTACATTATCCACAAGTGCAGGTGCCCGAATTTGAAGAGGGCTGGAGGAAGGTCATAAGGTTTCGCGGCTTTATTTAACTTCAACAGTTGGATCTCACGTTCGACATCTGAGCGAGAGCGTGAATCCAAAGCGACAGCCTAGGGAGTGATGCGATCATTGGCCGGCGGGAAATCTAACAATTCCTACCGATTAAATTGCCTTTCGAATTGCTCAGCCCAATGCTCTAAGCGTTTTAATAAGTTGTGGATAGGCTCTCCCCTCACGCCACATATTGTTTCACTAACACTAGTTCTCCTGCTGCCCAGTTCCCGTATAAGACGGAATAACTCACGATGGTTAACAACGGCAGCGGCCATTTCCATCCATGTTGCACGACGAAACCACCAGGATTCGCGGTCTCCCCTCAGGCATTAACGGAGTTTGGCCCGAAGCTCTTTGCGAGTTTCATTGCGTTCGCTTCCAGCCGGAATATGCCGGCGAGCATATATAAGTTTCAGAGACTGTGAAGAGACCCAAGATTTATGTTGGCGATTAGACATATCACGTGAGGATTTGCCTGCTGCTAGCAAGGCCTGTTGCATATGAGACCAGGGAGCTTCAGGTGCATCCAGTGAGCGTTTGTCCAACTCGGATGACAGCGTAATTTGATAGGCGTTCAGAACAGCTGGCTTCACCAGTCTGCCGATGTCAATGCGCTCACAACATCGTCGCAGGCGTCCGCCAAAGCGCATCCGCAGGTCAGCACATACAAGTGCATGATCGGTGTCCACACCTGTGCTCCAAATCGAGCGACAGTTCTGGACGCAGCATCTCTAGCGGTAACTTCATTTGTGTGAATGAAGTAACCGCTCACCGTTATCATTACGGGAGCCTTTACCATGTTGGCTGCCCAGATGCAGCTCATCTGTGGATAATTTTCCAACTTGAGCGTTCAGATCCCTAGCTAGCACTACAGTGTCCCAGCTTCTTCTGTGGCGAAGGAGTTCGTTCAGTTGGCGATAGAAGTCGTCTTTCACCGAGTCATCTCTACAGTTTGTCGGAGCATAGGCAGCAATAACGAATATACACCTGTTACTCCCACGCGACTTCGAAGTTTTGAACGAGCCAGCCACTCGGACCGCACACATCCGGCTACTGATTGGAATCCAATCAATCAGAGCAGCTTCAGCCCAGGGACTCAGGGCAATACCAACACCGGCTTGGTGGGTGCTCGAAGCCGCATCGTCACCGGATAGGCGCAATGAGAAAGTGCTGCTAGTGTCACCTGAAGGGGATCGCAGAATGAGTACAGAGCTCGAGTCTTGCAGGCGGGTCTCCGAGAAGCAGCAGATATCGATCGAGAGGGTCTCTAATGTTCGGGCAAGTGCTGCTTGTTGACCCATCTGAAGCAATGTGCGAACATTGAGGCATGCCAGTCTGAAGGAGGATAGAGGGCACCAAGTGGAAGCCCATGAACTGGAATGGGCCGCTTGCATGGATATTGGCCTGTACACAGTGCAGGAATGACGCTCTGCGTTCACCTGTGAGTTGAAACTAAAAGACAAGCGACTATTAAAGCAAGGTGAGGATGGGCCGAGAATTGGGGTGTGGAAAACAGGGAGGATAAAATTGAAGCTGAAACGGGACGATAAGGGTGCAAAAGCACAAGAAGGGGAATAAGAAGACGGGATGGCTTGAGCAGTGGCATACAAACCCTATCCACCCTGCTCGATGCAGCAGATAAGGCGCCGTTTATTATCCGTTGCGGCGGCCACAGCATCAAGAAACAGTTTGAAGAGAAATTCATTGTATTGCGTGGGCAGGATACTGTCAGGTCGCCCAGGCCTAGATACGAGAACGATTAGGGTTCTCAACCAAAGCCTTTGGCTCAAAAACCTGTCCGCAAGGCAGCAGGTTTGGCACTGGACTACAAGGAGTCCGTTTTAAGAAATAAGGAGCCACCCTCATTCCAAACCCCAACCTGGAGGACCAGGAGGCTGAGTTTGTCTGGCCTCTTACCATTGACTAATCCGGTATGAGTGGCTCTGAAGGTGCAAAAGCACCACCCAGTATAGCTCAATGGATCACTAAGCCACACAAACCATCGCACCACGGTAAGGTCCAGCCTCATTGCGATGGTCGTTAATTCCCTACGGTTTACGCAATGGACCACTGCACCACGTGTATTTCTGTATGCATAAATCCGACTTTTATTTTAAACAAACGCTTTTATCAACGCATTTCTCCCTCTAGACGTTCGGAAATTGACTTACATACATTTCCAGTTCACAGAATTACTCCAAAATATCCTAACTGATGTGTCACACAATTGCATTTAACCCGAAATGCATCAATGTTCATTGTTCAAATTTCGCCATGAACAATACATTCCTCTGAGAAATGACTTTGTGAATGAGGGTAACGCGGCTAAGGTAGGAAAGACAACAATTTCGCCATCTTCATACACAAGAAAGTGCAAGGTGCCCATTGACCTGCATTTCGTAAAATTTTCTTGGCTTCGTAAATGCTGCAAATAAATGACGTCAACATAATTACTGGTTGGAAACCATTTTCCCAAAATTCAAAACAATTATGAGAATCAACATTAACTGAGTCAACAAGCTATATTTGCGGACAGAAACATGGACGTCGGCAAAGTTAACAACATGGTTGCGAAAGCAGATGAAGCGGGTACTAAGCAGAGTTTTAGTATTCCGTCTAGCGTCCATGTGTGCCACTTCACGTACTGCATTTAAAATCAGCGCGGAATTTACCAGTTTTGACTTAGCAACCAGCTAGCTACTTGCAATTACCCTAAGTATGTAGTGAAATATTACACAGCAAAGTTATAGTGGTTACAATTGTAACAGGACCATTCAAATGAGTATATCCTCATTCCTCGTAATCCTTTGATTCCGTCGGTAGTTCCGTTTCAATGTAAGAGAATGTAATACCCCATTTCGGTTGTAACCTTCATTAAAACGAAATGTTTTACTATTCCAAAGCAGCTATGCTTGAATGCAAATTTGCTCGCGCCTTCACTTTTGTGTAGGGTTTTGCCAAGAAAATACCATTTATTAATTTTATTTTAATTGGCTTTCACAATAAAATTCAAGTATCACAGGGTCAACGCTTTTTATTGTGTGCGGTTTAGGTCTAAACGCAGAACGTTTCTCATATGGACACATTTATGCTGAGTGTTCTAGCGTCTGCTAAAAGAACAACATCTCTAACTGCTCAGAAAACGGAACAAAAATTGTTGTATACCTAGAAATATTGTTTGCATGACATCTATTAGAAAAGTGTGCGTTCTCTAGTCTTCTTTCTCATTTAACTTAATTAAGCCAAAACAACGCGTGGCCGGATACGGCATGTAAAAAAATATATGTATATATTTGGTTAAACATGGAAAACAAATTTCAAGTAAAGGTACTGACAAAATTTACATTACCAATTAGGCATTTCCATATTTTAATACTGAAAGGACAGATACGGAAACAACAAGATAATTTTAGTCTATTTAAATTATAATTAAATATCGTACGTATGCTTGAACCGTAGCAATTTATTGAATAACAGGTTAAGATTTTAACTGTGTAAGGAACTTGTATTTTGAGAGTCGGTCATCAAATCTGTACCGGATGTTACGCGGTCTACTAATGATTTCGTTTGGGTCTATGATGTAAATCCCATTCGTGATTATGACATATTTTAACTAAACAAAATAGTTCGGCTAATTCCTGTTTTGATATTTTGCACTGTGTATTGTTTAACTCAAGATTTCAATTAATTAGACAAAGTAACCAGGATTAATACACACTGACTGAGATGGTCAGTGGGCATAAAGGATATACGAAAGGAACGCAGGTAATTTAAACCTAACAAACTGCCATGTGCCATTCTAAATATCTTCTTATCTAACATAGTCAGGGAACAACTGCGTTAACTTCTCGACCGCTGTTCAGATACAAGCAATATTATAAAGTTTCTGCATATAACGCAAAAGATTGCGTCGTGTCGCCAGGACTACTGATTTACATAATTCGCTTTACAAACTCCCGTCAGCAGTAGGCTAATATCCTGCTTTCGGTATTAATGATTAACACTACAGGGACATTCAAACCGCTGAGTACGATTCGCTTTCCTATACCAATCATTAAGACTAAGTGATCATCATACGAAATTTTATAGGCAGTCATTGGATTGACCCTGTTCCATCGAAGGACCTTTTAGTTTCATAGATGTACTGCGTATGCTAAAATTTCAAAGCGCACTTGTAAATTTGCGATTGTACAATAAATGTGTTCATAAACTCATGGATGGTGTTTTTGAATTATAAAGCATGGAGTACTGTCGATGGCTGAAGTTTCTGAGAAGATTTCTTAGGTTTATTTTTGTAAAAGAATGCTTGTTGTGAAGTGAGATAGTGATTATTCTCATTTCGCGGACCACAGTCGTTTCAATAAGGAAGCAATTGTTGGATCTTTTCCAGTTAAGCCCCGCCACCCAAAGAACATTATGAAAAGGGAGAATATGTTACTTGAACTTTTACCAAATATTGAAGGGGGTGAAATTGAGACAAGTCATTATTAATTTGCATGAAAAGGTCCATTTTTTTAGTGTCTTTGCATCCAAACAAACTCACACAGGTAGCTGTGCACTAAAGATCAGTGTGTGCCGCATTGGCGCTTATTCTGCATCTTGTAAATGTGCCAGAGAGATTCGATGGTTTGTGTGTGAGCTCAAGTCGTTGGATCCACAAAGTTTTCGTTATGGTTAACCGTTTGATGAGTATAACGCATGCCAATCATCGATTCAATGCCTTGGTATGGTGCCAAATAACGGAAATGATAATTGAGCCGGGAGCGATGCAGGCCTGGATTGTGTCCAGCAGAGTGGCCGCAGTTCGATCTGGCACTGCATACAAGAACACTTCTTTAGTCTCCCGGCAAATCCCTCCGGAAATCCACTGTTGGGGAAGGACTCGCCCTGCATGGTTTTTACGATGTGATATTAGGGTTTCATCGATCTCGACATGTAGACCTGGTTCGCCGACAATCGTTAGAGTCTGCCAAAGCTGCCAGGCGCAAATTTCACGCAGAAAGTTCTTCCAGTCGACAGCGGTCGCGTGGCCAATAGATAACTCCTCTGAGCAGAATTTGACTGTTGTCAGATTTTTGGACCAGCAATAAATGAATAGGATTATTGTCCTGAAATCCATCCTAGTCCGCTCCAGCCAAGTTCTCTTTCGAAGAACGATTTCTTGCCGACACTGTCGGGCATCACACCTCCACCTGTCAGAAACAGTTGAAAGTGTCATTTGGTGTTCTCGACAGCATAAACGTTGATGATGAATCACTCCATGGCTTGCAAAAAACGCATTGCTGTTTCCTCGTCATGAACGACCGCCGAAGGCGTCAGAAAGTTCATGTCAGGTTTTACGTGTGAACGTAGAAACCTTTTGGACAAAAGTGACCTTAGAATCGGATAAGGAGTGTTTTTATGGGGCACGTTCAAAAGCATTAAGTACACTGGAGCTGGCAAACAGTAGCGGAGCTCAACCTTTCACGCGTGCCATTTTTGCACTATTGGTGGGGCTTGACTTTTCAAGTGCACCATTTTGCTTTGGTGGCGGGGCTTAACGTTTTGCGCGTGCTCTTTTTGGATTAGTGGGGGGGGGCTTAACTGGAAAAGATCCCAAATGTTTTATATTTGTAAAAGGCTAAGTTTAAAAGCTCCAGTAAGACTTTTCCCTTGACCCTCCGTCTACCCTGTCAAAACTCCAAGCTACCAACCGCCGTGGTAAACATGTTAAGCGTCCTATCTGTTCCGATGATTATATGAACGTTGCTTATTTTCATTAATAGCCACATTTTCTTCTTCGGTTGTAGTTTAGCGCTTAAACAACAAAGTTTTACAAATTTTGCAAAATACCACTAAACATCGTAAAGGAAGGAAAAAGCGTATTAGATATTTTCCTGCTTGCAATGTGCCCTCTCAAGCGACAAGCAAAAATTGACCGATTTTTTCCCACCCCTCTTAGGTCTACCTTCCATAATATCAATCATCGGAAAAGCCAACGCAATTCTCGACGGCTGGCACATGCCCCCCACTGGCCCAATTGACAAATAGTCGCTCTTTACCGCAGACGCCCACAACCGGAGTATACCAAAACGCCTGGATAGGTGACACTGACAAACAGCACAAATTTCTTCGGGGGACGAGGACCGTTTGTTCTCTGGAATTGGAGTGCGGTGAGGGGAGTGGCACATCTCACGCGAACCGATGAGTCTGCGGCAAAGGAGATACCGTGCTTTTTCCTGGAGTAGCCCGTTTTCGGTTGCAGTCCGATAAGCCAACCTTGGCGACTCAACGATTTTGCATCATAATCCACAAACAAATAAAAATAACCGATAACAAAGCAGCATGAACCAAACGAACTCTGATACACACCGTTGCTTGGACTCCCGTGCTCTGATCCGTTTGTTGCTCTTTGCACTAATCTTCACCTCCAGTTTCCCCCACTGCACGTTTTCCCCAAATATGCCATTCTTCTGCCATGTAGAAGCGTGCATTTGTATCGAAAATTAATAAACGTGCTACTTCAGGGTTACAAAACATTGCCTTAAATTGTTGTTTGCAACTCTTCAATCTTTATATATTTTATTAACTACATCCGCCTTCCATCTTGCTCTGATGTGTTCAACACTGATTCGCATTCCGTTTCTTGTAGTCTGTAAAAAGTACACTAAATCCAGCTGCCTCTGTCTTCTCTACTGTTTCCTATTTGGCACGTCCCTCACCTGTCATCGTTAGCGACTGGTATCTGATGTGCCACCCAACAAACATAAACTTCGGTGCATGTTATTCTACCGAAAGCTGTTCCCACGTAGTGGAATATGATGTTAAGCGCTCCTTTTTCGTCATCCTGTTGAGGCAATTGGTTCATAAATTAAATTGGAAGGTCTTTAAGATTAGCAAAACAGAAATTTGTTTTGTTGTCTATTGATAAGATTGCGACTAATCAGAAAGTTCAGCAAGTTTACTTAAGCTATTCTAACTCTCACTCTAGAAAAAGTAGTGTGCGGCTTATGAAGTCAAGGGATCCCACTTTTTAATGATCGTTTTTTATGTCTGTGGACAAAAATGTGCCCTGCTTGTGTGTGCTTGTATCATATTGTACTTGTTTTTATGTACCTTTTAAGTTATTGCATATTCAACCGCTTAATACGACTTACAGGTGCACTCGATGTTTTGGGTCCCAGCTAAGCCTATTTCAATTCCGACTCGCAAGAACTAGGTCGATTCCGGATTTCTATTATTTCTTACCGTACCACAAATATTTTACGAAAGATCCGTTCAACCTAGGTAATCTTAACATTCATACCAGCTGTCTCAACATCGAGGATAACATGGAACATGTTGAGATGTCGACATCACAAATTACATCACAAGAAATGATGAGAAGTAACCGGTTCATTTTCTTAGTACCAGTGGACGGGAAGCTTACCGTATGGTGAAGAATTTGGCTATTCCTAATCCACTTTTTTCGTTACAATATAATGCCCTGAATGTTTAAATGCTTAAACACGTTCAGCCAGAGAATTACAAAAGCAAGATGGGCAAAGTAATGCATAATTAAGTGTAAATGTGATCAAAATATTCGCGGTTTTATCCTCCAAGTACAGACTTAGGATGCACGCTGCAATTTTGGTGACCGGTTGTAGACCCAACTTCTAGACACTTTGAGTGCTAGAATAAATTTGCCGAACTGCCAGCAAAAGTTACTTCTGCTGCTGGAGCCTAATATTCAGTCGGTTAGAGCCGGTTTTGAACAGTACCACGATGTGAAATCACCACTAGGTGAAGAACCTTCACTGTTATAAAAGACCAGTAGCAAACTGAAGCCCAGTTAAGAGAAACCGCGGAAATAAAAGCGTCCGCTACATACGAGGAGAGCAATAACGAAGGATATATTTATGATCAGAGACATCGGAACGATTGTACTAACGCGGTAATAAATATTCGCGACTGAGGTGCAAGCTTCGTAACCACAAGTGTGGTCAGTCCGTAACCCGTACTCCGAAGCTTATTTAGTTCAAGTAGCGACGGATGAACAGACGCTATCTTCAGAATTTCATTCGCTAGCAATTTCTACCATTTTGTTACACTTTTTCTCACATGACCAAAATGCTTTTGCCAAAGTTGCACCACAACTTTCATTTATTATTGACACCGGTATTGTTGTATCTTTTATTCTGAGTTCGTGGTACTAATGCTTGACTCCGAAAGTTCCATTAAAACCAATAGCTCTTTTTGTTAAATGGTTAACTACTCAGGCACTTTCTATTCTTGGCTCACGTGAAATAATTCTGTCAGAGAGCACTTCAAGACAAGTGAAGCGCGTGCTTTTGGTTGTGGATTATGGCCATTTCATCATAGAGCATAATTTTCGAAAGGTCTGGACATTTCGTTATTACATCCTTCTGACTCACTTCATCTGAATATTTTCTAAATTTGTGTTGATGATTGCTTATTTACAGATACCTCTTAACAAATAGTTGTGTCCTCCTACAAACATAAATAAATGTACCTTGTGTCCAGACAATCTCACACGGCTTCGTTTTTCCGTGTGAGGCCCGCCCCTCAGATGACGCACCAAGGCTAGTGCCTGAGTAGCGCTCAACGGAACCAGCAATGGGTGAGTCAAAATACAAGAGACGCTTAACCAAAAATGGTGTACTGTATTATATGCCTAAAGTACCACAAATTTATTGTCATGCAGCCGTACTCGTAAACCAAGCCCACATTCAATTTCTCAATAAAGTTCATAAACACTCATTGAACAATGTATTAAGCTTATAATGCCCAAAATGTCGGCGCGATTTTTTGTCCTACAATTTCGAATAATCCGCTAGCATTGTTTTGAATGGCGCAGTTTGTTCTGACAGCTTGGGTGCTTACTAACCCTACTTTGATGGTAGCCTCTGAATACAATAGAGCGGTATTTCATCTCACTAAACGCAATAGACTTACCCGTGAAATAGAGTCCACAGCACCGCGGCTACATTCACGAAAGTGGAAGGATCATTTGTACGGGGTATTCGGAGGAGAGGTTAAGTCTCCAATACGAATAAGGTAGAATCCAGTGAATTTTGATTGCTTATTGCCTGGACAGCGATTATTTCTACTGTTCAGTAGTCACTGCAATTTTTCGCGTCTCGAGTTTGCAAGATAAAGCAAGTGATTGCTGGTCATACAGATCGCGGTTACCTGGATTCCCTTCATCACTGGTCAACAAGGAAGTTGCTTCAGTTTAAGACATTGAATTGCGAGGGGATCTGCTTGCCACATATTCCGATGAGTGTGCACAAACTGAAATATATGCGTCGTAAGAAGCATCTCAGAGGCAATAAATAGGGAGATGAGTCACGGGCGATATCGCTTGCTGTAAACAATACCGATTAGCGTTGTGAACCTCTAATCAACAATTTGGCTTCTTTGCAGTGCATTCAGTCGGATTGACCCTTCAATAATCTCATAGATTCTTGACGACTGCGTGCGACCGTTCGTGAACTGTGCCAACCAGACGTGGCAACTGTCGGAAAGTATGAAATCGCTGCTATGAAAAATCCTCGGTGAATGGGACGCGCGAACATCAGGGACCTTCTTGATTTGCCTTACTAGCTTCTAGTTCAGCGTCCTGGAACTTGCGACGGTCAATATCGGCGCTTGGGCGGGTACATCACAGTGGTTAACCAAATGTAGAAGATCCCAAAACCACTTTTACCACCGGCTAGTGGAAATGAACCAAAACACCAACCTGATGGATCATCATTTGTGTCTGACCATACGATGTAGCAGGGTGGAATGCCGTCACAAATTCCTCTCCTTTCGTGTACGTTGGCCACGCAACCCTCTCCTTGCTTATTTTGTTGTTGCCTCAGACCAACCAGTTCTTAACAACGAGTTGATGAGACATTGTGCTATTTGCAAGTCATTTACAAAAACAGTAAATAAAGGCTTTTGATCGACAACGTGAGCTTAGTCTATATAGGAATGTTCAAGATAACAGGATAACGAGTGCTGGAGAAATGTACAAAATACATGGCAACCGTAGAAGTGACTGTATAACTGGGAGCGTATTTATTATCTTAGGTGCGTATTAGTTGTGTTGCTTGGGTTTGTATTTATGCCGCTGTATTTTTAAATGTTTGATTGCGTCAGCAATGTGCGAGAAGGTTATTGACGTTAGTGGTTTGGAAGAGCTTTTCCGGATAAGCAAGCGGCAGTGACTTTATTTGTGACGAGTCATTTCTGCCACGTGGCATTGTTGTTCAACGGGCATCTGTGGCTTAGCACAGCCAGAAGATCAGCCAGGCGAAAACCAACCACGTCTTGTAACATTGCCGTCGAATTATTTGCCGGAACGGGATAAACTCGAACGACCAAGCTGATACCATTGAGAGGTTGTTGGGTTAGGGAATTTGAAAGCTACCAAACGTAAGTAAGCGATTTGCTACAATATTCCAACCAGGAGGACACATAATAAGCGTAATTTAAGCATCTCTGTAATTTTACGCATGTCTTGATGGGAACACCATGGCAAACCCAACAACAACTATTCTCATTTCTATGTGTACATTCCATATTTCATTTTACACGTTTGTATAGTAAAACATGACTCACGATTAAACCTCGAGATACATAATTTAAACACGAAATTATGATCAGCAGTTAAAACTCTTTAGGATCAGCTGACTCCAATTAACCGAAGATCTATATTCCATTTCCAATCTTACTTTCGTTCAAACTAACGAGATGGAACAGCATTTCCCTTGGATAATCTTATTTCCGCTACTTAGCGTACTCTTGTCAGCCGTTTATATGCAATTACGGAAATGGTTGATTTGCTTAAGAGGCAGTCAAGTTGAAGTTCATTGTCAAACTTCATCTGACACTGGCCATCATTTTACTTAGGAAAATGTCGCCATCCAGACAGAGCGAGACTGGCGATGATTTCGGTTTGTTCACAAAGAGTGGGTTTCAGCCACATGCTTCGAGAAAAATCTGCAGGCGAGCGGCGCTCCGTTGGTTGACTGTCCTGAACGATTCACAAAGGTATTCACACATACGATACACAAGTATGTGTCGAGTGATGGAACTGGCTGGTTGTCTCAGACCTTTCGGGCATTGTATGATAGGATACGATATAAATTCCTTTAGATCAGCCTCCCCAGTTCGGCCGAAGACACTTCACCACCAGTAATCAAACTTTTGCTTTTGGGCTTAAAACTAAACGTATTATTAATAAATATGTAAAGGACTAACTGCTTTTGTAGCCGTGTATTGTATAGTATAGAATTTGGGCTATCTCTCCTAATATATTCAATTATCCTACACCTGTGATTAGTGCAACAAGCGGGGAAAGTTCTAAAAAGTCACCTAGTGTCGAACCCTTATCTTTGTATTGCATTTCAGTAAATTCTAACGTAAAATAAAGTAACTAGTTTTCTCGAAATCGTCTAACCCCCGGAAACGAAATCACAATAATTGCTGATTGCACAATGAAATGTATTATTTTAAATGATGGGTTTAAAATATTCCTGTAGTACTCACTTTGCGAAAGCCCAGCATGCCAACCTACAAAACCAGTATGATTCCCATACGAACACGTGGACAAAGTAGGATTTTCCCCGATGAGCTTCGACGCAACTACGCTCGCACTCCTCTCTCGCATTCTCCTCGGCGGAAAGTGCCATCGTGAAGCACAAAGCAATGAACTGATATGAATTGAAAGAACATAGAGACATAAGTGGATAGCTTCTAGAATGGAAGTTATTAGTTACATCATGGGTAAATAAAGTTAAACATTTAGCCTGAGTTGACTGACAATGGTCGCTTGGCACTTACAGTGATTCTCAGCAAATTCATCTGCGTATGTAAGCCTTTATGTCTGGTTATGATATGGTCGTATTAATAGGACGGTTCACATTTTGTGCAAAAGCAGTTATTGGTGAAAATCTGCTCAATTGTTCCACTCAGCTTCGCAGCGTGGGATCTGTGAAATTCCGCATAATGTATCTGGCGCTGTCAGGGTAATTTGTTATCTAATCGGAAGATGCCAGATAATCAGTAGCATAATATTCGTGCTATATGACATGAAATCTAAAACGTGGGCACTTATTCTCGTGGGTACTTGGAAAACGGCGCGCTGTGGATTGCGTGGGTGAAAGGGCCACTGGCATTTGTGAGTATTTCTGAAGGCATAATTATCAGTAATTGATGTGATCGGACGGAGTGGTGTGCACATGTTCCGATAATTTAATGCTGTCAGTCAAATGGAGATATTTTAATGAAAAGTTAATTATTTGGAATGCAAATTTAGCTGATCAGTAACGGTCGTAGACGACGCGTTGGTAAAATGTAGTGACTGCATGCAGCGGGTGTAGAAAATGCTAGACTAAAAGAAATGAAATAATATCACCCGAACTCTGGTGAATATTATGTTAATGTAAAACCTATACGAAGAAATAGTTGTGAAATCCTACGGAGTTATTCTAACGAGAGCGTTGTGACATCTGCGAAATCCACAGCGCTCTACCAACCACACTATTGGTAACAAGGAAAACTGAGTCTGGTTAAGCAGCACTGGGTGACAACTAGATCTTCCGACAATTACTATGTGTAACCCTACACATGGCAACAAATAATGGGTAAAAAGCTTCTGACACTGTATAACCGTGGTTCTGAACTACTCTAGTTTCACGAAATAATGGGTGGCCAAATTAATCTATTATACACAGATTAAGGCTCTCAGATGGGGGGCAGGATTAATGACGGCGTCACGGAATGTCAATAGAATCAGCATTACGTGCGCCGACTAGAAAAGACAATGTATCTGACCTAATATTACCAACCAGAAACTTCAGCCCTTTCGCGAGTGAACCGCGCCACATTCAAGGTAGTGACCGCAGGGCAGTGAAACTCTCCTTTTAGGAAACCTGACTGAGCGGACGCGCTGATGGACAAGTACATTCACATCGGTTATTTAAACACATTAACTTGTATGACTTGTGCTACTCAGATCGATAACTTAAGCATGATGATTTCTTTCAATGGATATTACCTTTTGAAAAGCACGGAAAGAAGACGAAGGCTTTTCAAATTGTTGAAGGGATATTACCTTGTTGATGTTTGATCTTTAAGATATCATTGTTCTCCGCCTAAACCAACTCACAGAAAAAGCGGATGAATATCCAGCGATCGATTAAACTTATCTGTTCCAAAATAACCATCTCCAAAACTCATTAGAATATTTAGTAAATTCACCATCATCAGTCTTAATCAGCACCAGAAGCGGGCGTTTCGACCTTCCTGGACGGATGCTTCGCTGCCATGTAACCGTGAGCACCTATGAAATAAAGAATAAGAAGAGGGGGAGAATGGGGCTT
>OX104069.1:6767388-6787695 GCA_944474145.2 Dicrocoelium dendriticum | reverse complement strand
CGTAGGATGAAAGTCGATCCAGTAAGGCAAACTACGTATCCTTAAGAAAAGTGCTTAAACACACAGAGCTACAGTCCCTACGTTGCGCATGTGAGCTAAACATTCACTAAAGCGCATTAATGCTTGAGATGCTCAACCTGAGAGCATCCTGCGAAACAAGCTAACTATTAAAGTTCAACCTTGGAAATGGACGTTGGAATGCCAGAATACCTTCAAACATGACAAGGCATTCATGTCCTAAAACTTGCTTTTGACTCATTTCGATCCATCTAGTGTGATTGTCGCATCCACAGATAAGTCAAGCCAGGGAATCGGCGCAGTAATTTTGCATCAGTACTCAGATAAATATAAGGAAGCATTCGTTAATTCCAACAGGACAAATAAGAGGGACGAGGGAAATCACAGTCATAAGGGGAAGAAATCTTTGGCTATAGTGTCTGCTGTATAGAAAATTTACTCGATACTGTACGGCCGTCGCTTCAAGCATTTTACAGATCACAAGTCGTTGTTGTCTACCTTTGGTTCGAAAAACGGTATTCCGGCATACATAGCTAACCGGCTACAACGACGTGCTCTCGCCATAGTGGGGTAGATTTTCGAGACCTTATAGCAGTCAAACATTTCCCTTGGTAAAGTGGCCAGGCTGAAAAGCCTAATTGATGACCAACAATAAGAACATAAGGAAACAGTCATTGACACGGTGAAGATAAAAGATGATGTCAAATATCTGGTAAATGTCGCATTGTAGGACCTGCCAGTTACCACAGAATCTTTACGAAACGAAGCCCTTCGGGACCCAGTACCCGAGAAAATCACACAGTAACACAAAGCCATTTACCAACGTTCATACTTATTTGTTCTATTGCAGCAGTTATATAAGTGGAAAAGTTCCCTCTCCATTTTTGACCATAGTATAGTATTTTCGGAAAAGGTTATCATTTGGCGGTATGTTGCCGGGAGTTCTGGGATTAACCGGATGAAGGTGCTTGCCCGATGCGATGTGTACTGTCTACTTATGGACACGCAACTAATATTGGCTTAACCCAAGCAATGCGCTGTTTAGCACATTCGGTCACTCCCGTTTTACCCAAAGACGAACAGACCAGGCAGAGACATTCGTATTTACATTTAAGCGAGTTCTCCACAAATCAAAAATGGGGAATTATAGAAGTTAATTTTGGAAGTTCGTGAGTAGTGTAAAGTCTGTAGAAATTAGAAGTCACATTATTGTGCGTGAATTTTAATCGTGACTTCTACTTTCTACAGACTTATAGAGGTGTTGGTTTACCGGTTCACGTTCCTTTATCCTTCCAAACCGAATCCACAAATGCTGGGTGGAATTTCGACATCACATTCTATGTTGATCAGGAGGCTGCACATGCTGTCCGAGGCCATTCGACCGAGCACAAAGCCCTCGGTTTCTTGAAAGCAACCAAAAAATGGAACAGCATTTGAACGGACGGCATGGAAATTGGTAACGATCGTTCTCGTCCGTACAGACAATGAGATATTACGGGACGATTACGAAGGCCACATGAAGTGATCGCATGGTACGATGTCGACATCACAAATTACATCACAAGAAATAATGAGAAGTAACCAGTTCATTTTCTTAGTACCAGTGGACGGGAAGCTTAGCGTATGGTGAAGAATTTGGCTATTCCTAAGCCACTGTTTTCGTTAAAATATAATGCCCTGAATGTTTAAATGCTTAAACATGTTCAGCCAGAAAATGACAAAAGCAAGATGGGCAAAGTAATGCATAATTAAGTGTAAATGTGATCAAAATATTCGCGGTTTTATCCTCCAAGTACAGACTTAGGATGCACGCTGCAACTTTGGTGACCGGTGTAGACCCAACTTCTAGACACTTTGAGTGCTAGAATAAATTTGCCGAACTGCCAGCAAAAGTTACTTCTGCTGCTGGAGCCTAATATTCAGTCGGTCAGAGCCGGTGTTGAACAGTACCACGATGCGAAATCACCACTAGGTGAAGAACATTCACTGTTATAAAAGACCAGTAGCAAACTGAAGCCCAGCTAAGAGAAACCGCGGAAATAAAAGCGTCCGCTACATACGAGGAGAGCAATAACGAAGGATATATTTATGATCAGACACATCGGAACGATTCTACTAACCCGGTAATAAATATTCGCGACTGAGGTGCAAGCTTCGTAACCACATGTGTGTTCAGTCCGTATCCCGTACTCCGAAGCTTATTTAGTTCAAGTAGCGACGGATGAACAGACGCTATCTTCAGAATTTCATTCGGTAGCAATTTCTACCATATTGTTACACCTTTTCTCACATGACCAAAATGGTTTTGCCAAAGTTGCACCACAAATTTCATTTATTATTGACACCGGTATTATTGTATCTTTTATTCTGAGTTCCTAGTACTAATGCTTGACTCCGAAAGTTCCATTAAAACCATTAGCTCTTTGTGTTAAATGGTTAACTACTCAGGCACTTTCTATTCTTGGCTCACGTGAAAGAATTCTGTCAGAGAGCACTTCAAGACAAGTGAAGCGCGTGCTTTTGCTTGTGGATTATGGCCATTTCATCATAGGGCATAATTTTTGAAAGGTCTGGACATTTCGTTATTACATCCTTCTGACTCACTTCATCTGAGTATTTTCTAAATTTGTTTTGATGATTGCTTATTTACAGATACCTCTTAACAAATAGTTGTGTCCTCATACAAACATAAATAAATGTACCTTGTGTCCAGACGATCTCACACGGCTTCGTTTTTCCGTGTGAGGCCCGCCCCTCAGATGACGCACCAAGGCTAGTGCCTGAGTAGCGCTCAACGGAACCAGCAATGGGTGAGTCAAAATCCAAGAGCCGCTAATCCAAAAAATGTTGTACTGGATTATATGCCTAAAATACCAAAAATGTATTCTCATGCAGCCGTATTCGTAAGCCAAGCCTACATGCAATTTCTCAATAAAGTTCATAAACACTCATTGACCAATGTATTAAGCTTATAATGCCCAAAATGTCGGCGCGAGTTCTTGTCCTACCATTTCGAATAATCCGCTAGCATTGTTTTAAATGGCGCAGTTTGTTCTGATAGTTGGGTGATTACTAACCCTACTTTGATGGTAGCCTCTGAATGCAATAGAGCGGTATTTCATCTCACTAAGCGCAATAGACTTAGCCGCGTAATAGAGTCCACATCACCGCAGTTACATTCACGAAAGTGGAAGGAGCATTTGTACGGGGTATTCGGAGGAGAGTTTACGTCTCCAATACGAATAAGGTAGTATCCAGTGACTTTTGATTGCTTATTGCCTGGACAGCCAATATTTTTCTGTTCAGTAGTCACTGCAATTTTTCGCGTCTCGAGTTTGCAAGATAAAGCAAGTGAGTGCTGGTCATACATATCGCGGTTACCTAAATTCCCTTCATCACTGGTCAACAAGGAAGTGGCTTCAGTTTAAGACATTGAATTGCGAGGGGATCTGCTTGCCACATATTCCGATGAGTGTGCACAAACTGAAATATATGCGTCTTAAGAAGCATCTCAGAGGCAATAAATAGGGAGATGAGTCACGGGCGATATCGCTTGCTGTAAACAATACCGATTAGCGTTGTGAACCTCTAATCAACAATTTGGCTTGTTTGCAGTGCATTCAGTCGGATTGACCCTTCAATAATCTCATAGATTCGTGATGACTGCGTGCGACCGTTCGTGAACTGTGCCAACTAGACGTGGCAACTGTCGGAAAGTATGAAATCGCTGCTATGAAAAACCTCGGTGAATGGGACGCGCGAACATCAGTGACCTTCTTGATTTGCCTTACTAGCTTCTAGTTCAGCGTCCTGGAACTTGCGACGGTCAATATCGGCGCTTGGGCGGGTACATCACAGTGGTTAACCAAATGTAGAAGGTCCCAGAACCACTTTTACCACCGGCTAGTGGAAATGAACCAAAACACCAACCTGATGGATCATCATTTGTATCTGACCGTACGATGTAGCAGGGTGGAATGCCGTCACAAATTCCTCTCCTTTCGTGTACTTTTGCCACGCAACCCTTTCCTTGCTTATTTTGTCGTTGCCTCAGACCAACCAGTTCTTAACAACGAGTTGATGAGACATTGTTCTATTTGCAAGTCATTTACAAAAACAGTAAATAAAGGCTTTTGATCGACAATGTGGGCTTAGCCTATATATGAATTTTTAAGATAACAGGATAACGAGTGCTGGAGAAATGTACAAACTACATGGCAACCGTAGAAGTGACTGTATAACTGGGAGCGTATTTATTATCTTAGGTGCGTATTAGTTGTGTTGCTTGGGTTTGTATTTATGCCGCTGTATTTTTAAATTTTTGATTGCGTCAAAGTCATCCAGCCAAGGTCATCCTCACACACGCGTGACGTGCGTGCTACTGGTTTATTTGGATTATTTCCCTCTATCCTCTCTCCATCTTCTCGCAGCATTGTCACTGTACGCTCATTCGAACCGGATTTACCAGCTCTATACAGCGATCCATCATACGTGGAAATATCTTCTAATATTAGAGGCTGCACCATCGCCAACATTTTTCATTGGCATCTGTGATTAAGCGCAAGCGTTTAATTCAATCGTATTGAGCCGATTGCCATTCTGTGTGACACCGTTCGAGACAGAATTCTCGAGGCAGGCCGAAAAGCTTAAGCTTACTCCGATCCAGTATTTCTCAACACAGCTGTGAAAGAATCTGTGATCTGTCAATCTGTGTTCAGCGTTCTGTTCAGGTTGCAGTCACTCGCCATTTCTTGTGAACTTGTCAGCCAGTGCGTCTGCATAACCCATCACACGGACCGCGCGACCACGCCGACCGCTCATTTGACCGTGCAGCCGCCGCGCTCGCCTGACCGTTGTGCGCCGTTCTCAAAGCTGTAAAAGTACAGAACGCTAACCAACCCACTGGGTCAGGTAACGACACCAAAGTGAATGGCAGAAAGGCGAAACCGAACAGACTCCCATCGAAAGGCATTTGCGGGTTAGGAGAATGTAATTGAGTAGTAAAAGTCGGTCTGGCTCGTTCGCAATGTTTGGAATGGTACCATATGAAATGTGCAAATGTGCCCCAACAACAGTTACGGGAGAGAAATAGCTCCCAAGATGCATATTGGTTCTGTACTGCGTGTTCCACCATCCCCCTGGTTAAGTGCTTGCTTATCCTAGCTGAGAAATGCGACCGGTTAATCGCAGAAGCGGAGCAGAGGATAACCAATAAGATTACTACAATGGGAGCGAGTATGGACCACAGAAGCGTAGCGGCTGCTAAGCAAAGGAATGCTGAACAAATCGCTTCCCCGGCACCGCAATCAGCCATGTCTCCATCTCTGTTGTCTTCTCCAAATTTGGTAGAAGCCGGGCGAAAACAAACTGTACCTACGTGAATCAAACAGTACTCACAGCAAAGAAAATCAGGCACCATTCAAAACGTCTGGTTAAGCAAATTCCACTAGACCTGCCATCTAGTATTAACAAGGATGGAGTAGCCAAACACCAACCCTTGGTACCTGTAGCTCAAATATCTCTTGTCGAGACTAAGCCTCCCAGAACATCGGATACATATGCAGAGATTGCTGCAAGGGTCCACCGAGAGGCCGCCGTTGCGTCCTCTTCCGTTGTAAACACGTTAACGCAAATGGAGAAAAAATACAGCAAAAAATCACTTGTCAACAAGTCAAGACAA
The DNA here is from genome assembly GCA_944474145.2 of Dicrocoelium dendriticum. Taxonomy (NCBI): domain Eukaryota; kingdom Metazoa; phylum Platyhelminthes; class Trematoda; order Plagiorchiida; family Dicrocoeliidae; genus Dicrocoelium; species Dicrocoelium dendriticum. Next base: position 6,781,997 of record OX104069.1, on the reverse strand, counting down.
ATGAGTACCATACCTTGTAGATCAATTAAAAAGGGACCCAACAACAGTGCCCGGACTGTTGTATGCTCAAAAGTCCCTGAATCTACTGCCATCACATTGCGGGATAAGTTATCGGACGACCAAGACCAATGGAACTCATTGTGTATGCAGATGATTATCAAAGCCAAGCCCATAAACTTGTTACGAACGCGCTGATGGACAAGTACATTCACATCGGTTATTTAAACACATTAACTTGTATGGCTTGTGCTACTCAGATCGATAAGTTAAGCATGATGATTTCTTTCAATGGATATTACCTTTTGAAAAGCACGGAAAGAAGACGAAGGCTTTTCAAATTGTTGAAGGGATATTACCTTGTTGATTTTTGATCTATAAAATATCATGGTTCTCCGCCTAAACCAACTCACCCAAAAATAAAGCGGGTGAATATCCAGCGGTCGAGTAAACTTATCTGTTCCAAAATAACCATCTCCAAAACTCATTAGAATATTTAGTAAATTCACCATCATCAGTCTTAATCAGCACCAGAAGCGGGCGTTTCGACCTTCTTGGACGGATGCTTCGCTGCCATGTAAACGTGAGTACCTATGAAATAAAGAATAAGAAGAGGGGGAGAATGGTGCTTACCTAAAAACCTTAATGCCCTAAGCAAACATTCAAGTTCAAGGCGCCTACATCTTGTGCAGACAATATACGGTCACAAACAGCTGGCTATCGTGCAAATAAAAGACGGCATCGGCGAGACAGCTCCTTGCGGCTTTCACTGCTCCGCGTCATAATCAGTCATTACCCCGCAGATAACTCAGCACCAAACACACTTTTAAAAGGCAATCCTATTAGCGGACGGCAGCAGACGCGCCACTGTTGTCGCTTTCGAGCCATGGCCTGTAAATTCACGGGCCACGCACAAGGCAAGTCACCTGGACTCTAGCTCGGAAAGCGAGACGGACCAAGAGCACCCAGTTTGGTCGTCAGTGACTTCATTTCCCGCTGTCAAGTCAACTTCTGTCCACCTCGAGACATGCGCCACCCTACACTTAGTAGATTGAACAAGGCCCTCCTAGGTAAGCGGTGACCAGGCATGCGTAGCACGTTCCCTAACCAACGCAACTTATTCAGTGCTATCTGTTAATCTATGGAGCTAGCATTGTTATCACTACCTAGTACTCGCCTAGGCACATCCTCGTTGCGGACACGCTGGTTCCATCCGACAACAGCAGTGCTTCGCAGACAACGATGATCAAATACTTGAATGCGCCTCAGGTCTTCAGGCCGATGTGGCCAAATCTCACTACCCTATAACTGAACGGTCCTCACTGTGGCCTTCTGGCAGCAACCTTTCAGACGGATGGAAAATCCCTTCTGTCGCCAAAGATGCCGCAGGTTCAAGAAGGTTGCTCTGGCCTTTAGAATGCATGAGCTGACGTCATTTTCTATGCGCCGATCGTTGTTGATGCAGCTGCCAAGATAAGTGAACTGATCAACCACCTCGAGTTCCGCGTTAGCAAGCGTCAAGGGGTCATCAAGTAGCTGGTGGTCCTGCAGCAACACTTCGCACTGCGAAGATGCGAATTGCATCCAAAATTATGGGACCACTCTAGAAAGGCTATTCAGGGTTGATTGTGCCGCCCCAACATCGCCGAACAGCAAGATTATATCGTCCGCATAATCTAGATCAACTAACATTTCAGCAGGCAGCAATTCAGTGCTCACATCTAGAGATTCCACAAGAAAAACACTTATGAAAGAATCCACGTCGAAATTGAACAAAAAGCGGAAATCAGACATTCATAATGAACGCCACTTTGGTCTAAATGCTCTCGGATAGGACACCGTACACGCTGACGCGGATTGAATTGTTCGAGTATTGAGCACGACTCAGGGTTGCTCCGTTGCTTACAGATAATTTCGTATAGGATGGTCAGTGCTTTACAGATTACTTCATCTCCATCTTTTATATTGAAGTGGGATGGAATCCTGGCCAGCGGCACATAAGCGACTGGGGTTGTGATCGCGTTTCGGACTCCGGCCTCCGACGGAATCTCTAAAACAATCGTCCATGGCTCGTCTTGCGTCATCCGAGTAGGAAGATTTCGGGTAACAGGGGGCCAGCTGATCTGATCTTGTGTGTTCCACCAAACGAGCCATACGGCGCTCCATATTGTATAGCAGCGCGTCCGCGCTGTCTCTGAATCTGTCATTGACGCCTGGTATTTTGGGAACAGTGGTGCGGATTAGCTGGAAGAGCTTGCAGTAATTGTCTACTGCTTCTGTCTCCTCCATTTCTTGAGCCCGACTTGTCCACCAGAATTTCTTGTCAGCGCGTGTGCTGTGCTTTAGTTCACGCCTAATAGACCGTCTGGACAATTTATGTTTAGAGCCAGCCGGTAATTGTCTTCTGGATTCCAAATTGTTCACTGACCTCTCGGATATCCATTGACTGTTGCTGTGATCAACGATACTGCCACAAGCAGATGCTCCTGAGTCGTGCATGGCGGCCGAGGTCCTATTCCACTGATGCGCAGTGTCACTAGGACAAGACAGCGAAAGTTCGGTACGCAGTGCGTCTTGATATGCTTGCATAACTGGAGGCTGAGATAATTTCTCAGTTACCAATTGGAGGAGACGCTTGGTGTGCCTTGCGGCAAAGCTCATGGAGAAAGGTCAGCGTACCAAGGCATGATCAGAGTCGACACAGGTAATCCAGTACGAGCGGCATTCCAGGATGGAACCACGCCATCTGTAACTTAGGGAGGTGTAACAAATTTGGGCCTATCGCTAAAGAGCTACAGGAGAACGCCAAGTGGCACTTCGGCGCCCACTGTGTCTAAAAGCAGTACTACTGAAAAACAACTGGTGCTCCGCACACCGTATATGCAGACGCTCATCGTTGTCAGTCCGATCGGAGTTAAGCTCATAATTAGGAGCCAGCTGAGCTTCCGAAGAGTTCAGACGCCCTACTTGTGCGTTCCTATCCCCAGCAAGTACTATAATAGCTGAAGTAGTAACACTGCGTAGTGTGGTGTTCACTTCGTGATAGTATGTGTTCTTACATCCTTAGAACCGCAGTCGGTGGGATCCTAAACGGAAAACAAAACAAACAGCGTTTTGTCCTACTGGAAGAAAGCGTCTCGCCAGGGTTTTTGGAACTCGCCGAATGATTCGTAGATCATTTGAGATTCTAACCGACAAATGTTTGTTAAATTATTTGCGACCTTTAGACCGCACCTGGAGTGTTGCGACCAGGCTTGCCCTCCTTGTTTGACTCGTGATAGGATAGCAGTAGAACAGGTCTTAAGCATCGGAACCAAAGCGGTCCACTGTTTGCAGCACCAGTTCTATCTTGATACGTTGCTCATCCAAGGATGTTTTCATTACAGTATTGTTGTCTTCGTGGCGACCTAATTCTCACTTACCGTATAATAACAGCGCATAAGTCAAGACAACACTTGGCTATTTAATCCTAAACAGTTGCATACACTCCGAGTGCATCCCAGGAACTTACACATAGTTTGATCTGATCGGGTTCGGGCTGACACTCGTTTGCCAAGCCGTGATAAATTATTGGAACGCGCTACCTATATAAGTAGTCTTGTCATCCACGATGACAGTGTTAAAACGTCGCCCCGACGCCCTCGACTTGCAGCTCCAAATCTTCCTCTTCTACTCTTAAGTTGGTTTGTTTTGCTTCTCAGCTATCTTCTTTTTTATTCACTCTTACTGACTTACTTATACTTGTGCTCTTGCGTACCCTTCCGCTTTATAGCTAGTGTACAATTTTTTCCCTTTTATTTTACGCGACTGGCACAGAGAGAAATGCCGGTGCCGAGCACGCGGGTTTTGTTTGTATGACCAATGCGTAGGCTTTGTGTAACACTAGTCTACTAGATAATATCCAGAACACACCATTCCGTATGAGTCGGTTTACTGACTCATGGCGCTCACCTGTTACCATTAGATCTATTCCTTTTCAAGGCCTTTGTTTGGGCACCTTAGTCATTCTCCTGTCAGTGTTCGATGCCGTGGCAGTATCCCAAGCAAACCCCTAAATGGAAATTACATAGTAATTGTACATTATTTATGTGATTTCGACTGACCAGCAAATAAACATTGACCTTATTATCCGTGTATCTAATATAACGGCAACATTCTGGAAGTTTGATTACTGTGTGTTGAACAACCATAAGCTTACCGTCTGCTCTAAGTTGTTTGTCTACAATATCTTGGTGCTGACCGTTCTCCTATACGGTAGCGAAACGTGGTCAATGTACCGGCAAGACGCGAGATTTCTCGAGCTTTTCAGTAACACTGTCTTCGCGGGATTTTGCGCATTAGTGAATGAGACGGATTCGTAGACAAGGATGTGCTTCGCCGATGTGGAAATGTATGCATTGTACGGCATACATTTGCTACGACACTTGAGGTGACTCGGTCATGTGTAGCATATGGATTCGGCACGGATACCGAAGTCGCTTTTAAATGGTCAGTTGAATGTTGGCAAGCGGCCTGTAAAGAGACCGAAGCTTCGGTGCCAGCAAACGAACAATTTAAGAATATCACTCTAGAATTGAAGGCGTTTGGTCGGTGTGCATGGCACGAATTAATCTCGAAGTATATTGCCGAATGGTAAGATATAGACCTCTTGTGTTGAGAGACGAGTAGGCGGTTCCGGAAGCGACAGGTACCGATGGGATGTACTACATCAAGCTCGAGCGCATGTTGCTGTAGCACATGCGGTTACGAGTGCCTGATTCTGGCAGGCCTAGTGAGATAAGAGCGAGGCCATTCTGGCCCGGGTGTTTAAACGACCACGTGTGCTGCATAGAACGTAATCAACTCCGCTGTAGCGTTGATAGATGCGTTGCAAGCGTTTCTATTTGAATCAAGGAACGGGAATTTTGTGTTCTGAGATTATTTTAGGTGGTTGGTTTACCATATTACCATTCTGCTTCGCTTGTAACATACTATTTTGGTTCACCTGAACAATCTTCTATTAACTTACAAAATGTCGTTTACATGGGTGGTAGTTAACTTTGTTTAGTTTTTCTCGTTTATGGCGTATGTTTTTATCTCTTGTTCTGCCGTTGTGAAATCATCGCGGGTGGGTTGATTAAGCATTTTTCAAGAAAATAATTTAGATTCAGCATACTCGAATGGTGTTTTCGATCTGTTTTATTTGATCTTGTCATTACAGGTGTTTGGCTACCGCCCTACATCCCCGGTGTGGCTGCGCTTGTTGTGTATGTTGGCAATGTGTCTACCTCTCTGTTACCCACTTCGTCCACTATACTGGCTTCAGGAGGCTCTTGGTTCTTGCTGGAGGGAAAGGGGTTCACAGACCTAATGACCGTGCTCGACTCCAAGAGTGGTTTCACCCCTTGTGGAGTAAACTAGGGTCCATCCACCACCTTGTGTGCGCTTTATTCCCTAAATACCTTCTGCTTGTCTCTACCTATAAAGGGGAGTATGCCGGCTGCGTTGATGAACCGTGGCTACCAACCGCATGCCTTCCGGTTGTAATCCTAATGTTTTATCTAGATATGTGATGTGTTGTTAGAGCTGTGGGTTGAGGAACGCAGGCCACTCCTCATCTCTCTGTAGGTTCAGGCCTCCGGTAGCTGTTTACTGCAGGCTACACTGACACGCAACTAGGAAACCAGACGCCGGCAAACAAAGATATAGCAATAAATATGTATACATATACATCCTATCGCTTTTTTGGCATCTTCCGAAAGTTCATTACATTCTGCTGTGAATTGTGACCCTTTGCACTTGAATACGATCAAAGTTTTGTGTTAGTTTCTTGTACCTCACATTTATAGGACTACATTTCAATTTCGAAATGTTTAGATAAGTTTACACTTTTAACGTTATTTCTTAGTAGAATGATTTTCTGATTTATTTGTTGGGTTATGTCAGTTGGATTACCGGAAGCAGCCGTAAATTATTTCGTGTGGCTGCGCTTAAATTAAAACTTCTTCTGCCCCGCGGATCATTCGTGCGTATTGTATCGCTTGTTATTTTTTGATTACATTTCATTTGCTTTGCTTACTCATTTTATTGCAATACATGATGGAATTCGGCTCTGTCATTTAATTTTTGTTGGAATACAAATGTATTTTTAGAACGTAAAATATTTAGTTTTGTTATCATTTCCAGCTTTTCCTTGTTTAGTGTGTTTCAAAGTTAAGTATATCTGCCTTGACCATCTCGTTTATTTTTCTGGACTTAAGTTCACCAGAGTAATGCGTTGCATAAGATTAAAATTTGGCGATCATATAGCCTAGCGTGTGATGTGCGACGTATTTACGAAATCAAAAGGGAAACGACCGGATTAAATATAGGAACAAAACAACAACAACAACAACAGTTACTAACACGACCATCGTGCTCCGCAGCTTCAGATCAGCATCCGTCTTAATAAAATGAACGCGACAGTCTGAGAGTTGCTGAGTGACAACAACTTGAAAGAGCTAATCAGTGTCAAAAACGTTTCGATGCTCAGTAATCTCGTGTTTAAAATCGCCTTGCTTTCCGGTACAACACACCTGATTATTGCGGGTTGAGTCGGCATGATTCCATGTCGACAACTTGCCTGAATGGTGTCCGTATTACAGGGAACTATAAGGTAATTGCAAACGTTTTGAGCCGCCAGAACAATTAATCTGCATCAAAATGTAGAAGCACGTTCGCATTGTAACTAATTACTTGTCAAGTATGCCGGCAAATAAAACCAGTTCTTATATAACATCAAGAAATAAAACGCAGGCTTTCAGCTGAAGTCATTCAACGCAGAAATATTAACAGCTCAATTCATGCCCACCTACAAAGTGAAAGGACAGATTTCGAATAAAGCCGGAGCAATACTTCCTTTGCAAGCTATTAAAACTACCTTCCTACAAATGTAATCCATCGGTAGTGACGCTGATGAATTGAATATTTGACGTAGAATTTCTACCTTCATACAATCCCATCATTACCAAAATATTAGATCTTCTTCACATAACGTTACGGTACGTTCATAGAATTGCATTCAAATGTTGTAACGTTTACATAGGTTTAATTATTGCGATATTTAAGAAAGATTTGTTCATTTGATGAGGCGGTAAACTCGTCTAAGTGTATTTTCTAAACACCAAAATTTCCAGCCTTGTATATTTTGTTGCGGAAAGTATCATTCGCCCAAATCCTGCTCTTTTGTCGTTACTCGCCAAATCTTCCAGAGAATATACGCGAACTTCTTTTCCTGATGCGGTCCTGACATTTTTACACAATTTGTGTTCTCAAATTAGCCGTAAAGGCAGAGCCTTTGCTTGAATTACTGTTTAGAAAAACCTTTGATTGCTCTCAACTCCATGAGAATTCACTGAGCAATATGCTGCAATCTCTGACTACGGATGCTGTTTTACGTCCATTTTCAGCAAAATTACCCTCGACAATAATTGCTGAGGCCTCAGGTACTGGTATCCATGCGGTACTAGATAAAAATAGGTAATCCCTACTGCGTATTTCCAGACGTCTCAGCCCAGGTGAACGTGGATACGAACAAACAAAACAGCAGCGCTTGCATTGCATTTGGCCAACTCTTACCTTCAAAAGTATCTTATTGGCATATATCTTATTATTTTTATTTAAGTAAGCTCAATTTAATCCCCATAATTCATTGGCTAATGCTTCGGCAGCAATGGTACAGTATTGGAACATAGGGCTTTCCGCATACTCGCATTAAATTCAGCACCGGATTGTTAAGCACATTCTGTACGCCAATTATTTATCACAGGTTAATGTTGATGAAATTGGTAGTTTAAATGCCTTTTGAACAAACGACTTTTGATAATCCACTCCTAGCTGCTCTATTATACCAGGAAATATAATCATGCTTTTCTGTCGTCAAACAGCAAATGCTGTCATTTTGATTTGAAAAATTGTTTCCGCAGTTCCAAAACTCTACTACTGACTTTCCGTTAACCCTAATGGAATTGTGTGTTTCCAAGCTCTCATTGTTGTTCATCTTACACTTCGAACCGCTGTGTTGGGGCATTTACACTCTGGCTATTTTGTTTCAGAAAAAATAAACTGCTTGTCTAGGTTGACGTTTTAGTTAACAAAGCTGATTGCTTATATTTGCGCACAGCAAAGCACTGTGAGAAATGCATGCATAAAACAATCCCAAATCCTCGAAATGGAAACCTTTGCCCATGTCATGTAAGGCAATGCGAACATCCTAAATGTTGTGTTCCATTATTGGATAAATACTGTGCATCGATAATAGTGGGTTCAGTTTCTCGTTGGCCAGAAGTAGATTTTACCACACCTGCCAATTTAGAATTTAAAATTACCGCTCACCGCAAATCGTTCAGTCGCGACGAAGAACCGACTTTATATGTTAGGGATAATCGTAGTCAATTCAGTGGCAAAAACTTGGATGAGTGGCTTCAACTTGTTAGTTGCTGCCACCACTATACTGTTAACAGGCACGCGGCATTCAATGCTGTCGCAGAAAAGTATGCGTGTTCTTAAAACTGCAGTCGTTTTCCTCAAACCAGCAACCATCTTAGCTTTACAGAGGCGTTGATATCTTTCTAATACAGCAAAGGTACTCCACTAATTCGGCAATGAGAGAACGCCACACAGAGTTGTTTGACAGAAGCCTGCTTGGAATTTGCCGAAATTTTCTACCACCATGGTAATAATCACCGAGCATCACGTGCACTAATGCGCAACCACCCTGATTCCCGTATGTTTGGAATAATCCAGTTGTCGAATGGTTGTATGAACTGTAGACATTATTATAAAGTTAAATGTTATTCCTTGAGAGTACTGAGTTTGTTGAGGAGTTGGACGGTCTTTTTTAGTCCATTACAGTAAGAACCTCAACGGGCGAATAGAATTCTGAAATTTCCAACAACAATAGCAGAGTTATGAGAGTCTCAAGAACAATCATCGTTTTTGGGCGGGCAACACCCAGTTTCCTAGTTTTATTAGTACGGTCCCAATGATCGCAGTGAATGAGGTTCACTTCAATGTGAATCACGGTCCATTACACTGAAATCGCTCGTCGCAATCCAATCACACGACGTGAAGTCCAAACTTGACCCTCTAATTAATTACCGCCCTTGTTTCAAAAGCACTAAATTGCTTTGCACTGCGGCGGATGTGATTATTGCACTTGAGAAACTTTACCATTCTTGAGTTACTGTATCCACGAACTTAGCATAGTTCCCAATTCCGGAACACGATTTTTGGGTGCTCTCCTTCAGCCTTATTACCGCATTGTGTTTGCACATTCTGGGTTTGAGATAAATACATTTCGAGTACCGTTACTTGGCGGAATACCACATGAAAATTGAATAACCATTAGAGAAACGTGCATTTTTGGCAGTTATTTTAAGGGAGATTTTTGCTGGCAAACCTAATATTACACTAAAACATTTACTTCTATATAGATGTGACATTCGTTGCCCCAAAAATGATACACGAGAAAGCAGATTTTAACGACCAGTTAGCTCTAGTCGGTAAGGTATACAACGTGGAGTTTGATCTGCGCACCGTCGAAATGCCGGTCATCTAGCTGAAGTATTCATTTGAACATGGCCACGATGCATTACATATCATTCTATTACTGTTAGGAGTCCAGACATTCAACCTAATAGAGTTAAACAAGCACATCATCAATTAGAGACAATGCCTAACTTCTGGCTTGGAATCAAATGGTTTCTAGAAATGTACGCGGCTCATGCCACCATAAGATCAGAAATATATGACGAATCTTTGAATTCCGTTTGGATGCATTCTTGGTAACGAGATAGGATACGAAACTTTACACTTTGCTTCTTGCCAAATGCCAATTTATTCTTAAATCTGGTAACTCAAGTGAGTTTACTTATTGGTTTGTTATCCTCTTCTCTGACGGAGAGGAAAATGTCGACCGTGCTTCAAATGGTGGCTTAATGATTAGACTGCAGTTTTTCGGCATATCGCGTCAGATTTTGCCGTGGATCTCGACATATTGACCTAGCGGACACACTCTTTGTGTATGTGTAATGCAGAAGTGGATCACAGATATAGGACTAGAAGCTTTTCTTCTCGGTAGAATAATAGGTCTACAATTGCACTCATTGTTGTCAATGACGTGTTCGATTGTTTCACCTGTGCGAGGCCATTTATCGTCGTAGATTATGGTTCATTTTCTTCTCCCCACCAAGTTCTTACGGAATACACACTAGTCTGCCTCATATACATAGCAAACTAAAGGCATTAGACTGCTGGTGCGCCCATTGAACAATGGCATTTTCGCCATCAACATGCAACGCCATATGATTTTCGGGGGATCTTTTAAACAATGCTGGGTCCAGAAACATACCACCGCTTGCCAGTTGCCTTACAATACCTGAGCAAAGCTTACACTAGTATAAGTTAATGAATTTCAACGGATACGCAGGATATAACGCAAGTAATGCCAGATCAGTCATCGATTACATTTGTGAGTCCACGATGCATATGTAATCTAAATTTACGCTGCTCTCACCATTTCCCAAAACACTGCTACTTGGTGTTTAGTAACTCGAGACAATGTGATAGGATAATAAAGGCGACATTGCAACACACGTTTACCAAGAATCTACTGCGATCATGGCAGAGGTAAACAGCTTCAGCTAAATCTAATGGGTTTTGCGACTTAAATATTTTTACAGTATTCATATTCCAGATGCTGAACAGCTCACATGGGCATTCTAGATGATCTTAAAACGGAACGAAGCTGAACATTACTCATTACGCAAAAGAAGGTTATCGTTTATCCTACCAAAATCTCGGGCCATACTAACATCAAGATTTTTACTTCACATGTAGCCGTTTGCATGTATGGATCAAAAATGGCAGGCAGATCGATCTCGAAGTAGACGAACTATTGCAGTACTTAACGCTGCTTGCACGATTCACGCCCTATTTCAGAGTGTCTGGACATGGTCACAAACGGAATTCTGTGCAAGATTGATCAGTGGGTTTTATTAAAGCAAAGATTGCGACGCGATCTCTCAATGTAAATCGCGATTCACACTGAATTGTATTGCCTGCCATAATTACGTTATCACGCGGATTCTGGATGCACATTCGTAGCGTCGTTCATGTACGGAAAGTACTTGTTTCTGACGAATTTCACTCATCAGGACGGTCCCTGTAAAGTGTGTTAACTAATCTGTAAGTTTGGCGTTACTGAAAATTAATGGTTCATAGACCACATTCTGAACAAACAGAAGAAAAAGCTGTCGTAAGAAGAAGCAGGGTCGCAGCGCATTAAAATATCTGATGAATCGGTATATTTGCTTAGTATCCGCTAGTAGTGCTTACGATTTGTCAAAGGGAACACGTGCGATTTCGGATCTCTAGCAAACATGATCAACTGTGAGTGTCAACAGTTCAAACTAATATCCTGAGCGTACAACCAGTTTGAGTGTCTCATTTTCGGCGGAGCTCTACAGTCTCCCACTTATGCTGAGATCCGCAAGCGGCTTTTAGCTAAGCTGGAGTAGGATCCAGATCTGACATGCAATCACGTCAAATCACGTATAAATTTGTCTGCAAACTTAGTTGCATGATTATATGTAAAAGCGTATTCAGAAACGTGATGCATTTTGGATCTACTGTATTTGAATCTTCTGTGTCTGGACTGGATTGGCAAGTTGCAACTCATTGATGGTCCCATGAATCGGATCTGCAATCGAGTCCGAGCAAGTTCAGAGCCATCAACAAAATTCATTGAAGACGTGGCAATTCGCCGGAGCAAAAATTAGCCTGTCTTTCGGGACAAAATATGCTAACGTAGGTAATTATAGGTAAGACTTAACCAGCGACAAGGAACCAAACTAGGACAAGGACATAAGACCGTTGCCGTATACAGCTATACCCACTGTTGATCAAGAAGTAGATCGATAAGAACCAGCCGGATTCATTACACATGTCAACTGCTCCTCGTGAGCCACACCCATTATCACAGTGAAGAAAGTAAACGACAAGTATAGAGTCTGTACTGATTTCTCGACTGAAATAAACGATGCTCTCGACGGCCATAAGTACCCAGTGTTCGTACCGGAAGACATCTTGGCAAAACTGAATGGTAGTAGGCGTTTTCACAACCGCAATATGTCTGATACTTATCTCCAAGTGGATGTTGCAGAAGACTGGAAAGAGTTGATGTGGATCAAATTTCACGTTGACTTACTCCAGTTCAACCGCTTACCCATGGTGTAAGAATAGTGTCAGCTAATTTACAACAGTTCATCCATACCATGCTTGCAGGAGTTTTGGAGGTGCTGCATATTTGAATAATATCATAGTGATGGGTCGTTCACCGGTAGAGAAATTTAATATACTGGATAAAGTGTTTGGTTGTAATTGGTCGTATGGTTTCCAGATAGGTGAGGAAAGATGGACATTCCACACGGTTACCAGAAGAAACCTAAGTTTTGTCATCACGTAGGATGAAAGTCGATGCCTCAGACCAACCAGTTCTTAACAACGAGTTGATGAGACATTGTGCTATTTGCAAGTCATTTACAAAAACAGTAAATAAAGGCTTTTGATCGACAACGTGAGCTTAGTCTATATAGGAATGTTCAAGATAACAGGATAACGAGTGCTGGAAAAATGTACAAAATACATGGCAACCGTAGAAGTGACTGTATAACTGGGAGCGTATTTATTATCTTAGGTGCGTATTAGTTGTGTTGCTTGGGTTTGTATTAATGCCTCAGCATTTTTAAATGTTTGATTGCGTCAGCATTGTGCGAGAAGGTTATTGACGTTCGTGGTTTGGAAGAGCTTTTCCGGATAAGCAAGGGGCAGTGACTTTATTTGTGACGAGTCATTTCTGCCACGTGGCATTGTTGTTCAACTGATATCTGTGGCTTACCACAGCCGGAAGTTCAGCGAGGCGAAAACCAACCACGTCTTGTAACATTGCCGTCGAATTATTTGCCGAAACGGGATAAACTCAAACGACCAAGCTGATACCATTGAGAGATTGTTGGGTTAGGGAATTTGAAAGCTAGCAAACGTATGTAAGCGATTGGCTACAATATTCCAACCAGGAGGACACATAATATGCATAAATTAAGAATCTCTGTAATTTTACGCATGTCTTGATGGGAACACCATGGCAAGCCCAACAACAACTATTCTCATTGCTATGTGTGCATTCCATATTTCATTTTACACGTTTGTATAGTAAAACATGACTCACGATTAAACCTCGAGATGCATAATTTGAACACGAAATTATGATCAGCAGTTAAAACTCTTTAGGATCAGCTGACTCCAATTAACCGAAGATCTATATTTCATTTCCAATCTTACTTTCGTTCAAACTAACGAGATGGAACAACATTTCCATTGGATACTCTTATTTCCGCTACATAGCGTACTCTTGTCAGCCGTTTATATGCAATTACGGAAATGGTTAATTTGCTTAAGAGGCAGTCAATTTGAAGTTAATTGTCAAAATTCATCTGACACTGGCCATCATTTTACTTAGGAAAATGTCCCCATCCAGACAGAGCGAGAAAGGCGATGAGTTCGGTTTGTTCACAAAGAGTGGGTTTCAGCCAAATGCATTGAGAAAATCTGCAGGCGAGCGGCGCTCCGTTGGTTGACCGTCCTAAACGATTCACGAATGTATTCACACATACGGTACACAAGTATGTGTCGAGTGATGGAATTGGCTGGTTGTCTCAGACCTTTCGGGCATTGTATGATAGGATACGATATACATTCCTTTAGATCAGCCTCCCCAGTTCGGCCGAAGACACTCCACCGCCAGTAATCAAACTTTTGCGTTTGGGCTTAAAACTAAACGTATTATTAATAAACATGTAAAGGAGTAACTGCTTTTGTAGCCGTGTATTGTATAGTATAGAATTTGGGCTATCTCTCCTAAAATATTCAATTATCCTACACCTGTGATTAGTGCAACACAGCGGGGAAAGTTCTAAAAAACCACCTAGTGTCGAACCCTTATCTTTGTATTGCATTTCAGTAAATTCTAACGTAAAATAAAGTAACTAGTTTTCTCGAAATCGACTAACCCCCGGAAACAAAATCACAATAATTGCTGATTGCACAATGAAATGTATTTTTTTAAATGATGGGTTTCAAAATATTCCTGTAATACTCACTTTGCGAAAGCTTAGCATGCCAACCTACAATACCAGTATGATTCCCATACGAACATGTGGACATAGTAGCATTTTCCCCGATGAGCTTCGACGCAACTATGCTCGCACTCCTCGTTCGCATCCTCCTTGGCGGAAAGTGCTATCGTGAAGCAAAAAGCAATGAACTGATATGAATTGAAAGAACATAGAGACATAAGTAGATAGCTTCTAGAATGGAAGTTATTAGATAAATCATGGGTAAATAAAGTTAAATATTTAGCCTGAGTTGACTGACAATGGTCGCTTGGCACTTACAGTGATTCTCAGCAAATTCATCTGAGTATGTTAGCCTTTATGTCTGGTTAAGATATGGTCGTAATAATAGGACGGTTCACATTTTGTGCAAAAGCAGGTATTGGTGGAATTCTGATCAATTGTTCCACTTTGCTTCGCAGT
>OX104069.1:6740826-6767269 GCA_944474145.2 Dicrocoelium dendriticum | reverse complement strand
GGAATTAACGAATGCTTCCTTATATTTATCTGAGTACTGATGCAAAATTACTGCGCCGATTCCCTGGCTTGACTTATCTGTGGATGCGACAATCACACTAGATGGATCGAAATGAGTCACAAGCAAGTTTTAGGACATGAATGCCTTGTCATGTTTGAAGGTATTCTGGCATTCCAACGTCCATTTCCAAGGTTGAACTTCAATAGTTAGCTTGTTTCGCAGGATGCTCTCAGGTTGAGCATCTCAAGCATTAATGCGCTTTAGTGAATGTTTAGCTCACATGCGCAACGTAGGGACTGTAGATCTGTGTGTTTAAGCACTTTTCTTAAGGATACGTAGTTTGCCTTACTGGATCGACTTTCATCCTACGTGATGACAAAACTTAGGTTTCTTCTGGTAACCGTGTGGAATGTCCATCTTTCCTCACCTATCTGGAAACCATACGACCAATTACAACCAAACACTTTATCCAGTATATTAAATTTCTCTACCGGTGAACGACCCATCACTATGATATTATTCAAATATGCAGCACCTCCAAAACTCCTGCAAGCATGGTATGGATGAACTGTTGTAAATTAGCTGACACTATTCTTACACCATGGGTAAGCGGCTGAACTGGAGTAAGTCAACGTGAAATTTGATCCACATCAACTCTTTCCAGTCTTCTGCAACATCCACTTGGAGATAAGTATCAGACATATTGCGGTTGTGAAAACGCCTACTACCATTCAGTTTTGCCAAGATGTCTTCCGGTACGAACACTGGGTACTTATGGCCGTCGAGAGCATCGTTTATTTCAGTCGAGAAATCAGTACAGACTCTATACTTGCCGTTTACTTTCTTCACTGTGAAAATGGGTGTGGCTCACGAGGAGCATTTGATATTTGCAATGAATCCGGCTGGTTCTTATCGATCTACTTCTTGATCAACAGTGGGTATAGCTGTATACGGCAACGGTCTTATGTCCTTGTCCTAGTTTGGTTCCTTGTCGCTGGTTAAGTCTTACCTATAAGTACCTACGTTAGCATATTTTGTCCCGAAAGACAGGCTAATTTTCGCTCCGGCGAATGTGCCACGTCTTCAATGCATTTTGTTGATGGCTCTGAACTTGCTCGGACTCGATTGCAGATCCGATTCATGGGACCATCAATGGGTTGTAACTTGCCAATCCAGTCAAGACACAAAAGATTCAAATACAGTAGATCCAAAATGTATCACGTTTCTGAATATGCTTTTACATATAATCATGCAATTAAGTTTGCCGACAAATGTATACGTGATTTGACGTGATTGCATGTCAGATCTGGATCCTACTCCAGCTTAGCTAAAAGCCGCTTGCGGATCTCAGCATAAGTGGGAGACTGTAGAGCTCCGCCGAAAATGAGACACTCAAACTGGTTGTACGCTCAGGATATTAGTTTGAACTGTTGACACTCACAGTTGATCATGTTTGCTAGAGATCCGAAATCGCACGTGTTCCCTTTGACAAATCGTAAGCACTACTAGCGGATACTAAGCAAATATACCGATTCATCAGATATTTTAATGCGCTGCGACCCTGCTTCTTCTTACGACAGCTTTTTCTTCTGTTTGTTCAGAATGTGGTCTATGAACCATTAATTTTCAGTAACGCCAAACTTACAGATTAGTTAACACACTTTACAGGGACCGTCCTGATGAGTGAAATTCGTCAGAAACAAGTACTTTCCGTACATGAACGACGCTACGAATGTGCATCCAGAATCCGCGTGATAACGTAATTATGGCAGGCAATACAATTCAGTGTGAATCGCGATTTACATTGAGAGATCGCGTCGCAATCTTTGCTTTAATAAAACCCACTGATCAATCTTGCACAGAATTCCGTTTGTGACCATGTCCAGACACTCTGAAATAGGGCGTGAATCGTGCAAGCAGCGTTAAGTACTGCAATAGTTCGTCTACTTCGAGATCGATCTGCCTGCCATTTTTGATCCATACATGCAAACGGCTACATGTGAAGTAAAAATCTTGATGTTAGTATGGCCCGAGATTTTGGTAGGATAAACGATAACCTTCTTTTGCGTAATGAGTAATGTTCAGCTTCGTTCCGTTTTAAGATCATCTAGAATGCCCATGTGAGCTGTTCAGCATCTGGAATATGAATACTGTAAAAATATTTAAGTCGCAAAACCCATTAGATTTAGCTGAAGCTGTTTACCTCTGCCATGATCGCAGTAGATTCTTGGTAAACGTGTGTTGCAATGTCGCCTTTATTATCCTATCACATTGTCTCGAGTTACTAAACACCAAGTAGCAGTGTTTTGGGAAATGGTGAGAGCAGCGTAAATTTAGATTACATATGCATCGTGGACTCACAAATGTAATCGATGACTGATCTGGCATTACTTGCGTTATATCCTGCGTATCCGTTGAAATTCATTAACTTATACTAGTGTAAGCTTTGCTCAGGTATTGTAAGGCAACTGGCAAGCGGTGGTATGTTTCTGGACCCAGCATTGTTTAAAAGATCCCCCGAAAATCATATGGCGTTGCATGTTGATGGCGAAAATGCCATTGTTCAATGGGCGCACCAGCAGTCTAATGCCTTTAGTTTGCTATGTATATGAGGCAGACTAGTGTGTATTCCGTAAGAACTTGGTGGGGAGAAGAAAATGAACCATAATCTACGACGATAAATGGCCTCGCACAGGTGAAACAATCGAACACGTCATTGACAACAATGAGTGCAATTGTAGACCTATTATTCTACCGAGAAGAAAAGCTTCTAGTCCTATATCTGTGATCCACTTCTGCATTACACATACACAAAGAGTGTGTCCGCTAGGTCAATATGTCGAGATCCACGGCAAAATCTGACGCGATATGCCGAAAAACTGCAGTCTAATCATTAAGCCACCATTTGAAGCACGGTCGACATTTTCCTCTCCGTCAGAGAGAGGATAACAAACCAATAATTAAACTCACTTGAGTTACCAGATTTAAGAATAAATTGGCATTTGGCAAGAAGCAAAGTGTAAAGTTTCGTATCCTATCTCGTTACCAAGAATGCATCCAAACGGAATTCAAAGATTCGTCATATATTTCTGATCTTATGGTGGCATGAGCCGCGTACATTTCTAGAAACCATTTGATTCCAAGCCAGAAGTTAGGCATTGTCTCTAATTGATGATGTGCTTGTTTAACTCTATTAGGTTGAATGTCTGGACTCCTAACAGTAATAGAATGATATGTAATGCATCGTGGCCATGTTCAAATGAATACTTCAGCTAGATGACCGGCATTTCGACGGTGCGCAGATCAAACTCCACGTTGTATACCTTACCGACTAGAGCTAACTGGTCGTTAAAATCTGCTTTCTCGTGTATCATTTTTGGGGCAACGAATGTCACATCAATATAGAAGTAACTGCTTTAGAGTAATATTAGGTTTGCCAGCAAAAATCTCCCTTAAAATAACTGCCAAAAATGCACGTCTCTATATTTGTTTTTCATTTCCATGTGGTATTCTGCCAAGTAACGGTAATCGAAATGTATTGAGCTCAAACCCAGAAAGTGCAAACACAATGCGGTAATAAGGCTGATAGACAGCACCCAAAAATCGTGTTCCTGAATTCGGAACCATGCCAAGTTCGTGGATACATTAACCCAAGAATGGTACAATGTTTTTCAAGTGCAATCATCACATCCGCCGCAGTGCAAAGCAATTTAGGTGCTTTTGAAACAAGGGCGGTGATTAATTGGAGGGTCAAGTTTGGACTTCACGTCGTGTGATTGGATTGCGACGAGCGATTTCAGTGTAATGGACCGTGATTCACATTGAAGTGAACCTCATTCACTGCGATCATTGGGACCGTACTAATAAAACTAGGAAACTGGGAGTTGCCCGCCCAAAAAGGATGATTGTTCTTGAGACTCTCATAACTCTGCTATTGTTGTTGGAAATTTCAGAATTCTATTCGCCCGTTGAGGTTCTTACTGTAATGGACTAAGAAAGACCGTCCAACTCCTCAACAAACTCAGTACTCTCAAGGAATAACATTTAACTTTATAATAATGTCTACAGTTCATACAACCATTCGACAACTGGATTATTCCAAACATACGGGAATCAGGGTGGTTGCGCATTAGTGCACGTGATACTCGGTGATTATTACCATGGTGGTAGAAAATTTGGGCAACTTCCATGCAGGCTTCTGTCAAACAACTCTGTGAGGCGTTCTCTCATTGCCGAATTAGTAGAGTACCTTTGCTGTATTAGAAAGATATCAACGCCTCTGTAAAGCTAAGATGGTTGTTGGTTTGAGGAAAACGACTGCAGTTTTAAGAACACGCATACTTTTCTGCGACAGCATTGAATGCCGCGTGCCTGTTAACAGTATAGTGGTGGCAGCAACCAACAAGTTGAAGCCACTCATCCAAGTTTTTGCCACTGAATTGACTACGATTATCCCTAACATATAAAGTCGGTTCTTCGTCGCGACTGAACGATTTGCGGTGAGCGGTAATTTTAAAGTCTAAATTAACAGATGTGGTAAAATCCACTTCTGGCCAACGAGAAACTGAACCCACTATTATCGATGCACAGTATTTATCCAATAATGGAACACAACATTTAGGATGTTCGCATTGCCTTACATGACATGGGCAAAGGTTTCCATTTCGAGGATTTGGGATTGTTTTATGCATGTATTTCTCACAGTGCATTGCCGTGCGGCAAATATAAGCAATCAGCTTTGTTAACTAAAACGTCAACCTAGACAAGTAGTTTATTTTTTCTGAAACAAAATAGCCAGAGTGTAAATGCCCCAACACAGCGGTTCGAAGTGTAAGATGAACAACAATGAGAGCTTGGAAACACACAATTCCATTAGGGTTAACGGAAAGTCAGTAGTAGAGTTTTGGAACTGCGGAAACAATTTTTCAAATCAAAATGACAGCATTTGCTGTTTGACGACAGAAAAGCATGATTATATTTCCTGGTATAATAGAGCAGCTGGGAGTGGATTATCAAAAGTAGTTTGTTCAAAAGGCATTTAAACTACCAATTTCATCAACATTAACCTGTGATAAATAATTGGCGTACAGAATGTGCTTAACAATCCGGTGCTGAATTTAATGCGAATATGCGGAAAGCCCTATGTTCCAATACTGTACCATTGCTGCCGAAGCATTAGCCAATGAATTATGGGGATTAAAAATGAACTTCACTTTAAATAAAAATAGTAAAATATATGCCAATAAGATACTTGTGAAGGTAAGAGTTGGCCAAATGCAATGCAAGCGCTGCTGTTTTGTTTGTTCGTATCCACGTTCACCTGGGCTGAGACGTCTGGAAATACGCAGTAGGGGTTACCTATTTTTATCTAGTACTGCACGGATACCAGTAGGTGAGGCCTCAGCAATTATTGTCGAGGGTTATTTTGTTGAAAATGGAAGTAAAACAGCATCCTAGTCAGAGATTGCAGCATATTGCTCAGTGAATTCTCATGGAGTTGAGAGCAAGCAAAGGTTTTTCTAAACAGTAATTCAAGCAAAGGCTCTGCCTTTACGGCTAATTTGAGAACACAAATTGTGTAAAACTGTCAAGACCGCATCAGGAAAAGAAGTTCGCGTATATTCTCTGGAAGATTTGGCGAGTAACGACAAAAGAGCAGGATTTGGGCGAATACCACTTCCGCAACGAGATAAACAAGGCTGGAAATTTTGGTGTTTAGAAAATACACTTAGACGAATTTACCGCCTCATCAAATGAACAAATCTTTCTTAAATATCGCAATAATTAAACCTATGTAAACGTTACAACATTTGAATGCAATTCTATGAACGTACCGTAACGTTATGTGAAGAAGATCTAATATTTTGGTAATGATGGGATTGTATGAAGGTAGAAATTCTACGTCAAATATTCAATTCATCAGCGTCACTACCGATGGATTACATTTGTAGGAAGGTAGTTTTAATAGCTTGCAAAGGAAGTATTGCTCCGGCTTTATTCGAAATCTGTCCTTTCACTTTGTAGGTGGGCATGAATTGAGCTGTTAATATTTCTGCGTTGAATGACTTCAGCTGAAAGCATGCGTTTTATTTCTTGATGTTATATAAGAACTGGTTTTATTTGCCGGCATACTTGACAAGTAATTAGTTACAATGCGAACGTGCTTCTACATTTTGATGCAGATTAATTGTTTTGGCGGCTCAAAACGTTTGCAATTACCTTATAGTTCCCTGTAATACGGACACCATTCAGGCAAGTTGTCGACATGGAATCATGCCGACTCAACCCGCAATAATCAGGTGTGTTGTACCGGAAAGCAAGGCGATTTTAAACACGAGATTCCTAAACATCGAAACGTTTTTGACACTAATTAGCTCTTTCAAGTTGTTGTCACTCAGCAACTCTCAGACTGTCGCGTTCATTTTATTAAGACGGATGCTGATCTGAAGCTGCGGAGCACGATGGTCGTGTTAGTAACTGTTGTTGTTGTTGTTGTTTTGTTCCTATATTTAATCCGGTCGTTTCCCTTTTGATTTCGTAAATACGTCGCACATCACACGCTAGGCTATATGATCGCCAAATTTTAATCTTATGCAACGCATTACTCTGGTGAACTTAAGTCCAGAAAAATAAACGAGATGGTCAAGGCAGATATACTTAACTTTGAAACACACTAAACAAGGAAAAGCTGGAAATGATAACAAAACTAAATATTTTACGTTCTAAAAATACATTTGTATTCCAACAAAAATTAAATGACAGAGCCGAATTCCATCATGTATTGCAATAAAATGAGTAAGCAAAGCAAATGAAATGTAATCAAAAAATAACAAGCGATACAATACGCACGAATGATCCGCGGGGCAGAAGAAGTTTTAATTTAAACGCAGCCACACGAAATAATTTACGGCTGCTTCCGGTAATCCAACTGACATAACCCAACAAATAAATCAGCAAATCATTCTACTAAGAAATAACGTTAAAAGTGTAAACTTATCTAAACATTTCGAAATTGAAATGTAGTCCTATAAATGTGAGGTACAAGAAACTAACACAAAACTTTGATCGTATTCAAGTGCAAAGGGTCACAATTCATAGCAGAATGTAATGAACTTTCGGAAGATGCCAAAAAAGCGATAGGATGTATATGTATACATATTTATTGCTATATCTTTGTTTGCCGGCGTCTGGTTTCCTAGTTGCGTGTCAGTGTAGCCTGCAGTAAACAGCTACCGGAGGCCTGAACCTACAGAGAGATGAGGAGTGGCCTGCGTTCCTCAACCCACAGCTCTAACAACACATCACATATCTAGATAAAACATTAGGATTGCAACCGGAAGGCATGCGGTTGGGAGCCACGGTTCATCAACGCAGCCGGCATACTCCCCTTTATAGGTAGAGACAAGCAGAAGGTATTTCGGGAATAAAGCGCACACAAGATGGTGGATGGACCCTAGTTTACTCCACAAGGGGTGAAACCACTCTTGGAGTCGAGCACGGTCATTAGGTCTGTGAACCCCTTTCCCTCCAGAAAGAACCAAGAGCCTCCTGAAGCCAGTATATCGGACGTAGTGGGTAACAGAGAGGTAGACACATTGCCAACATGCACAACAAGCGCAGCCACACCGGGGATGTAGGGCGGTAGCCAAACACCTGTAATGACAAGATCAAATAAAACAGATCGAAAACACCATACGAATATGCTGAATCTAAATTAATTTTTTTGAAAAAATGTGTTATCAACACACCCGCGATGATTTCACAACGGCAGAACAAGAGATAAAAACATACGCCATAAACGAGAAAAACTAAACAAAGTTAACTACCATCCATGTAAACGACTTGTGTAAGTTAATAGAAGATTGTTCAGGTGAACCAAAATAGTATGTTACAAGCGAAGCAGAATGGTAATATGGTAAACCAACCACCTAAAATAATCTCAGAACACAAAATTCCCGTTCCTTGATTCAAATAGAAACGCTTGCAACGCATCTATCAACGCTACAGCGGAGTTGATTACGTTCTATGCAGCACACGTGGTCGTTTAAACACCCGGGCCAGAATGGCCTCGCTCTTATCTCACTAGGCCTGCCAGAAACAGGCACTCGTAACCGCATGTGCTACATCAACATGCGCTCGAGCTTGATGTGGTACATCTCATCGGTACCTGTCGCTTCCGGAACCGCCTACTCGTCTCTCAACACAAGAGGTCTATATCTTACCATTCGGCAATATACTTCGAGATTAATTCGTGCCATGCACACCGACCAAACGCCTTCAATTCTAGAGTGATATTCTTAAATTGTTCGTTTGCTGGCACCGAAGCTTCGGTCTCTTTACAGGCCGCTTGCCAACATTCAACTGACCATTTAAAAGCGACTTCGGTATCCGTGCCGAATCCATATGCTACACATGACCGAGTCACCTCAAGTGTCGTAGCAAATGTATGCCGTACAATGCATACATTTCCACATCGGCGAAGCACATCCTTGTCTACGAATCCGTCTCATTCACTAATGCGCAAAATCCCGCGAAGACAGTGTTACTGAAAAGCTCGAGAAATCTCGCGTCTTGCCGGTACATTGACCACGTTTCGCTACCGTATAGGAGAACGGTCAGCACCAAGATATTGTAGACAAACAACTTAGAGCAGACGGTAAGCTTATGGTTGTTCAACACACAGTAATCAAACTTCCAGAATGCTGCCGTTATATTAGATACACGGAAAATAAAGTCAATTTTTATTTGCTGTTCAGTCGAAATAACATAAATAATGTACAATTACTATGTAATTTCCATTTAGGGGTTTGCTTGGGATACTGCCACGGCATCGAACACTGACAGGAGAATGACTAAGGTGCCCAAACAAAGGTCTTGAAAAGGAATAGATCTAATGGTAACAGGTGAGCGCCATGAGTCAGTAAACCGACTCATACGGAATGGTGTGTTCTGGATATTATCTAGTAGACTAGTGTTACACAAAGCCTACGCATTGATCGCCACTAAGGTGCGTCTAGAATTTAAGGACAGAGCACAACATTAACAGCAGCGGATCGACGCTATTTTGGAAGTGTTAGACATAGTATTCAATATGTTTCCTCTTCGCTTCCCATATTGCGTTTTCAATGGCACGGGTCTTTCATATCCATCGCGGTCGAAGTGTGCCAGAATGATTTACCTTCTCGGAGTGGGCAGATTCATCCAATTAAGCAGAAAATACTGCTTTTTACCCGGACACCAATACGTCAATGGTCGCACTGTAGTCATTAAATCAACTGGTATCTTCAAATGCAGCTGACACCTGTTCTCTGATACAATACCAGAGTTTTCCGAATGATACGAAATTACCAAAAAGAGTAGCAATCATCGGTTAACGGAAGGTAAGTATTACATAGATCTATGAACGTATGTGTGCAATTCGGTCCCCACCTACTTGTGAATAGTGGCACGCTCAGCTCTACGCAGTGCGCTTAAAAGGCGCAATTCACGTACGTCTCTCTGGTGTATTGACAGGGGCGAGAAAGTGGGGATGACCACACCTTGTGGATATACATCATTCGCACCCAGTGCAAACAGGGTGTCCATGTTCGTCAGCTAGTGGGTGGCGCACAGTGAGAGCAGCCGTTCACCGTTCCCATTGGCGACGACAATACCATAGTGCCCGATGATGTTCGTCCACACCGCGGCATCAAGCATAACGCATATGTCGAAATCACTCAGTGGGAATCGCCGGTCGACACGAGCTGTGTCATGTAGAACCACTGAGCGTATAACTGCTCATTCGCTTTATCATGCGAGTAATTGATAAGCTTACAAAACTCAAAGCATAGATAAATATTTATTATTTGTGAGCTGGTGCCCGTGAGCTCTCTTCATGTTCATGTGGAGCATTGGTGACGTTTCCAACGAAGCACTACTATCTCGCAGCGTGCCTAAATCGGCTAGCCCATCATAGGTCAGTCATCATCATCATCATCATCAACAGCAGTACATCAGCCATTTGAACTGGTGCTTCGCTGCCATACAACCATGAGGACCTATGAAATGAAGAATAAGAAGAGGGAGAGGAGGGGGACTTACCTGAAAACCTTAATGCCCTAAGCAAACATTCAGGGTCAAGGCGCCTACACCCTGTGTTAACAACATTCCGTCACAAACAGCTGGCTATCGTGCAAAGATAAGGCGGCATCGGCGAGACAGCTTCCTTGCGGCTTTCACTGCCACGCGTCATAATCAGCCATTACCCCGCAGATAACTCAGCACCAAACACACTTTAAACAGACAATCCAATTAGGAGAAGGCAGCAGACGCGCCACTGGTGTCGGTTGCGAGCCATGTCCTGTAAAGTCTCGAGCCAAGCACAAGGTGAGTCACGTGGGCTCCAACCCGGAAGGCGAGACGGACCAACGGCACCCAGTTTGGTCGTCAGTGACTTCATTTCCCGCTGCCAAGTCAACTTCTGTCCACCTCGAGCGTTGCGCCATCCGACACCTGGTAGACTGAACAAGGCCCTCCTAGGTAAGCGGTGACCAGGCATGCGTAGCACGTGCCCGAGCCAACGTAACTTATTCAGTGCTATCTGTTGTTCTAGCGAGCTAGCATGATCATCACCACCTAGTACTCGCCTACGCACATCATCGTTGCGGACACGCTGGTGCCATCCGACACCAGCAATGCTTCGCAAACAACGATGATCAAAGACTTGAAGGCGCCTCAGATCTTCAGACCGAAGGGGCCAAGTCTCACTACCATAAAGCAGAACGGCCCTCACTGTGTCCTTGTATACACGGCCTTTTAGACGGAGGGAAACTCCCTTCTGTCGCCAAAGATGACGCAGGTTCAAGAAGGCAGCTCTGGCCTTTGCAATGCGTGAGCTCACGTCAGTTTCTATGCGCCCATCATTGCTGATGCAGCTGCCAAGATAATTGAATTGATCAACCATCTCGAGTTCCTCGTTAGCAAGCGTCAAGGGGTCATCGAGTGGCTGGTGGTCCTGCAGCAACACTTTGCACTTTGAAGGTGCGAAGTGCATACCAAATAATGGGACCACTCTGGATAGACTATTCAGGGTTGATTGTGCCGCCTCAACATTGTCGAAAAGCAAGACGATATCGTCCGCATAATCTAGATCAACTAACCGTTCACCAGGCAGCACTTCAACACCTACATCGTGAGATTCCGCAAGGGAACACTCCATGATAGAATCCACGACGAAATTGAACAAAAATGGGGAAATCGGACAACCCTGTCGAACGCCACTTGTAGTCGAAAAGCTATCCGATAGGGCACCATAGACCCTGACGCGGCCTCTAGTGTTCGAGTATAGAGCACGAAGGATGTTCACATATTTCGTGGGAACACCTTTTCGCGCAAGTATTTCGAACAGAATCGATCGATCGACTGAATCGAACGCACTCTTGAAATCGAGGAACACAGCTATTGTCGGTCTGCGGTATGCGTGGCGCTGCTCTAGCACCTGCCGCAAAGTAAATATATGGTCTATACAGCCACGTCCTGGGCGAAAACCGGCCTGCTCTTCTCTAATCCGAGATTCCCGTTCTGCAGTGAGACGACGAACGATAATCGAGGCCAGTAATTTTGTCACAACTGGCGTTAGGCTAATACCCCTGTGGTTCGCACAGTCTGTGCGACTGCCCTTTTTGTATATTGCCACTATAATCGATTCGCTCCAATTAGCCGGCACACTCTCTTCGTTCCAGATACGTTCGAATAGGGAGGTAAGTGCTTTGCAGAGGACCTCACCTCCATCCTTAAATAGTGCAGGTGGTAGGGAATCCGGGCCAGCGGCACGAAAACGATTGAGGGCTGTGATCGCGTTTCGGACCTCGGCCTCCGACGGAGGCTCTAAACTAACCGTCCATGGCTCGTCCTGCATCACCTGAGTAGGAAGAGGTCCGGGAGCAGGGGGCCAGCTGAACTGATGTTCAAAGTGCTCAGCCCAACGAGCCATACGGCGCTCATTATTGTGTATCAGCGCACACGCGCTGTCCCTGATTGTCTCACTGACGCCTGGTTTCCTCGGACCAGTGGTGTGGATTAGCTGGAAGAGCTTCCGGTAATTGCCTACTGCTCCTGCCTCCTCCATTTCTTGAGCCCGACTGGTCCACCAGGCTTCCTTGTCAGCACGTAGGCTCCGCTTTAGTTCACGCCTAATAGCCCGTCTGGTCACATTGTGTTCAGAACCAGCCGGAAGGTGCCTTCTAGCTTCCAAAAGGTTCACGGACCTCTCGGATATCCAGTGACTGGTGCGATGACGACTGATAGTGCCACAAGCAGATGCTCCTGCGTCGTGCATAGCGGCCGAGATCCTATTCCACTGAAGTTCAGTGTCATTAGGACAAGACAGCGAGAGTTCGCTATGCAGTGCTTCTTGATAGGCTTGCCTGACCGAGGGCTGGGACAATTTCTCCGTTGCCAATCGGGGGAGACGCTTTGTGCGCCTTCCGGTAAAGTTCATGGAGAAACGACAGCGCACCAAGGCATGGTCAGAGTCGACACAGGTACTCCAGTATGAGCGGCAATCCAGAATGGAACCGCGCCACCTGTAACTTATGGCTATGTGGTCAATTTGGGTCCATGGCTGACCAGCTACAGGTGGACGCCAAGTGGCACTTCGGCGCCCACTGTGTCTAAAAGCAGTGCTAGTAAGAAACAACTGGTGCTCCGCACACAGTTGCAGCAGACGCTCGCCGTTGTCAGTCCGTTCGGAGTTAAGTCCATACTTACCACCCAGCTGAGCTTCTGAAGAGCTCAGACGCCCTACTTGTGCGTTCATATCCCCTGCAAGTACTACAATATCTGAACTAGTAGCACTGCGTAGCAGCGTGTTCAGTTCGTGATAGAAAGTGTCCTTGACTGCATTAGAACTGCAGTCCGTGGGAGCATAAGCAGAAATCACAAACAAACAGCGTTTTGTTTTACTTCGCGAATTCACCTTAGCTGATGTAGTCAAACGGGCTGCACATAAACGGCTGTTCACCGGAATCCAATCAACCAACGATGACTCAGCCTTGGAGCTGAGAATGATACCTACACCAGCTTGACCCGTGAGTGCCGCATCGGCGTCTCCGGATGCGTGCAACCAATAACGAGAGGATAAGCCGGGTGCAGTCAATTCAATAACCCCGTTAGGGTCATTAATCCTAGTTTCGGACACACAACACACATCAACACCCAGTGTGTCTAAGGTGCGTGCGAGTGCAGCCTGCTGACCTGTTTGTCTTAGAGTGCGGACGTTGAATGTCGCCATGGTAACGGGACAGCGTGGCCTTATAAGGAACTTTTGCCGATAGGCGTCCGATAGGTGCTGTGGGATGGTGGCTGCAGATGGTTCTACTCCAGTAGCACGTCGGTTGCTGTCAATTAAGCTGGGAATTATAGAAGGAAGGTTAGTAATGGGGGCCGGGATGGGAGTAAGAGAAAAAGGTGGAAAAGAAAGAAGGGAGGCGCCAGCAGTAGCATGCTTTCGCTTATCCGCCCTGCTGTATGCAGCAGATAAGGCGACCCTTGATAATCTGCGCGACGGCCGATGCAGGATGAAATTTATGTTTGAAGAAAATGTCATGGTTGTATGTGGGCTGGGATACTGCCAGGGCGCCCAGACCTAGACAGGAGAACGATTAGGGTCCTCATCCAAAGCCTTTGGCTCAAAAGCCTGTCCGCAAGGCAGCGGGGAGGTGGCAATGATTTAGTTTTACAGAAATGGACGCCATCCCATTTCAAACCCCCAACCTGGAGGACCAGGAGACTGAGTTTGTCTGACCTCTCACCATTGACCAACCTGGTAGGAGTAGCTCTCAAGATGCTCGGAGGCATCACCCAGTATAGCTCAATGGGTCAATGAGGTACGCAAACCGTCGCACCACGTTAAGGTCCAGTCTCGTTGCGACGGATCATAGGTCAGTACGGCAATATCAATGCAGTAACGTGCGAGTTCTATCCTAACCAGTGCAGTGACTTGCTCGGGAAACTTGCTGGGTAGTAAGCGATTGCGACGGGTAATCGCTCATGGGGAGAACTGGAGCAGAGGAGGTCCTGGTTATTTTACACAGGGAATCGAATTGACAGTTTGTGATGGCAAGCGTCTGCAATGTATGCAGCAAATAAGGTTGATATTTTCGCTTTCCACCACTGAGTGAGGACCAACGCAGCTTCATATTATATTATTGGTTTTGTTTTATAATGTTGTTTTGCCAAGACGTCCAAATGCCAACAAGTAAACCAGTGGGTCCCGAACGTAAGTATTTGAAAGAAAGGTATTCCCGAAGGTTATCGGAAAATGCAAGTTGAATAATGGGACCGGCTCGCGTGAAATGTTGTCCTATCCAAGGCAAGTCTGGACTGATGTTTTCCGTCAAAATACTGCAAATGAAAATCAAATCCAAGCAGTGCAATGAGTACATCCCCAAACTAAGCAAGCGTTCAGGATACATCTATCCCCATAGACCCTGTGCCAAGCAAGTACTCACTCTTAAAGCCTCCGCCAAGTCCATTTTGTCTCGGTTAAAACACGGTGGACAAACCTGTATACAATATTCCAAGTGGGATCACTACAATACCCAGATTTAGTTCAGGCAAAAAATTGCGTCAGATAAACCAAATCATAGGGAAACAACAAAAAGCAGCCTTCTTCCAAATTTTGCCAGAGCGCAGTGATGATAAGTGTACGACATATAAGTCAACCTGCTGATTGACAACAGAGATTTCACTGCCGTCCCAAAGTATGCTGCTTGAAAGGACTATTATCGCCAATTCGGGGGAAATATCACTTTAACCGATTTATAGGCATCAACCATAAGTCGGACCATTCTCAGAACTAATCTAATGCATTCCTAATTGCCACCAAAATCAGCGGGATATTCACGGTATTCCAGGGCTTAAGATTGCCACTGAACATTAATGACGATTCTCCTCGCTCCTCCGGAAAGTCATTTACGTAAATCACGCACAAATTGGTCTCAATTTCGATTTCTGCAGGAAGCCAATAAGGACAGGTGGCCTGCGAAAATGATTACTCCCTACGCGTGCGCATCGTGCTCACCCGATTAGGAATGAAGCACCTATTTAAGGGTGCCATCTCACATCCAGTAGCATCTCAAATTTTGCGAGATAAACATGAGTAACAGTGTCAAAAGCTTTCGATTAGGCTAAGAATAGCACGTTTATAGCGTTTCCCCTGTCTACCCCTTCGGTCCAATTTTCAAAAGTCTGACACAAATACTCCTTGCGGAAGCAGTATTGCGCGGCACTGAGATTAATTATGTTCATGTGGTTCTTCAGCAAGTCACTTATCAATTTTCCAAACAACTTGATTTTAAGGTTAGCAAACTGATAGGCCAATTGTTCGTTAGCAGACTATTGTTACCGTTCTAAGAAGTCTGACCGATGTTTACCACCATGCAGTCAAAACTAAAGACCTAGCTGCCAGCGATTTTGAAAACACAAATGAGAGCAACACTAGTATAACGGCCATATCTTGCAACAGTTCTGGATGAACTGCATAAGGGTCAGAGGCTTTAGAGAGGTTTTACATTGCATTACTTAGACCAACCTCTCCGTTATCTAAAACTTAGTTCGTCAAAATTCCTATGGAAAAACTGAAATCTGCACTATACCTGTGTTAAAGTTGTATCAGGAGCAGACACAAGTATACGCTTCGGTAAACATACAAGCCTTGTCATGAACGGTGTGCTCACTTGTATCATCTGTTCACATTGGGGCTCGTATGTAGATATATACCCCCTGTGCTTTTACGTTAGAAGATAACTTGGAATTTTAGTGGCCGAATCCGTTAAATCATTTTTGTGTCATGCTGGCAAAGCCACCAAAGTTAGAAGTGCTCTAATTTCCTTCTTCTCGAAATCACAAATACACGCGTCTTCAGCGATAGCATTTATTCACCGATTGAATTACTCACCTAGTGATCTACCTGCGATTAGTGTCATGAGTATTTCCACTCGTGAAAATTTGAAATAAAAACATTTTTCCCGCAAGTGACATACCCCGTTAGACGTATCCGAAGAAAAGTGAGAAAAGTTTGCCACAAACAATTATAAATTGTCAAGGAGCATAGTGCTGCATAGAGGGTTGCTTTGTGGAAGCAACATTTCGCGGGTATGAGCACACCGGTATTTCTCAGCTTAAATGTCCTATCATTTATTGTGAGGATGGAAGACCGTTAAAGCAACTTCGTTGTCGCGAGTATATGCAGCGAAGAGGACTTATGCTACCTGAATCCTGGTTTCACAAGATGTTGAATACCTTATCGTAGCTGTAGACGGTTTTATTTACCACCTTGCTGATCGCCCATGCATTTTCCGCAACCGGAGTGGTGTTGTTATCAAATGTATGAAAGCTTTTTTGCGTTTAACAATGAAGAAAATGTTCTGCTATATGCTGCATCGTGTCGACTGCTTAGTTCAAACGTGGATACAACACAATCTTGCTAGCCAAATATATAATTCCCCCAGTTTTCCCAGCTCAGAAGCAGTCCAATTTGACGATGAATTCACGGCAGCTGTCATTGTGCACAACGACCATTCCCTGTGCATAATTGTTGGCAATTTCAATAGGTTTAAAACCACACTGCTCACAACATGGACTAGAGAGCATGATGAAACCTCCTACAAAGCTAGAATTAAACTTTGGCTTTGTATTGGTTAACAGAATGCAAATATTTCCCGCCAATACTCGGGCATTACTTGGAAGCTCCGATCATTCGATAGTCAATCTCCTGTCATATACAGTAAAGCGAACACCAAGGACGTCAGTCGCTGCAAGGAGGGTAAGATTAAACGGAGATAAACAAATCCCCAAACACAATAAATTGAAGTAAACGGTTGCCTGTAGCTTTCAAACAGCTTTTCGACACAGATGTCTCAATATATTGTGGCCGGATGGCAAAGTACCTGAATTCAGTAATTTGAGGGTCAAGTTTGGATTACACGTTGTGTGATTGGATTGCGACACGCAACCTCAATATAATGGACTGTGATTCACATTGAAATGAACCTTAGTCACTGCGATCGCTGGGACCGTATTCAAAGTATATGGAAATTGGGTATTGCCCACCCGAAAATACTGCACAACCACGACGCGTTTCGATGTAATTTTTCATCTCATCAGGTGGAGACAGCAGGATTTGAACCCAGGACCATTGGAATAGCAGCCAACACTACTACCCCTTTGGCTACCGGGTCACGATGGGCAACACATTTTGTCACAACGGTAGATGACTAATTGGAGGGTCAAGTTTGGATTACACGTTGCGTGTCGCAATCCAATCACACAACGTGTAATCCAAACTTGACCCTCCAATTACTTATCTACCGTTGTGACAAAATGTGTTGCCCATCGTGACCCGGTAGCCAAAGGGGTAGTAATGTTGGCTGCTATTCCAATGGTCCTGGGTTCAAATCCTGCTGTCTCCACCTGATGAGATGAAAAATTACATCGAAACGCGTCGTGGTTGTGCAGTATTTTCGGGTGGGCAATACCCAATTTCCATACCTGAATTCAGTTTTTATCTTTGCTGCCCAATGGAATCTATTCTCATGCGTGCAGACAGGTTCTCCTCACCAATCATCTAATGGCTACATCGAATTAAGAAGAGAGCCATCGGTAGTTTCTTTCTTTATGCATCAGAGAAGAAATTCACCACCTCAGTCATGCCAACGTATAAACAATGTTGGAGAACAATAAATGATATGAGTAGGCAGATCATGAAAAATTTAGTGGAAGCGCTCATCTTAGTACAAACTCTGACAAACACGTAGAAGATTAATAGCGCAACTTCTGCTCCTCCAGCATTGACTTACTCCCCAACTCATCATCTGTACAGATTCAGTAGCCTACAGACTCATGGTCATTTGTTGATGCAGCGGCAATTTACAGGAAGGTTAACTTGCTGAACGCAAGCAAATCAGGCGGCCTTGAACGGTTGTCTCTTATTAGCCTTAAAGAAACTGCAGCTTCACTAACTCAACCGCTATTTGAGTTGTACACCAAGGGCATAAACCAAGCTTGCACTCTGGTGGTGAGCTGCAAAAATAGCACAATCATAGAAGAAAGCGACAAGACAATATCGAGTTAGTGCGTGCAATTCAGTGGTTTACGGGTGTTCAAGAAATTCATTCTTGAAATATTGCTAAACCAACCCTGTCTGAATGACAAATCTATTTACATTCCGAAGTTTGTGATCAACACAACAGGCAGTGGATTCTCTAATGTACTCTGTTCTATGATCGCTAGACATGAAAAGCAATGCAACACCTAAATGCTTCCTTGACTAGACCAACGACTTCGATTGTTTTAACCGAAAAATCTTATAACACGGTCTCCCGGGTTTTTATATTCAACCAACTACAGACTTCTTACTACAAGAGTATTTTGCTAAGCCTACTCAGAATACAAGGTTCAACGACAGGTGCTCCGACTTCCTACCACTTATTCTGGTGTTCTACAAGGATCCATTTTGACGCCACTCTTATTCTCCAAATTTGTCGGCTCAATCCCTGTCCCTGTAGAAGCCATATTGCTAAAAAATGCAGATTACGTACTGATTGACGCGAATCATCTAACTTCAGCCAATTCGACCACGCCGCAATGTTGACTGGATAAAATTGTGCAGTGGTCAATCTCCCTCGGCTTGATGTTTTATGCTTCCACGTGCAATGGTGTATTGTTTCCGCAGCAAAAGGCAGATCGTTACCAGAAACTTGTAGCTGACTGTTTCCAAGTTTACACCAGTAGTGAAAGCCTGAACCTCTCGACGTCAGTAAAGTATCTGATAATCACACTGAGCCATAATTTCTCGTGGTCAATTTACGTGAATGAAGTATTCACCAAAGTCAGGCGACTGTATTTTATGTCTCATGTCAACTTTCGTCCACAGTCTCCCATCAATTGATCCTGTGCTACTATTTCGCAAGTGGTCTACCACAGTGAACAGACTGTTCGTCTGTGATCTTTCCTGCCCTATTAGGTAAGCATTTTAAACTTCTTCGTAGGTTGCTGAAACCTATATCTAGATGAGGTGGCATACATAAACCAAACTTATATAAAATCATTGTATCTCTTCATGCACATATATCTGTTCGTGCACAAAACTGTCTTGGAAAAAAATCACAGATATCAGTCAACCTTCAAATAGCCTTTCATCCAACTGTAAATATAGTTCCACAACAAGATGAAACTACGGTGCAATATATATCCACGCGCGAACCTACTCCTCAACTGTCATAACGTATGTACGTAGATTTCTGCGTGATCCAATTGAACGAATCACAACCCGGTGCAAACCAACAAGACTCGTCTATGGAAAGATAATCCTTTGAAATTCATAGTCCAATATCGCCCAGAGACGACTACTCTAATCCATGGACCTGTGTCTTTAAAAACCTATGGATATTACATAGTTGGGCGCACCCCGAAATCCGTTTTGACCAACCTTATACAACCACCACAGCAAACAAACTTCCATGTTGAATAAAACCAATAACAACTGTCAATTGGCTACGCATAATTATCATCTTACACTCCACAACAATCACTGTAAGTGCAGAGATAGTGGAAGGACATGGACCAGTCGTACTATGTTACCACTCGCTGTTTTTCATGTTCCTTCAACCTCTCAAGCGGCTTCTAATAACAACAATTTTTTAGCCGCGAGGGGAATGGGCTCGCATCCATTCCCATCTCAGATACATCTGGCGAAGTTAAACACCTTTATACCACTCTTCCTCCAGTTTGTCCGGATGCCAAAGCTAGTCCATGGTCCAATCAACAGCAATATAAGCATGATGTCTGGGCTCCCGTTGTGCCCTCAACTGTCTCGTTATGTACACATGGCATGCTACCATTATCAACAAATCTTCTAATGGCTAACTGGAGCGCAGCATCTTCGCACTTACCTACCAGGTGCATCATGCTATAAAGCAAACATTCAGACGATCACACAACCGACAGCGATAATTCCCCAATACTTAGTACACTTTTAGTTATTCTGATTAATGTCAAATCAACAATCATCAACCTCTTTTTCTTAGCACATTTGCACAGTGAATGATCCACAAGCGATCCTCGTCACGGAACCATGTTGTTGCTCAGATACTCTTACACTCTACTCTGATGATTCCAAACTACCACCTATTTCGAAATTGTCGCTGGAAAATAATATGTGGAGGGTGAATTATATACCTAAGCAAAACATTTACAACTATAACTAGAGACAACCCACAGACAACCCATTGCAGCAGGCAATTGTAACGTATCTAACTATCAAATTATTCGTTGGAAATGTGATTCTGGTTGGATGGAATTTAAAGTGTGAGGGGAAGGGACAAAGAAACTCACAACACAACCGCCATTGAGACCAACTTCTAGCCATCTACATATGTGTGTCCAGCCAGACGTATTCATAGTCTCTGGGACTAAATGTTGCCAGGTTCAAACGAAGGACTTCATTCCTCTTGACTGAGGCAGCGTTTAGCCATTCTTCCTAATTGTTAATGCACACCCCCGGTTCGCAAACAATGCAGGCCGCGCGAGTTGGAGGGCTCCAATGCGCAACACGTGGCCTAACCATCCGAGCCTAGCGCAATAACGAACGTTGCTGAGCGGTTCACTTACAAATCCTGTGCCGTAAACAATGTGTAGAACACGCTCATTGCTTACACGGTATTTCCACTAAACATGAGCCAAATCGCGAACGCAGTGGTGGTCGAAATTAACTAGCCTCTTTACGACTGTCGATCGACTGGTACATGGTACGAAACCTACAGTAGATTCCGAAGTACGAGAGTAATATATACCGTAACCGTCGGTGCGAAATAATGTCTTGCAGACACCATAGACGGCGAATGCTAGCAAAAATGCCTCAAAATTTATGGATCTCGTATACGATTCCACCCTCGCTAAGGTACTTTTTGGACTTTTCTAACTTATTTCCACCAAGGATCAGCGCGGGTTGCTGTCTCTTCGAATCTTGATGGAAAGCCCTATTGCTGAGGCGATCATCTCGTGCGCCTCTCTTGAAGATAAGAAATTTAACGGAGCGGCTGCATTCAGCTGGGATGGTTTTGTTCTTCAAAAATGCCAAAGAAACTTTTGAAAATCAGCGACGAAAAACAAGGTGAACAAGTTGGGTCTAGTTGCAGAATAACCTTGTCTTAGCTTACTTTCTTCCAACGTAACGTGGTTATCCCCGGATATAACGTGCGGTGAGGTAAGTTTAACTTGCTCCGCACTGCTAAGTACCGATGCGGGAAATCTCGATTGCAGAATATGTCAAGTTAGCCTAGGATATAGAATAGTCATATCTTATAGATGCTGCATCTCCCTAAGTTTCACTCCTTAGAAAAAAAGCTTTTACGGTCCCAGTCTCCATAGATAGATTCCAGAGTAAAGCACCTACTCAAGAAACGGTCGAGATGCTGGCGAACCTACCATGCAGCTCTAACTGCTAATATCTAAGTCATTTATCATAAGAGTTGAATGAAGGTCAAGCAACATCAAGGGACTGCTTGTTTCCAATAACGGAAGCCTTAAAATGCCTAGGCCGTTTCAAATCCCACGAAGTTCTGTACTAAAATATTTCTGCATACTGGTTAGCTCAAGTGGATTTTTCAATTGTTTATTTGTTTTCCCAGCTTTACTCGAAGTTTCAACTTCGTGTACGCATCAATGAAACCATGCTGCAACGTAGAAACAAGCAGCCCTCGGAAATTCATCAAAGAAGCGTACAAAGATTTTGAGGTCTAATCCGTCCAAATATCTTACTAATTTACTAAAGCATAGGGTTCCGGTAATGTGACACCCATCAGGTCAGTAGTACTACGGATAAAACTTGCTTACTGAACACAATAATCATGCGACCTTCTAGGCATATATTTTTCTAACACCTTAATGATGCTAATATGACACACAGAGTTCACCTGCATAGACTTACAGGAGATGAGCTATCCATCATTACCTTTTTCTGAGCCCCATCGCTAGGGTGATGAAGTCTCCCATGCTGTCCTACTACCTAGATCCTGACGGAATACCTTATTTAGTCCTAATGCTAGGTGGTCCTGACCTTCCCGTCATATTCCCAAACAATTGTACTCTAACACTGAGAAGCAGCACGTTCCTTGTCACCTGAAAGCATGCTGTATTTCCATCCAGACACAATAGTGGGTGTCGCTGGGACAAAGGCATCTACCGTCCAAAAAGTCACACCCCATCACGTCGCGTGTGATTGAGAGGATAGTAAAAGAACACGTATATTGTATTTATGCTGCCGCATGGCCTAATTAACAGGTCAAAGCATGGCGTTTTAAAAGATAATTCCTGTTAGACGTGTCAATCCGTGTTTCTGGACGTTGGAACAAAACTAATTGATTCAGGTCATGCACTTGTCTTCTACCTGCTTGACAATATGATGGCAATTTATCGAGTCCCACATGCTGATCAGTTGACTAAACTTCAGGCATTCGGTATATCGCATCAGCGGCTGTTATGGTTTTCATCCTATATGACCGGGCATACACGGATCGTACGGCTGGACAGAGCGGAATCACAATATAGAACCGTCACTAGTGGCGTTTCCTAGACATTGTGCTGAGCGCTCTGCTATTCCTTCCGTACGTTAACAGCGTATTTTTATGCTTAAACCATGGAAGGGCGTCCCTATTTGCAGATGATATCATATATGATTTCTCACTTGAAGTAAATGTAACAAGTACTGGCACGCCTCATATTCAGAGACATCTTACTGCGTTAGATCTATGTTGCTACTCCTAGAACATGGAAGTCTATCCAGTTCAGTGCAACGTCATTTCATATCGTTCTAGTCTTTGCCAAATGTCTTGAGAAAAAGCGAATCACCGATTGTCAACTGATTTGTACTACGTGACCTCGGAGTACACTACTACAGTTCATTTCCCTCGCTGAACACGGGGGATACAGTACAGCCATGGTCAGAGAAATCACCGGCTGCATCTGTAGGTCGATGGTGTTCATGGAATCTAGACTTGTTTTGTACAAGAGCTGCGCTCGATCAATCCTATAATATTGCACCTTAGTACTAATTAACTAGCGGAAATATGACAGAATAACAATTAAGGGAGTGCAACTTTTATTCACTAAGCGACTACTGTAACCATTTACACTAAAATATCTTGGCAGATACAAATCTCTCCAGGCAGACTCACTGTGGTTTTGGAGAAGCAAACGTAGCCTGGCAAAACATGTTCAGATATTGTAAAACCAAAAAACTAAACACAGGTATTTTTCAACATAATGTGTATAATCCCTTAAGATTACGGACTAGACCATATTAAATTCAGCTTACCGATAACTTGTACGAGAATAAGCATTGGGTTCTTCAATTCTAGATACATATTCGCATGGAATGGACTGTAAATGGAAATCAGATCGACACCAATGTTTGCAGAATTCAGCACTTATTTGAGCAGATTTCCCGACTCAATCTCTATTGCCGAACTACTTAGGCTTGACTAGTCTGACGATTAGATATGTGAAGTCCAGAGCGATTCTATCAATAATGTCTAGCCCCCTTCTTTTCAGTACTTGGTTACAAAATACTGGCTCCAACCGACTCGGCTCTTCGTTGTAGGCGGGCTTCCAGCGCCAACTCCTGCTTATATTACTGAGCCAGAAACATCTGGTTGCCCAAAGAAGTAAGGGCGACTGTAATGTAATGCGTCACGCTGCGCCTTAGCTTCGTACACGTTCTTGCTCACGTATTGACTTGCCTCAACCTATTTGATTGTTCGCAGTAAACCGGCGTTCACCGCTTTCCATCACGCCATTTGCATTAGCTCTCGTCTCTTAGCAATATTAGGCGACTGATTCACCTGCGTCACGCAGGGTATTAGCGGACACATCAACAACCTAATCGCAACTGCTCCGGTAACGAAGCGGGTTCGCTTCACCAATCTCTCGCCTTTTATCAGAAGTAGGACACGCAAGCGAATGTCAACAAAGAATGCAGCATGGCAAACTTACAGAGCTCGACATTGTCACAAAACCTGAGGAGATTACCAGACCCAGCACAAAATGCAAGTTCGTGATGACTAATTGACTCACCATAAACATTTGGCATGTACCTTTGCCAACAACCAGACGCACCTATACAAGCATGTAAACACCACCCGGAAATTGTATTTCGGCATCCACCAATTAACAAGTCAGTCGGAGTGGCACGTAGTCCAAAAGGGGCGGACAACGACCTAAGAACGCAGTAGACCCCAACCTTCCAAAGATACGTCCTCCAGTGTTACATACCCACATCAATTTCCCAAACTTCAACACTCAATAACATCGATTTTATTGCCACAGATGTGTTGAAGAAACTACCCTCACTACGCACATACAATTCCTCCGGAACCAAATATGTTCACCCAAAGGCGCTGAACGCAGCCACATCAAAGCTGGCCACGTCCATATCACACTTCTACCAAAAGTGCTTGGATAAGCAAATTGTGCTTACTTTGTGGAAACAGGGCCTAATCCCTATTATTTTAGAAAGCGGTAATCGCTCGGAACCCGACGACCATCTTCCAGTGGTCCGCCTCTTTGTGCACTCAAAGCTGATAGAGACAATCATCGCTGAGGCGTCAGTAGACCAACTAGAACGCCACAACATCATAGCACCTAAGCAACTCGGTTTTCGCCAGAGCCCCTTAAAGCACTACAACCCTTTTGATTGCCTTTAGTAGTTGGACGGAAGCGGCCGATACAGGCAGAGGGAGAGACGTCAGTATACCCGAAATCTCCAAAGCTTTCGACAGACTAGACCACCGCATTTCGGTTCACAGGCTCGAAAGCTATGTATTTGTTGATGCTGTCCTTAAGCTGATCAGGAAATTCCAGCAGAATTGGGTACTGTAGGTCAGTTTCGATGTGCGCATTTCTATCCAAATAATGTCGAATATAGAGTTCTGAAAAATCAGATCTGGGGTCGCGTCTGTTTTTCGTGTTCAGTAACGAGCTTACCCGCGTTGGATTGTTTCAGATATTTTGCTGTTTGCTGACGAAGTTAAGATGTGGTGGACGATCCCCGACCAAGCAGATCCCGATGCACCTCTACGAGACCTTCACAGAGTGGATGGGTGGACACTCAACTATCAGCTCCAGTTTAATTAGAAGAAGTGTAAGTTGTTTTACATCCACCAACAGCCGAAGATCACATAATAGCTTAGAGATCATATCCTGCAAACGGTCACCTAGGAGTGCGAACTTGTGGTACAAACCATGGTTGTTCTGGGCTTTGAAGAACAATCAGAGAACGGTTAGTTAAGAGCCTCCGTCGGAGGCCGAGGTCCAAAAAGCGATCACAACCCCCAAAAGTTTTCGTCCGCTGGCCCGGATTCCATCCCACTTGCACTATTTAATGTTGGGTGTGAGGTCCTCTGTAAAGCCCTGACCTCCATATACGAACGTATCTGGAAGCTAGAGAGTATCCCGGCTAATTGGAGCGAATCGATTTTATTAGCAATATAAAAGAAGGGCGGTAGTGTAGATTTTGCTAACCATAGCGGCATTAATCTAACGCCAGTTGTGATAAACTTATTGGCATCGATTACCGTTCTTCGCCTCACTGCGAAATGGGAATCTAGGATTGGAGAAGAGCAGGCCGGTTTGCACCTAGGAAATGGCAGGAACGAGAATATATTCTCTTTGCGGCAGATGCTAGTGCAGCACCACGCAGACCGCAGACCGACAAAAGCTTTGTTCCTCGATTTGAGCAAAGCATTCGATTCAGTGGATCGATGCATTCTGTTCGAAATACTTGCGCGGAAATGTGTCCCCAGGAAATATGTGAACATCCTTCGTGCTCTATACTCGAAAACTACAGGACGCGTCATGGTCTATGGTATCCTATCGGATAGCTTTCCGACCACAGGTGGCGTTGGTCAGGGTTGTCTGATTTCCTCAATTTTGTTCACTTTCGACATGGGATGTACTTTTGCGGAATCTCACGATGTAGGCGTTAAAGTGCTGAGTGGTGAATAGTTTGTGGACCTAGATTTGGCGGACGATATTGCAGTGCTTTTCTGCGATGTTGGGGCGGCTCAATTAACCCTGAATAGCCTGTCTAGACTGGTCCCATTATTTGCTAGGTCGTTCGCACAATCAATGTGAAAAGTGTTACTGCAGGACCACCGGCCACTTTATGATCCCTCGACCATTGCTAACGAGAATGTCGAGGTGGTTGATCAATCCACCTATATTGTCTGCTGTACCAGCAACGATGGGCACACAGTAAATAAGGTCAGCTCACGCATAGCAAAGGCCAGAGCTGCGTTCTTGAACCTGCGGCATCCTTGGCGACAGAAGGGAATTTCTCTCCGTCTGAAAGCTTTTTTGTAAAATGCCACAGTGAAGGCCGTTCTGCTCGATGGTAGTGAGATTTGGC
>OX104069.1:6710752-6740783 GCA_944474145.2 Dicrocoelium dendriticum | reverse complement strand
AACGAGC
This sequence comes from Dicrocoelium dendriticum, assembly GCA_944474145.2. NCBI lineage: Eukaryota > Metazoa > Platyhelminthes > Trematoda > Plagiorchiida > Dicrocoeliidae > Dicrocoelium > Dicrocoelium dendriticum. The sequence goes on along the minus strand of OX104069.1, from coordinate 6,740,776 downwards.
GTAGGGTTGGAATGACAGTTGGGTTGGTATAACAAGCCGCAGCCAAATAACGTTGCCGTCCTGGTTTTGTACGTGCAGTTCAGCTAAACGAAATATTTGCTTTGTATGTTCCGCACCCGAGGGAGGTGAAAAAAGTCATTCGTCAGATCCCTTTGCAATAATCTGTTTTATGTCTTTAAGCTGTTTTGTCGAACGACGAATACTTGTTGAATACAGCAAGTATTACGTGAGCAATCTTTCTCAGATGTGTTTTAGTACATCGCTCTTTCGGCTTGTCCCCATGATTAGTATTCACGCAGTATCAATCAATTGTTTGTCAATAGTATATCAAAACATTGCATCATTATAGGATACTGAGAAGTGTAGTGTATTTTATTCGCAATTTCTAGTTTAAAAAGCTAATCTCAGAAGTTATACATAGCCCAACTGCCGCTTCTGTTAGAGGTACTACTGGGCATCCCAATTTCATTCCTTGGTCCTTGTGCATTAATTATTTTAAATGCTCAGTTTACTCCTAACAAAATGTAGGTTTCTCAATATGGAATCTGAACAAACAATCAAAGGTCTGAAGCACATGGATGATTTTAATATTACCTTGTCCTTGTTTTAGGACACACTTTTGTCAAAACTTGCTCACTGCATAAGATGTTTTAATGTTCCAGGTTACGTGCGGGTGCAAACCGTCAAGCTTGTTATTCAGGTCATTACTGCCCTCATAAAAAGATGGAGTGTGCAATTCGGTCTAACGGATATTTTGATGAGCTCACCAGACCACTTGGTTAAATAGGCATAATTTCACTATTTCATATATAGGTGATACTGATAATTTGCCAGCGGAATCATGGCTTTATAGGAAAACATTTTAATAATAACAAAAGCGAAATAAGAACAAAGGCTTTCTGTCTACATTATCACTCAACATTTTTAGAAATCTTTTCAGTTTGTGCTTTTTTAATGGGGAAGAAAAAGGGAAACCGCAACACACCCATGCACGGGTCCGCTATTGTCATCGATCTTGAGCTATAGCTTCCAAGGTCTTTAACAAGCGAGTATCCTCATTTCTCGGATCCCAACCAGGTAGTCGACAACAACCGGCCAAGGCCAACTGTTTCCTCAAATTTTTAATGCAACTTCTCCATGTTGTAGGCTGTCCACCAGACCGTCTCCTCCAGTCCTGTCCAGCAACTGTAAACCACGCACGGCACGGGTAACGCTGGACAGGCATGCGCAATACGTGTCCCAAACGTCGCAGTTGACGCAGTGATACCAGCTGTTCGAGCGAGTATCTTACACGTCCCGAGACACGCTGTCTAACTTCCACATTGCTTACATGGTGCTGCCACCACACACGGGCAATGAATCGCAGACAGCGGTGTTCAAAGACCGATAGCCTGGTCAAGTCAGCTTTACGAATGGGCCAGGTCTCCCATCCGTACTACAGTAGAGCACGTACAGCAGCACAATAGAGCAGCTCTTTGATAGAGAGACTAAAGTGGTGACGAAACCACAAGTGCCTCAGCCTAGAAAAGGCGAGGCGTGCTCTCAAGCTGCGTATCAAAATCTCTTCTCTAACAGCCCAGCCAGCAGTGAAGCAACTTCCCAAGTGGACAAAGCTCTCCAAAACCCCCTAATATCTTACAACCAAGATTGAGTGAGGCAGTGGCACCCGCCAGGCTTGGATGAGAGACTTGCATTTAGTTGGCGAAAATTACATACCATAATTTGATTCCTCAATCTCCAAGCGGTTTAGTTCACACTGGACGAGGTGCCGATCGTTACCCAGCAAGACGATATCATCAGCATAGTCCAAATCAGCAACTTTATTACTTGGGAGGAGCTCAACGCCAGCTTTCAACGAATCATTCATCCGACAAATAAAGTATTCGAAACATATGGAAAACAAGTTGGTAGCGAATTACTCCAAGTGATGGTCGGTGATTATTACCGTGATGGTGGAAGATTTCGACAAATTACCGACAGAACATCTTTGTCCCAAGCAGACGTCTGTTGAAAAACCCTTCCAGGCTTTCTCCTATAGTCGAATTAGTAGCGTTCCTTTGCTGCATTAGGAACATGTCAACGCCTCTGTAAAGCTCAGAAAACCTAGTTGGTTTGAGTTGAGCGACTGCAATTTTAAGAACACACATAATGTACTGCGACAACATTGAATGGCGGTTGCATGGGAGCAGCATAATGGTAAAAGCAAGTAACCAGTTGAAGTCACTCATCCAAGCTTTTACCAATGAAGTGAATACCATTGTCCGTATCGAAAACAGTAGCTTCTCCTTTATGACTGGACGACTTTAGTTGAGCGGTAGTGTTGAAGTCTAAATTGGCAGATTTGGTAAAATGTACTTCTGACCAACGAGAAAATGAATCCACTCTTGTCAATGCACAGTATTTATCCAAAATTGGAACATAACATTTAGCATGTTCGCATTGCCGTGCCTTACATGAAGTGGGCAAAGGTGTCCATTTCCAGGGTCTGGGATTGCTTTGTACGTGCAGTTTGCACAGTGCTTTTCAGAGCAGTGAGAATATCAGCATTCAGTTTTGGTCACTATAACGTCAACCTACACAATTAGTTCGTATTTTCTAAACCCAGATATTCAGAGTGTAAGTCCTTCAAAACAGCATTTCGTAGTACAGAATGAAGAACATCGCGATTTTGGAAACACAGAAATTCATTAGGATTAACGGAAAGTCAGTAGCACAGCTTTGAATTTGCGGAAAGTGTCTTTTTAAATCAAAATGCCAGCCTTTGCATTTTGACGACAGAAAAGCATGATTATAATTCCTCATACCACAGAGCAGCCGTGATTGGATCATCAAAATTAGTTTGTTCAAAAGGCATTTTGAAATCCCAATTTTATCAACCATAACCTGTGTTAAATAATTGGCGTGCGGAACGTGCTTAACAATCGGGTGCTGAATTTAATATGAATATGCGGAATGCGCTATGCTCCAATGCTGTACCATTGTTGCGGAACCATTAGCCAATGAATTATGGGGATTAAAAATGAACTTCACTTTAAATAATAATAGTAAAATGTATGCCTATAAGACACCTGTGTAGGCAAGAGGTGGCCAAATGCATTGAAAGTGCTTATATTATTGTTTTTTCTTATCCACGTTCACCTCGGCTCAGACGTCTGGAAATATGCAGTAGGGGTTACATATTTTTTCCAGTACTGCAAGGATGCAAGTAGGTAGGGCCTCAGCAATTATTGTCGATGGTAATTTCGTTGAAAATGGGCGTAAAACAGCATCCGTAGTCAGACTGCAGTATATTTCTCAGTGAATTCTCATGGAGTTGAGAGCGATCAAAGGTTATTCTAAACAACATTTCAAGCACAGGCTCTGCCTTTACGGCTAAGTTGAGAACAAGGGTTGTGTAAAACTGTCAGGACCCCATCAGGAAAAGAAGTTCGCGTATAGTCTCTGGAAGCTTTGGCGAGCAACGAAAAAGGAGCGGGATTTGGACGAATACCACTATCCTTAATAAGATTAAGCAGGCTAGAAATTTTGGTGTAAAGAAAATACACTTCGACGGGTTAACCGCCACATTAAATGAATAAACCTTTCTTAAATATCGCAATAAGTAAACTATGTAAACACTACAACATTGAAATGTAATCCTATAAGCGTACCGTAACTTTATGTGAAGAAGATCTAATATATTGTTAATGATAGGCTTATTATGCCGGTAGAAATTCCACATCATATATTCCACTCATTAGCGTCATCACCGGTGGAATACATTTGTAGGAAATTAGTTTGAGTAGCTTGCAACGAAAATATTGGTCCGGCTTTATGATAAATTTGTCTTTTCACTTTATAGGTGGGCATGAATTGAGTTGTTAATATTTCTGCGTCAGATGACTTCAGTTGAAAGCATGCGTTTTATTTATTGATGTTATATAAAAACTGGTTTTATTTGCCAGCGTGTCTGACAAGCAATTATTTCCAAGACTAACGTAGTTCTACACATTGATGCAGATTAATTTTTCTGGCGGCGTTAAACGTTTGCAATTAACTTTAAAATCCCTGCAATACGGACACCCTTCAGGCATGTTGTCGAAATGGAATCATGCCGACTCAACCTGTGATAATGAAATGTGTTGTACCGGAAAGCAAAGCGATTTCAATCACGAGATTACTGAGCACTGAAACGTGTTTGACACTTATTTGTTCTTTCAAGTTGACGTCACTCAGCAACTCTCAGACTGTCGCGTTCATTCTGTTGAGACGGATGCTGATCTGAAGCTGCGGAGCACGATGGTCGTGTTAGTAACTGTAGATCCTCAAACTTGGCTATATCTCGCACTGCTGCTTTCTTGGCACATATTTGCGAAATTATTGACCTGTTTTGCTCCTATACCAAATCCGGTCTTTCCCCTTTTGATTTCGCATATACGTCGCACATCATACGCTACCCTATATGATTTCCAAAACCTAATCTTATGCAACGCATTACTCTGTTGAACTAAAGCTCAGAAAAATAGCGAGATGGTCAAGGCATATCTATTTAGTTTGCAACACACTAAACAGGGAAAAGCTCGAAAGAAAAACAAAACTAAATATTATAGGCTCTAAAGATATATTTGGATTCCAATATAAATCAAATGACAGAGCCGAATTCCACCATGTATTGCAATAAAAATGAGTTAGCACAGCAAATGAAACATAATAAAAAATAACAAGCGATGCAATACGCACGAATGATACGCAGGGCAGGAGAAGGATTAGTTTAAAGGCAGCCTAACGAAATAATTGACAGCTGCTTCCGGTAATCCAAATGACATAACCCAACAAAAAAATCAGCAAATCATTCCACTAAGAACTAGCGTTAAAAGTGTAAACTTATCTAAACATTTCAAAATAGAAATATAGTCCTGTAAATGTTAGGTACAAAAGTCGTGTACAAACCTTGGATCATATTGAGTGCAAAGGGTTACAATTCACAGCGGAAGGTAGTGAGCTTTCGGAAGATACCGAAAAAGTAATGGGATATATATATATACATATATGTATTGATATATCTTTGTTTGCCGGCGTCCGGTTTCGTAGTTACCTGTCAGTGTAGCTTTCAGTAAACAGCTACCGGACTCCTGAGCCTACAAAGGGACGAGGAGTGGCGTGAGTTGCTCTACCCACAGCTCTAAGAACACATCACATATCCAGATAAAACATTAGGATTAAAACCGGAAGGCATGTGTTTGGTAGCCACGGTACATCAACGGAGCCGGCATACTCCCGTTTACAGGTAAAGACAAGCAAAAGTTATTTAGGGAATCAAGCGCACACAACGTGGTGGATGGACCCTTGTTTACTCCACAAATGGTGAAATTACACTTGTAGGCGAGAACGGTCATTAGGTCTGTGAACCCCTTCTCTTCCAGCACGAATCAACAGTCTCCTGAAGCCAGTATACTGGACGTGGTGGGTAACAGAGAGGTAGACACATTGCCAACATGCACAACAAGCGCAGCCTCACCAGGGATGTAAGGCAATAGCCAAACACCTGTAATGACAAGATCAAATAAAATAGATCAAAAACACCATACGAATATGCTGAATTTAAATTGGTTTTTGAAAAAAATGGGTTATCAACATACCCGCGATAATTTCACAACGGCAGAACAAGAGATAAAAAATAAGCAACAAAAGATAAAAACTAAAAAGACACTACCTACTATCCGTGTAAGCGATTTGTGTATGTTAATAAAGGATTACTCAAGTAGAGAATTGTATTAAGTGACAAACTAAGCAAAAATACAATATGGTAAACCAACTACCTGAAATAATCTCAGAACACAAATTCGCGTTCCTTAATTCAACTAGAAACCCTTGCAGCGTATCTATCAACGCTACAACGGCACTGTTTACGTTTTATGCACGTCGTCGGTTAAACACCGGGTCCGTATGGCCTCGCTCTTATCTCACAAACGTTCCTTAATCAGACTCTTGCTAGCGCATGTGCTACAGCAACATGCGCTCGAGCTTGATGGACTACATCCCATCGGTACATGTCGCTTCCGGAACCACCTACTCGTTTCTCAACGCAAAAGAGCTATCTCTTACACTTCGGCAATAAACTTCGAGATTAATTCGTGCCATGCACACCGACCAAACGCCTTCGTTTCGAAGGTGATAGTCTTAACTTGTTCGTGTGCTGGCACCGAAAATTCGATATCTTTACACGCCGCTTCTCAACTTTCAGCTGACCATTTATAAGCGACTTCGGTATCCGCGCCGAATCCATATGCTACACATAACCAAGTCATCTAAAGTGTCGTAGCAAAATTATGCAGTTCAATGCATACATTTCCACTTCGGCGAAGCACATCCTTTTCTACGAATCCGTCTCATTCACTAACGCGCATAAGTCCTCGAAGAGAGTGTTAATGAAAAAGCCCGAGAAATCTCGCGTCTTGCCGGTACATCGACCACGTTTCTCTGCCGTATAGGAGAAGGGTCAGCACCATGGATTTGTAGGCATTCAACTTCGAGCCGAAGGTAAGTTTGTGGTTGTTCCACACTCAGTACTCAAGTTTCCCGAATGCCGCCGCTGCCTTCGATACGCTGATACGAAAGTCAATGGTTAGTTGCTGGTCCGTCGAAACCACAAACCGGATGTAGCATTATTACGTAATTCCCATTTGAGGTTTGGACTGGGATAGTGCCACGGCGTCCACAATTGACAGGAGAGTGACTAGGGTACCCAACCAAAGGCTTCGAAAAAGAAATAGACCTAATGTTAAATGGTGAGCGCCATGAATCAATAAATCAACTCACACGGAATGGTGTGCCCTGGATCTTAGCTAGAAGACTGGTGTTACCCAACTCTCACCCATTGATAGCCGCGAAGGTGCGTCTAGGATATGGAATCACAGCACAACAGTAACAGCAGCGGATCGACGATATTTTGGAGGTGTTGGGCATAGTATTCAATACGTTTCACCTTCGCTGACCATATATCGTTTTCGATGAGGCGGAGCTTACGTAAAACTCGTTGTCGAAGTTTGCCAGAATTATTTCCCTTCTCGGATAGGATGATTTATCCGAAAGTGCAGCAAATACTGCATTTTTCTCGTACTCCCATGCACCAACGGTCGCACTGCTGTCATTAAATCAACTGGTATCTTCGAACACAGCGGACACATGTTCTCGGATTTGATACCATAGATTTCAGTATGATACGAAATTACCAAGAATAGTAGTCATCGTCCTATCTAGTTTCATCCTCTTCCTAAAATGATCTAGGTAACGAACGGTAAAGTTGAGTCGGTTCACGATAGGTAAGTATTACATCGATTTTTGAATGTATGTGTGCAATTTGGTCCCAACCTACTTGTGAATAGTGGCACACACAGCTCTACGCAGTGCGCTTAAAAGGTGCAATTCACCTACGTCTCTCCGGTGAGGGGCGAGAAACTGGGAATGACCACACCGTGAGTATATATATCATTCGCACCCAGTGCAAACATGGTGTCCTTTTTCGTCAGCTATTGGGTGGCGCACAGTGAGAATAGCCCTTCACCGTTACCATTGGAGACGACAATACCATAGTGCCCGATGATGTTCTTCCACACCGCGGCTTCAAGCATAAGGCATATGTCGAAATCATCCAGTGGGAATCGCCGGTCGACACGGGCTGTGTCACGAAGAACCACTGAGCGTATAACTGCTCATTCGCTTTACCATGCGAGTAATTGACCAGCTAACAAAATTCAAAACATAGGCAAAGATTTATCATTCGTGAGCTGGTGCCCGTGAGCTCTATTCATGTTCATGTGGAGCATTTGTGACGTTTCCAACCGAGCACTACTATCTCTCAGCGTGCCTAAATCGGCTAGCCCAGCATAAGTCAGTACGGCAATATCAATGCAGTAACGTGCGAGTTCTATCCTAACCAGTGCAGTGACTTGCTAGGGGAGGCGTGCTTGGTAGTAAGTGATTGCGTCGGGTAATCGCTCATGGGGGGATGTGGAGTAGAGGAGTTACTGGTTATTTTACACAGGGAATCGAAGTGATACTTTGTGATGGGAAGCGTCGGTAATGTATGCAGCAACTAAGGTTGACATTTTCGCTTACCACCACTGAGTGAAGACCGACGTAGCTTCATATTATATGTATTGGTTTTGTTCTAAAATGTTGTATTTCCATGACGTCAGAATGCAAACAAGTAAACCAGCGAGGTCCATTTTAAGATATTTGGAAAAGAATTATTCCCGAAGGGTTTCGGAAAATGCAAGTTGAGTAATTGGACCGGCTCGCGTGAAATGTTCTTCAATCCAAGGCAAGTCTGGACTGATGTTTTACGTCAAAATACGGCAAATGAAAACCAAGTCCTAGTAGTCCAATTATTACGTCCCCAAACAAAGCAAGCGTTTAGGATACTTCTATCCCCACAGACTTTGTGCCAAGTGAGTGCTAACTCCGCATGTTCATTTTGTCTCGACTAAAATATAGTGGACAAACTGGAATACAATATTCCTAGTGGAGTCAATGCAATACCGAGATTAAGTTCAGGCACAAATGTGCGGCGGATAAACCAAATCAAAGGGAAGCAAATTAAAGCAGCCTTCATCCAAATGTGGCCAGAACACAGTGATGGTAAGTGAACGACAGCTAAGTCAATCTACTTATTGACAACAGGGATTTCACTCCCGTCCCAGAGTATACTGCTTGGGATGACTATTAGCTCCAATTCGGGGAAAAAAACACTTTGACTGATTTATGGGCATCAACCATATGTCGGACCATTCTTAGAACTAATCTAACGCATTCCTAATTGCCTCCAAAATCAGCGGGATATTCAAGAGATTCCAGGGGTTAAGATTGCCAGTGAACATTAGTGACCATAATCCTCGCTCCTCCGGAAAGTCAATTACGTAGATCTCGTACAAATTGGCCTCAATTCCGAGTGCTGCAGGAAGCCAATAAAGACACTTTGCCTACGCAAATGACTACGCCCCATGGGTGCGCACAGTGCCCTCCCGTTTAGGAATGAGGCAACTATTTAAAGGCGCCATCATACATCACGTAACATATCAAATTTTGCGAGTAACAGTGTCAAAAGCATTCGATTAGGCTAAGAATAGCATGTTTATTGCGTTTCCCCTGTCTACCGGTCCGGTCCAATTTTCACGAGTTTGACACAAATACCCCTTGCGGAAGTAGTATTGCGTGGCACTGAGTTTAAATTTGTTCAGTTGGTTCTCCAGCGAGTCACTTATCAATTTTCCAAAGTACTTAAATTGAAGGTTAGCAAACTGATAGGCAAATTGTTTGTTAGCAGACTATTGTTACCGCTCTAAAAAGTCTGACCGATGTTTACTACCATCCAGTCAGAACTAATGACGTAGATGGAAAGAGATTTTAAAAAAAACACAAATGACAGCGCCACTAGGTTTAGCGGCCATATCTTGCAACAGTTCTGGATAAACTGCATAAGGGTCAGAGGCTTTAGAGAGGTTTTGCATTGCAAAACTTGGACCAACGTCTCCGTTCTCTAAAACTTAGTTCCTCAAACTTCCTCTGGAAAAGCTGAAATCTGCGCTATACCTGTGTTAAAGTTGTATCAGGCGCAGACACAAGTATCCGCTTTGGTAAGTATAAAAGCGTTGTCATGAATGGTGTGCTCAAGGGTCTCATCTGTTCCCGTTGGGGCTCGTATATATATATATATATATATATATATATATATATACTCTGTGCGTTTATGTAAGCATAGAACTTGGGATTTGTAGCGGCAGCATCCGTTAAATCATTTATGTATCATGCCGGCAGGTCCTACAAATTTGTACGTTATCTAATTTCTTTTTCATGGAAGTGCCAACACACGTGTCTTCAGCTGCGACATTTATTCACCGATAGATTTCTTAACCTAGTGATCTATCTACTATTATTTTCATGAGTATTTCCACTCGTGAAACTTTGAAATATATATGTGTTTTCCCGCAAGTGACATAAACCTTTAGATGTATCCGAAGCAAAGTGAGAAAATACTGCCACAAATAGTAACAAATTTGCTACAAAGCGGCGTGCTGCATAGAGGGTTATTCTGTGAAAGCAAACTTTGTCGTGTATGAGCATACCAATGTTTCACAGCAAAAATGTCCTATCAATACTTGGAAGAATGTAAGACCGTAAAATCAGCATTTGCCGTCGCGACTGCACGTAGCAAAGAGTAATTTTGCTACTGGAATCTTGGTTTCACAAAATGTGGGAAATGTAATGGTAGCTGTAGACGGTTTTAGTAGCAACCTTACTGATCGCCCATGCACTTTCCGTAACCGGGGTAGTGGTTTTATTTAATGTATTAACGCTTATTTGATGTTCAACAGTGAAGAAATGTTATGCTATATGATGCATCATGTCGACTGCTTAGTTCAAAATTGGTTACAACACAACCTTGCTAGCCAGATTCATAAGTCCCCTAGTTTTCCAGCTCAGAAGCAGTCCAATTTGACGATGACTTCACGGCTGCTGTCACTGTACACATCGACCATTCCCTGTGCATATTTGTTGGTAACTTCGATAGGTTTAAAGCCACACGGCTCACAACATGGACAAGAGAGCATTATGAAACTTCCCACCAGGTTAGAAGTAAACTTTGACTTTGTGTTTGTTAACAAACCGCAAATATTTTCAGTCATTACTCGGGCATCACTTGTAAGTTCTGATCATTCGATAGTCTACCTTCTGTCATCTAAATTAAGACGAACACCAAGGACGTCCGTCGCTGTAAGGAAGGTAAGATTAAACGGAGACAAACCAAACCCTAAACACAGTAAATTGAAATAAATGGTTGCCTGCAGGTTTCAAATAGCTTTTCTAGACAGATGTTTCAACATATTGTGGCCTGATGGTGAAGTTTCTGAATTCAGTTTTTATCTCTGCTGCCCAATTGAAACTATTCTCATGCGTGCAGACAGGTTCTCCACACCACTCCTCAAACGGCTGCGTCGAATTAAGAATAGCGCTTTCAAAGTTAAATATCCTGCATCGGTAGTTTTTTTCTTTATGCATCAGGGAAGAAATTCACCACCTCAATCATGCCAACGTATAGACAATACTGGGGAACAATAATTTGGTGAATTTTGGCAGATCATAAAAAATTTGATGGAAGCGCTCATCATAGTACAAACTCTGACAAAGACGTAGACGATTAATAGCACAACTTCTGCTGCTCCAGCAGTGACTCACTCCCCAACTCATCATCTGTACCGATTCAGTAGCCTACAGACTCAGCGTCATTTGTTGATGTTGCAGCACTTCACAGGAAGCGTAACTCGCTAAACGCAAACAAATCGGGCGGCCTTGAAATGTTGTATCCCATTAGCCTTAAAGAAACTGCAGCGTCACTAACTCAACCGCTAGTTGAGTTGTACATCAAAGGCATAAACCAAGGTTGCAGTGTGTTGATGAGCTGCAACGTAACACAAATATAGAAAGAACAAGTCAATATCGACCTTTTACGTGCAATTCGGTGGCTTACGGGTGTTCAAGTAATTCATTCTTGAAAAGTTGCTAACCCAACCCTGTCTGAATGACACTTCAATTTACATACCGAAGTTCGAGATCAACACAACGGGCAGTGGATTCTCTAATGTACTCAGTTTTGATCTCTAGACAACGAAAGCAAAGCAACGCGTGTATGCTTCCTTGACTAGATCAAAGCCTTCCATTGTGTTAACCGTGAAATCTTATAACACTATCTCCCGGCTTCTTGTATCCAACCAACCACAGGCTTCTTGCTACAAGATTATTTTAGCAAACCTACTCAGAAAACAAGGTTCAACGACAGGAGCTCCGACTTCTTACCACTAGCTCTGGTGTTCTACAAGGAGCCATTTTGACGCCACCCTTATTCTCCAAATTTACCGCCTCCATCTCTGTCCCTATAGAAGCCATAATGCTAAAATAAGCAGATTACGTACAAATCGACGCAATCATCTAACATCAGCCAATTCGACCATGCGAAAATGTTGACTGGGTAAAATTGTGCAGTGCTCAAGCTCCCTCGGCTTAATGTTTAATGCTTCCAAGTGCAATGGTGTACTGTTTTCGCTGCATAAGGCAGATCGTTACCAGAAACTTGTCGCTGACTGTCCCCGATTTTACACCAGCAGTGAAAGCCTGAACTTATCGACATCAGTGAATTATCTGGTAATCATACTGAGCCATAATTTATTGTGATCAATTTACGTGAATGACGTTTTCACCAAAGTCAGGCGACTGTATTTTATGTCTCACGTCTACGTTCGTCCTCACTCTCCCACCATTTGATCCTGCAATTCACCATTGTATGTGTTCTACCACACTGGACAGGCTGTTCGTCTGTTATCTTTCCTGCCCTTTTACGTAAGCATTTCAAACTTTATCGTGGGTTGCCGAAACGTATATCTCGATGAAGTGGCATACCTGAAGCAAACTTATATCAAAACACTGTATCCTTGCATGCACATATATATGTTCATGCACAAAACTGTCTTGAAAATACTCACAAATATCAGTCATCCTTCAAATAGCCTTTCATCCAACTGCAAATCTAGTTCCTTAGTAATACGAAACTACGGTGCAATATATACCCACGCGCGCACCTACGCCTCATCTGTCATAAATTATGTAGCCAGATTTCTGCGCGATCGAATCGAACGAATCACAACCCGGTCCGAACCAACGAGACACGTCCAAGGATGGACAATCTGATGTAATTCATAGTCCACTGTCGCCCAGAGATGACCTCTAATCAAGGGTCTTGTGTCTTTAAAAACGTATGGATACTACATAGTCGAACGCACCCAGAATTCCCTATCGACCGACATTCTACAACCACCAGAGCAAACAAACATCCATGTTGAATAAAACCAATAACGACTGTCTCTCGGCTACGCCTAATTATCATCTTACACCCCACAACAGTTACTGGAAGTGCAGAGATAGTGGAAGGATATCGACTAATATGAATATGTTACCACCCGTTGTTTTCCATCTTCCTTTAAGCTCTCAAGCGGCTTCTACCAACAACCATCTTTTAGACGCGACGTGAATGGATTTGCACCCATTCCCATCTCAGATACATCTGGAGGATGTTGACACCTTGATACCATTCTTCCTCCTATTTGTCCAATGGACAAAGCTAGTCAATTGTCAAACCAACACAATCTAAGCATTCTGTATGGGCTCCCGTTGTGCCCTCAAGTCTCTCAGTATAAACACATAGCATGCTACGATTATCAACAAACGTTATAATGGCCAACTCGAGCGCACCATCTTCGCACTTATCTACCAGGTGCACCATGCTAAAAAGCAAACATTCAGACATTCACACCACAGACAGCGATCATTTCCCATTACTTAGTACATTTTTAGTGATTCTGATTAATACCAGATCAAAAATCAACAAACCTCTTTTTATAAACACGTTTGCACGGTGCAATGACCCACAAGCGATCCTCGTCACTGAACCATGGTTTTCTTCAGACACACTTGAATCTACTCTGATGATTCCAAACAGGCACCTATTTCTAAATGATCGCTGAAAAAGAAAAACTGGAGGGTGTATGATATACCCACGAAAAACCTTTTCAGCTACACTTATAGACCACTCAAAATTGAAAAATATCCCTGAATTTATTTGGCTGTCAGTTGTGGGTGTCTCATCTAACACACTGCTCGCATGTGGCTACCACCCACCGAATGCGCCTAACGTAAGAATCACCAACATCACTACTGCATTTGACTTCGCATTAGAGTTGTCGCACAGCCAGAAGATTATTGCCGGCGATTTCAACCTACCGAAAATACGCTGGTCATCGCACCCAATGTATATCTTGCACGCCTCTTTTCTTTCTTGCATCCGAGCTGGGGGCTTGGCACAAAAACGGATGATCAGTCGAAACAAGTCGGTCAATGTACTGGACTTAATATTCACATTGGGTTACCCAATCCACATACCGAGATCTTAAAAAATCTCCTTGGAAACGACCATAAAATAATCGCACTCAGTTTCCAAATAAAAATGGTCAATAAAATCGCCTCTACAACGCCAATTGCAACCCATAAGATAAACAGGCAATGCTTTCAGCAATTCGTTCGTGTCTCCGTCTGGGATGTACTTTTCTTCTATCCCATTGTGTACACCGCTGTGGAGCATTTCTATACACAAATCCATAAACTATAGCCCTCTTTCCTCTACATTGTGTTCATGCCCCTCATATCTCTAAAGATTCCGTCGAGTACGTAATCAGCAAGAAAACCAAAATTTTAGCAACAATATACAGAAAGATCCACAACTTTGCAGTTGTCTTACAATTGCATAAATTTACCACCAGTTCAAACAGTCGCAATTAACACGATGAAGCAATGAAGAACGTACAGGCCGACGGACAAGCTACAAATCTAAGGAGATTGTCCAAATACGGCACCGTATAAACAGTGACTGCTCTCCTCTGCTTAATGAAATTGTTGATGATGGATGTCACTAACTCCATGACCCAGCGGAAATCCGTGAAGCATTCAGCGACATTTTTGCCGCTAAAATGAGTCGCGAAGCCAACTCGGTGCATATGTGCACAGAGCTCAACGAAACAAACCTCTTAAGCATAGTCGATATCTTACACACCGCTATCCAACAAGTTATCAAATTAATAAGGTCATCTTCCAAGATAAGATCTAATGGCATTTCCCTAAACTGCATTGAAGTAGGAGGGCCTGATGTACCATTGCTACTGACGAGCACGTTCACTCTTCCGCTGTAATCTGGCTATTCTTCAGACCATTGGAATACATCATTTTTTATGACACTGAATAAAGGAGGTCCCAAACAGATGATTGAAACTACCGACCAATCCACCACACTCCGATAATCGCTCGGCTAGTTTAAAAGCTTGTCAGGATGGAGATGATGAACTTTGTTGAATCTATTGGCCTGAACAGCAATTCGCTGCATGCTTTTCTCAATAAGCGATCGTGCACCACCTGTCAACTGCATTAACTTAAGCACATGTCAAAACCAATTGATTCCAGCTATGCACTGAATATCTTGTTTCTTGAGATACACCCAAGCGCTAGACCGAGTACCGCACAATCGACGGCTACAAAAGTTGGAGAAGTTTAGGATCCGAGACCCATTACTTGGTTGACTATCGTCATACTTGAGTGAACTTCATCAGGGCGTCACCTTAGGTGATGATCGCTATTCGCCACGCTCAATCACCAGTGGAGTCATTCAAGGTAGCGTGCTCGGCCCCTTTATCATTTTGCTTTACATCAGTGACATCACCACAAATGTAAAAGATAGTACGTCAATTTTATTTGCTGATGATATCAAGCTAGCATTTAAGTTTCGGCGTGACGAGATTCACGGGACATTACAGCTCATCCAAGATGATATACGATCCCTTGAGACATGGTGCTTCACATTGGTGATGAACCTTTGGGCTAAGAAACCAAGCATCGTGTCTCAGGCTGCTGCGTTCCAGAAGGTTCTATTACCCTAAAGCATGTATGCGTCCCTAAACAGTTGTCCACCAGAGATGTTGGCATTAGGTACTCGTCTACTTGCAAGTACCACGTACCAGACAGGCTATATTCAATGTATGAAACTCTATAGACATAACTAATAATAGAGTTCAGCTTTTCAATCTAATCACTCGCCCCATCCTCGAATACTACAGCATAATATAAGGAAATATAAGAAATCGTGACAGAATTGCTGTGGAGAACCTGTAGAAGTCACTTACTAAAGATCTCATTGGTAAACACTCTGCCATGGTTTATCAAGAACGTTGCAATAACGTTTATCTCGAACTACTTTGGATTCGATGATTGAAGCACAACTTGTTCCTGCTTTTCAACATATTACACAGAAAGACCTATACCAACCTGCCTACACACAATTTACAACATTGTTCAACTTGAGCGCTTCGCAACAAAGATTTTTCATTAAATATACTGAAGGCTATTAAGAAGGTCCACTGTAATTTCTTTCGGATCAGATACAGCTTCCTATGGAATAAACTTCTAATAGCACTCAGGTCATGTGACAACAGGGTAACATTTACTGGTAGACTTGCTAATTATCTTGATCTAACTACATTAACTCTATTTTACATGCGAAAACTCCCTCGATGAGCTATTCTAAGAGGGGCCCAAAAACAGCTAAGCACCACTGTTTTCTTAACTAGGCTTTGGCCTTAAACATCGGGCAGAACGTTAGTAGATGATACGCATATCGCTATACTACAACTCTGCATGTCACCCAAGCAAAAGCATGGATGCTTCAATAAAAATTGATCCGCGCCGCTGTAGAAAAGGTTTCACTTTTCAAGAAAATATACCGATTAGTATTAATATTATCCTAAAAAAATAAACAGCAAATACGGTTAGTGGTCATGTAACACAAATGAAATATTGCTTCAGCTGCTGTATTTTGCAGCTTTTGCATACATAAACTTGCTTGCATTATCCGTTTCTATCGCGAGTGCATAAAAGCAAGTTCCTGACTGGACTTGATTTCTTGCAGTAACACGAGCAGCCAATCGAAGTTGTTTAAAATTATTTCTAACTTTTGGATTGCTTATGAGTAGGAGAACATAAGTTGGTGCTTTTTCGGATTGGGAGCTTTCCAATATAGCTTATGAGCAACTAGGATGAAAACATTTTGAAAATTTCGAGAACTCTCTTATATACTTTCTGATGGAGCTGCATGCTAAGTTCAACACGTACACCGTTTCTTGAGTAGGTTTTGACTGTGGAATCTATCCATAATGGTTGTGCAAATATGTCAATATTCCTCATAAATGGAATATAGAGAGCAGAATCTTTCGCTAGATATATATTTAAATTATCCTGGACTAACTGAAAACTATGGAGCTCGAGATCTCACAGTTCCGAATTAAAGTCTTAGCTCAGATAGCTCACAGCGGAAATCCGTGAAGCATTAAGCGACATTTTTGCCGCTAAAATGAGTCGCGAAGCCAACTCGGTGCATATGTGCACAGAGCTCAACGAAACAAACCTCTTAAGCATAGTCGATATCTTACACACCGCTATCCAACAAGTTATCAAATTAATAAGGTCATCTTCCAAGATAAGATCTAATGGCATTTCCTTAAACTGCATTGAAGTAGGAGGGCCTGATGTACCATTGCTACTGACGAGCACGTTCACTCTTCCGCTGTAATCTGGCTATTCTTCAGACCATTGGAATACATCATTTTTTATGACACTGAATAAAGGAGGTCCCAAACAGATGATTGAAACTACCGACCAATCCACCACACTCCGATAATCGCTCGGCTAGTTTAAAAGCTTGTCAGGATGGAGATGATGAACTTTGTTGAATCTATTGGCCTGAACAGCAATTCGCTGCATGCTTTTCTCAATAAGCGATCGTGCACCACCTGTCAACTGCATTAACTTAAGCACATGTCAAAACCAATTGATTCCAGCTATGCACTGAATATCATGTTTTTTGAGATACACCCAAGCGCTAGACCGAGTACCGCACAATCGACGGCTACAAAAGTTGGAGAAGTTTGGGATCCGAGACCCATTACTTAGTTGACTATCGTCATACTTGAGTGAACTTCATCAGGGCGTCACCTTAGGTGATGATCGCTATTCGCCACGCTCAATCACCAGTGGAGTCATTCAAGGTAGCGTGCTCGGCCCCTTTATCATTTTGCTTTACATCAGTGACCTCACCACAAATGTAAAAGATAGTACGTCAATTTTATTTGCTGATGATATCAAGCTAGCATATAAGTTTCGGCGTGACGAGATTCACGGGACATTACAGCTCATCCAAGATGATATACGAACCCTTGAGACATGGTGCTTCACATTGGTGATGAACCTTTGGGCTAAGAAACCAAGCATCGTGTCTCAGGCTGCTGCGTTCCAGAAGGTTCTATTACCCTAAAGCATGTATGCGTCCCTAAACAGTTGTCCACCAGAGATGTTGGCATTAGGTACTCGTCTACTTGCAAGTACCACGTACCAGACAGGCTATATTCAATGTATGAAACTCTATAGACATAACTAATGATAGAGTTCAGCTTTTCAATCTAATCACTCGCCCCATCCTCGAATACTACAGCATAATATAAGGAAATATAAGAAATCGTGACAGAATTGCTGTGGAGAACCTGTAGAAGTCACTTATTAAAGATTTGATTGGTAAACACTCTGCTATGAGTTATCGAGAACGTTTCAATAAAGTTTATCTGGAACTAATTTGGATTCGATGATTGAAGCACAACTTGTTCCTGCTTTTCAACATGTTACACAGAAAGACCTATACCAACCTGCCTACACACAATTTACAACATTGTTCAACTTGAGCGCTTCGCAACAAAGATTTTTCATTAAATATACTGAAGGCTATTAAGAAGGTCCGCTGTAATTTCTTCCGGATCAGATACAGCTTCCTATGGAATAAACTTCTAATAGCACTCAGGTCATGTGACAACAGGGTAACATTTACTGGTAGACTTGCTAATTATCTTGATCTAACTACATTAACTCTATTTTACATGCGAAAACTCCCTCGATGAGCTATTCTAAGAGGGGCCCAAAAACAGCTAAGCACCACTGTTTTCTTAACTAGGCTTTGGCCTTAAACATCGGGCAGAACGTTAGTAGATGATACGCATATCGCTATACTACAACTCTGCATGTCACCCAAGCAAAAGCATGGATGCTTCAATAAAAATTGATCCGCGCCGCTGTAGAAAAGGTTTCACTTTTCAAGAAAATATACCAATTATTATTATTATCCTAAAAAACTTAACAGCAATTACGGTTTGTGATCATATACCACAGATGAAATATTGCTCCAGCTGCCATATTTTGCAGCTTTTGCATTTTATAAATTTGCTTGCATTTTCAGTTTCGATCGCGGGTGCATAAAAGCAAGTTCCTGACTGGACTTCATTTCTTGCAGTAACACGAGCAGCCAATCGAAGTTGTTTAAAATTATTTCTAACTTTTGGATTGCTTTTGAGTAAAAGAACCTTAGTTGTTGCTTTTCGGATTGGGAGCTTTCCTATATATCATATGAGCAACTAGGATGAAAACATTTTGAAAATTTCGAGAACTCTCTTATATACTTTCTGATGGAGCTGCATGCTAAGTTCAACACGTACACCGTTTCTTGAGTAGGTTTTGACTGTGGAATCTATCCATAATGGTTGTGCAAATATGTCAATATTCCTCATAAATGGAATATAGAGAGCAGAATCTTTCGCTAGATATATATTTAAATTATCCTGGACTAACTGAAAACTATGGAGCTCGAGATCTCACAGTTCCGAATTAAAGTCTTAGCTCACATAGCAGCATAGTCAGTTAGCCAGATATACGGAAAATTTTCAACAACAGTCTGTTGGGGTCTTGAAAGAGCACACCGAATGGATATATATATGTGATCGCTGGACTCACGATGTGTACGGTATAAAAATTCAGTTACCAAGCTGAGGTATGTGGTAAAAATCAGCTTTAAATAGTTGGTATTGGATGTCTGTATGCCTACTAAGGAAACCTACTAATTGGTGCAATATGAGGTGGTGGGTGAGCTCAAGAAATTCTGCACCGAACGTTCATGATGTCGAATTGCACGAAAGATCGGCCAACCAGAATTCCGTGAAGATAGGCTGTAGTAGAACTAAACACAGCTTCACAACCTGACTATAAATAAAGTCAACAGTCACCATGTAGTTACTACTAGGAATTTCCCATCCTTTTGTATACACTACAACTCTAAACTGGGCAGAGAAAGTACGCATAAAATTCTAAATGGCCTCAAAAGACTTATCTAACGACTGAAATGGGCAGGTCCACAACATGTCTAAAATAAAGCTTACATAAGTAAACGCTTCCGACTTGAAGACACACAGATCCATCAGTTTCAAACAGACCGCATCCAGGCAAACGTGCCTCACCTTTGTAAATTCAGTGAAGGAAAGTATGTCGAGAAGTGATATGTCTACAATCAGACTCAACTCGTGCACCTTGTTCCTTAAGCTGCACACGTTGCAAAGTACTACCTTAATGAAGTCGGCACGACTAATGCTGAGTGGTTCGCCATCATGATGGTTTTTTGTTGTGCGGAATTTGACGTTAATTTAACCACTTGAATACCCACATGAAGCATGCCTTGCCAAAAAACAACTTACCTGTTTTGCTTTGTTAGTTGGAATCTACTAACTTTCATCTATTTGACGGCGAAAGGTTTAACTGAACTATGTTATTACTACTCTAATTATGAATGCAAGGCACGGTAGTAATTTTCCTTCCTCCGAGGAAAGATGGCTATGCGAAATGGTCAGAGTCGCCGGTTGGAGTACCGATACGGTCGTTCCGCAGTCTCGTCATCTTTCTGAAAGTGACAATAATTAAGACAAGTGGGGACGAACAGCTTCGTAACGCACAGCTTAAATCACTTTTGGTCATCCAGAAATAGTTGCGGTAGATCACGTAACGTTACGGAATATAACGCTAGTATCCATTTCAAATTACCAAGAACGAATGTATTCAGACCACATGTTTTTAATTAAATGCATTTGATGGCTTCATCACTGGTTATGAGACCATCTCTACCTCTTCAAAAGACGCTGAAGAAACGGCATAGTATACTCACCGCTCTATTTTCTGCGTCCTGTTTGTCGGGGCATCGAGTAGACCCAATAGTTTACAGGCAGCAATAGTCTGCCTATCATTTTTGATAGCGTCAGCGGTGCGCGGTGACGCTGTGTTGTAGTGAGAAGAGTAGAGAAATCCCTAGAACAGGCCTTTTCAGTGGCAGCCGACATTGTCTTCATCATCAATTGACAAGCAGCGTGTGTTGGAACATCATCATCCTCAAAACCCTTAGACAGTTTAAAGAGTGACGGAATCAACATATTTCCTCTCAGAGACAACAAAGTCTTCGGGTTTCGCTGAGTCTATGGAATTTCCAAATTCACTTTCGCTTTGCTTAATGGGCTCATGAACACAGAATTCAGCTTGGTTTATAGTAGAGCTAAGTATGCAGTCCACAGCCAACGGGACGGATAAAACTAAGGTTTGTGTCACAAGTTGCATGCCAAAGTTCGGTGGATCGCGAACACTCAGAGCTCCTTCGCTAGGGACCGCAAGCGCCCTCCTTACCAAATACAACTGGTGATTTAAGTTCGCGACCGCAGTGACTAGTGTGTTGACCGATTGATCCACCCATTGCACTCAGACACAAACGGTTTCGGCATTTGGACAGAGAAAAGCCGGACGACCCAGCCAGCGTGCACAACAACTGATGCAGCTAAAATGCAGACTGTCGCTGGTGGACATCAATGCCTACTGATAAGCAGTCAGGCAAGCGTATTGCCGTTGGTACTATTGTTGGCAGTCGTTGCAAGGTGTGCCTCCATATTCTGCTCTCCCCGGCATATCATGGCTAGTGCTGTTGTAGACTGCACTGATTTCGTCATTTTGGGAACTTGAATTTCAAACGCATTGGTGTATAAAGAAACAGATAGGCTAAAGTAGAAAACACCAAAATATGAGCACGTATCATTTGGTAAAACGACAAAAAACAAAATGGTAAATCCGGATGCAAAACAGATTAATGCACAGCAATGGCGAACAAATTACCCACCATCGTCATAGAAACGCTTGGTGTTACTTTAGTTGATAAAAATTACTTAGGGTCAGAGAAAATATAAAAGTATGCAAGTTTTGTTTCACGTGTTTGCTCAAATATTGTTATCTACAACTTCTCGGCTAAAGAGCGTGAGCATTATGGCACGACGAAAACTCTCGTTGCCGCTCAGTAAAGCTAATAATCACAAATGACTGCTCGGATTATCTGTAAGTGAGAAGGTATTGTCGATATTATCAAATTAATCAAACCTCGCACTTATTCAAAAAATGGATAATTCCAAAAAGCCTTGAGATAGAAGCCGCTTGATTTTCTAAGCGATTGCTTCTCGGATGGACAAATAACTGTGTAGTTAAAGAAGGAATATTGTGCATTGTCAACTAACAAGAAAATTACGCAGATAATTCATGCCACCAAACCCAATTTATGTTGCCTATGTTGAATTCAGCACCGAAACCATCGGCATAATATATGTTTTTATTGTGCAGCTGTTCAAAAGGGGCTGTGTTTATGAATCGCCTATCAATACCACAAAGGAGTATTCAGTCTATGCTATTTTAGCAGTCGTAATGGCATGACATTCCTTTTCAAAACGAAGTAATTTTCTATCTGGGAAAAGACCTCGAATGGGACTTTATATGGTCCTGAGAAATCTCTTTAAATAGTGTCGATGCAGATAAACACAAATGGACGATTTTGGAAATACGGGTGAAGTTATAGTTTACCTACTTCCGGTCAATAGAAGTCAATCGAATTGATCGGAAATGCTGTTTGAGACCTTCAGAATACGAGGTGATTTATTATTCTCCGGTGCCGTGAAAGTCTAGTACCATTTCACCAGATAGATTCTGGGTTTTACCGAACAAGATTTCTGCGGAGCAACACACGATGTTCCCTTTGGTTGTGTTGCAAATGCCAAGAAGAATGGCAGGGTGGTGCTCAAACCAACATGAATCAGGTGAACTAGCCATAATGGCGGCTTTTAACGGTCGATGTAAACGCTTGATGAGGTCATTGGCTGAGGGACGATAGGTGGTTTCCATATGTGAACACAACCTAGCAAGCGGCTTAAAGCGCTGAACTGAATGGAACTGAAATGGGTACCTCTGTCGGTGGTGTTGGTGGCTGGAACGCCAAATAGTGAAATCCACAATTTGACAAAGACACATGCAACAAATTTGATAGACGTATCACACAGAGGATCAGCTTGTGGTCAATTGGTAAAACGGTTAGCTGATGTCAAAAAATCAGTGAAACCGTTGGAAGAGGTAGACGGCCCAAATACATCCACGTGCACGTGTCTGCAACAAATGTCAGGTAATGATAACGTGCCCAGTTTAACGTTAGTATGCTGATGCAATTTGCTTATCTGCCAACAATTTTTAGCCAAAAGTCGAGTATTAGAACCCATTTATGCCACAATAATCGGGCATTAATGAGCTTCAAGTTAGACTAAAACTCGAATGTGATCGTCCATGAGTATGAGTTAAAAATAATTCGACGGAATGACTGTGGAGTGGAAGAGCTCTTGCCTACCGTTTGAAAGATCACAGTAAACTCGTATCAGATTTAGGCACACGTAAATACATGAACTATATTTAGGCCTTTGATCAACGCTGGACATGTTCAGGATCATTGTTTTGAGCAATGAGCATTTTCTCTTGGTCATCGGGTGCTGGTGAAAGCTGGTGCCGATGAGCATGTGATAGCACATCAGAAACTGTGTTTTTATGTCCTGCGATGTAACAGACGTCGATACAGAACTGTGACAGGTATTCCAGTTATCAAGCTCCCCTCCGAGAGTAACGGTCGGAAGCCATCTATCATAACATCATTAACCTATATAAGACGTCCTACCGATCAAGGACAATTTGATCCAACGTGCGTTACCGTCAGTTCTGACACAGAAACAGAGCCGACTAATTTAATTACGGGCTTCTTTTAAAGGCATCCATCTATTGCATACAATGTGTGTAAGCAGCATTGAATTCCAACAATGTTAGACGCAGTTCGTGGAACGTTTTTTTCCGGATATATGTGTTAACATCTGCTGCATGGGCTTCAGTTTTTGTCTGTCAGGTTGTCCGAAGTAGCTAGGCCTAATATGTCAGTAGAATAAATGTCTCTGGTACCAAGCAAATTCTTAAACAATTCTACTTGCTCTTCACTTCTACTGCGACATTCCACCGGGAACAAGGGTTAAAAGCTAGTCCGACAAAATAAGACTTCTCACGCTAGCATTCAATCATCTTAGTGCCAGTCATTTTAAATTTTCAGAGAAAGCGGCATTCTTTTAAAGCTACCGCGCCCAAGCCTGAACACAGTACCGTATTTCCATCTAGAAATATATGTAGATCTCATGTTTACTACTTCAGACTGCTCACCTGAGGTGAAGGATCTCCCGCCGATTCTTTTTAGCCGCATAATGACACCCTGCTGAGAGATTAAAGCTATCCACCATATACCGTAATTCCTTGCTTAATTTATTTTAAAATTTAACTTGTAATGGCATTCTTTGACGAATCACTTAATAGAGACAATTTCGCTACCGAAACCAGGTCGATGAACAACGTATTTCTAATACCTTCACTGACCAGATTTACATCGCCGTAAAACAACGACAGTGGCCCACGAGAACATATGGAACATCAGCCATCCTAGTACTGAACTATGGAAGAATTAGCCATGAAGTGCTCATCAAATTTTGGCCTCCCCAGGTAATACAATAAACTGTTTACCGTAAGGCAAATCCAAAAACGAAGTCATAACCTCTGGTAAAATAAATGATTAACCGAAGCAACTGCTTTCCTATAGTCCATATTGCAGACCAGCACTGGAATCCTCTTATCAAGGTGCCAAATTATTTCCTCCGAATATAAAGCAGATTTGTAAGACATGAATTCTTTTCATAAAGTCATGCTGGTCCACTCCGAGTGTTGTTGACAAACAAGTGCTTGTAACTCCGGTGCCAAATAGGATTATCAGGTATATATAGAGCAGTTGTCAGAATGACAGGTCCATAATTTTTTGGCACATATCGGGATTCCCTTATGAAATGACACAATAGTCATCCACTTGCAGTCCTGCTTTCCTGCAGATAACGGTTGAGAATATCCAAGACGGGATACTGAAGATTATTAGTAAGCGGTTGGAATATCGAGGTATGAACTTTGTTAGGGTCTGCCGATTTATAATGGCTTTAAACGGTCAGCAACTCAAACTTTATTATTTATGTTTATTACATCATGCATTTCCTTTTCACAAAAGTGACTACGAGGGTATGACAAAATCATTTTCCGCACAGTACAGGTTTTGAACAACACGCAATAACACCACGCGTTCGCTGCATCTTTCACAGCTTTATCCAGGTTACCTATTCCCTACCACGCGAAACCATGTTATTGTTCCTATTATAACAGAGCACCGGATATTTGTTGTAACCTGAGCTAACCTGAGATCAAAGTAATATTTAACTCGCGTCTGAAATTTGATTGCTTTAAACCAGTTTTTAATGAAACCACCGTTGTATTCCCCCGGATTCTTAAAACATTTAGCACCGAGTGCTATGAACCGGACAATTCGCTGTCCTAACCGGCGGAAATTAATCGTCCCTTTTAGGGCACTAGGGAGCGAGCTCATCTAGCAATTGCACGAGATTAGGTGAAAGCAAAGCACCATTTCATTCTAACTTTTTCTCTTTCTCAGTCGGAAAGCGATGGAGCTGAACGACCCAGTCCCGCAAGTATTTAACAACAAATCGTTCAATCTTCCTCACCTAATTTTGCACTTCCAATGAAATGGTAGAAACATAGTTACTGCTATTACCTATGGAAGCCTCGGATTAAACGACTGTTATGAGACCATGTCTAGTACTCAAAACTACTTCAAGTCGGAAATGTCACATGTTTGAAAACGCATTACCATGCGCCCAATTTAAAAGCTCAGTCCAGATCCGGATGGCTTTGTCAGAATACTCCACATCAGTATGTTGATGATTCAGATAATAAAGTACAACAAACCGCATCACAACGATTGCCGTCTGATGTAAAAAGTTGCGGAGATCCCAACCCTCCAATATCGTGGAGGAAGGGATGTGGTACACACAAAGGAAAGTATCCAATTTGCCTTCCACCCAATAAATCTGAAACAATATAAACATTTGATATTGCCGTAAAGGAAGGAGCTTCTCAGTACCCATGATTTCGGTTACAAGCAAAACCATTATCCAAGCAGCCAGTTGCCCGGGCGTTCAAAAATTGCTATTCCGATCAGTAGATGACAGTCTGGTTGTAGTTAAGGCAATCGCTTCAGTTTGCTTGCAACGCAAAGTCAATCCACTTTTTCCGATGCCGACGCCATGCTCTCAGGTAGCCTCCAGTATATTTCATTTATTTGACTAGCGGTTCTTGGACTTACACACAAGCTATAAGTCCAATGATATAGTCCGCTTTTGGAAGCAATTTCTATATCAGATACAATGTCTTGACCTGAAATCCAAGGCAGATATTGGAGTTCCGGTAGAACCCACGATGCAGCGCCATTCTGTTTCTTAGCTATAACCGCTCTGTAATCAAGGCGCGTAGTAAACATTTTCACTTAGAGATTACTTGGTTCAAGTTTCTTAGTCGACTAACTAGCAGTACATCCAATTTTGCATACTGTTAGATTAAGTGCAGAGGAATAAACACTGCTTTGCACTTAGCCTCAGAAATGTTTTCAACTGTTAGAGAAGTCAGTGGAACCGTTGTTCAACGAGCAGTCGCTGATAATAATACTTGTTCGAATTCCGTCAGAGACGATTTTTGCTCCCTTCGCCTTTACTACTATACGCATCGGAGCAGAAATCAAGCAATCTGTGATCACCAATTCCTCCGCGGCTCAATACTGTTAATATAAACTTTCCCTTATAGTGCGTGTGTAGCAAAAGTGTGACGATACGGAGGCGGTTAGTTTACAAGATACGTAGGAAGAACCATCAACCGGCACTGGTGCAAATCGACAGTCACGTAGATATTTAGTGATGCGGTTGGTACAGCATTAATTTTTGCAATTTGTCCCTGAAGTTATCCTGCCCGATATTGATTATTAGCTATGCAAGCGCAATGAAAGTACACGAAATTTTATGTGAAAATGTAGTGCGCTGATATCAAAGGAGGCTTGATATTCTCATTCCTATATTTACATCGTTAGTTTGTAATCTTCCAACTAGATAGAATTGGAGTCAACGTATAAAAATTCTGCAGACAGTGTAAAGACAAATCTCCGAAGATGCATGCACTTCCTATCGTCTCTTCAGTGCCGACTACGTTGGACCTCTACTTTTATTTATCACTTGTAGCAGTGATATTGTGTCCGTTATTCCCAGTTTGTATATTGATACGCTGTCTCGGAAAGTTCCATTGAGGAAAGTAGTTCTTTCTGTTAATATCATACTGGTCGTGCACTTTCTATGTTTGACTTATGTGAAATATTTCTGTCTTAGGTCAATTCAAGTCAAGTGATGCATGTACGTTTTGTTATGGATTCTGGCCATTCTATCATAAGATTTACATTTATGAAAAGGCTGGACATTTCGTTATCACTACTATGCGACTCACTTCATTTCAAGCCTTGATCTATTGTTGCACAATCTTTGAAATCCTCAAGTGACATGGTTATCTAGCCCATTAATCTGGACATACAGGGCACTCCCTTCTTCAAATACTTTAAAGCACACCGAACCAATTACGAAGACACTTAGCGCTCTGCTTGGTCCAGAATTCACTTGGGCCTACTCCACTGCTCATGTCAATCAAGCTTGACAGTAAAGCGCTCAGGATTTCTGCCCACCATCTGGCAACACTGAACAAGTGCTTATTAGAAATATGCTTCATTTCTGCAGAACCTAAGTATGTCCAACGTCGATTGAACAAATCTTTGTTTTCCAAGCTTACTTTTATGGGTGTTATGTAAATCATGAAGAATTTGACTACTAAGACAAACATGAAAGCACAATTCGAGTCCTTACACTTCAACAAGTTTTTTAATGTTTCCAATTCATCAACACGTATTTCTACCCGTTGAGTTGCACGTTACATTTAATAATTTCAGATACAATTGTGCATAGTTCTGGATGCATGAAATGTATGTATGTATGTATGATGCATGTCTTTATTATTCCTATCACAGCATGTCATCAGACTCCACAGCTACCTGTGCACACTAAACATGACAATGTGCTGGACTTGGTTTTTAAAACTGGCATCTCCGGCTCATTCGATAAGGGTATCGGGCCGGATGTAGTGCATTGAGCACAGGGAAGGAATACTATCCTATGTGCTAAGCAGATTGTTTGGACGAGCTGATTGACTACTGCCTTCCTATCGGTCTTTGCAACTTAATCTCTACAAAATCTGGTGCTTCGCAGATCAATAAATTAAGGCTGACACTTCCTGTTAATGGATGTTACAGTTTGATGTGGGAATTCCCGATAGCATTGCTCGGCTAGACAGCTGGGAGGCTACGTAAAGTGATCAAATGCTTTGTTATAAAATGTAAATCAAGGGACCCATATTGTCCTCATGTAAGCATCTCTTTGCTTTTACACATGTATCTACTGGAACATCTTAGTGAACCCAATTAATACTATCCTCCTTTTATTATTAACTACATTTCAATTATTTGCCATCACACCGATTTTGTGTATAAATTTCTAGATTTGGAGAAATTTTAAAGCCAAGTTATTTTTTCATTCCGAAAGCATGCTGCATGTCTGCCAACTTAATTCTGAAACTAAAAGTTTTCATTCAAGCTTAAACGGTAGCCAAGCATTTTTAAACTTTTGACCGTTTCATACAAAATTCGAAAAGTTTGCGGGCGTTTGATTTTCGCTTTCTAGGGAACAACGCAAATAACGACACATCGTCGTGTTACATAATCTGAACACAAACTTTTGATCAGAGGTTTAAGCTATTTAAGATTGACTGACTCCAAATAATCATGGATTTAGCTACTAATTTTGTGCCTTTTTGCTTTCAAATAACAAGAAGAAACGATTTTCAATGTATAAACTAACTGTAGTTATTTCGTGCATTCTTCTCAGTCGTTAGATACAATTATGGACCTGGGTGGGTTGAATATAGAGAAAGCCAATCTTGTCAAATTTCGTCTGACACTGGCTAGCATTTGGTTTAGGAAAACGTGGGCACAAAGGAAAGACCAGACTGGCGATGAATTCGTTTTTTTACACAGATTGAGTTTAAGCCGCCAAATTCTCAAAGCCTCCTCAGGTGGGCGGCGCTCTGTCGGTCGACTATCGAAAACGATTAATGCGGGTTTTCACAAATGCGTTAGTCAAATATGAGTCGGGAGATGGAACTGGCGGGTAGCTTCGGATATTTCATGACCTGTATGTTGGAATACGCTATAAAATATAATCCGACTCTTCTCAGTCCATTCGACGGACGCGACACGGTAAATACTCTTAAGTCAACGATTGGCCTTAAAACAACTATTTTCCAATTAGATGTCCAACGGAATATCTGCTTATTTAGTGTTGTATTCTCTTGTACAAGTTTTCTGTGATTCCTTTCATCCACTATTTTATTTTCTTTCTGCTGTGAATAATCCAACGTATTGTCGGAAGTTTTAATAAACCACCTAATGTGAAAAGGTTAGCTTACATTGCGTTTCAATAAATCGGAAAGCAACACAAGAAAATTAAATTTTCCAACTAAAATGACCATCGGATACAAAAGAAGAAAACGTGATGTTTGTACCAGGAAATATATTCTTTTATATGGAGAGTTTAAAATATTCTCGTAAAGTAAGCCAGCCAGATTTTATACACAACTGGTATTGCTCATCCATGATATTGCGGACAAAAAGGATATTCTCCCATTAGTTCTTTGACACATCTTTGTCTGCAACTCTCTTGTGTATTCCACTTGATGGATAATGCCAATGTAACGCATAAACCAAGTATCTGATACGAAGAAAAACGAAGACAGAGAAGCCTACATTGGACGGTTTCTGAACGGACTTTTGCCGAATAGTGGAGGGAAATATAATGTTGAAATGTTTTAAGCATTGAATGAGGAAAGTCACTTGGCACTTATGGTGAGCTTCAGTAACTTCATATTCTTGTGTAATATTACCTATTCTATTAAGATTTGACAGTATTTATATGTCTATTCACAGTTTGTGCACTAACGGGCATTGATGGAATTGGGCTCCATGGTTCCACTTAGATTTGACACTCGCTATCTATAACATTTCCCATAATGTAACTCGCATTGTCTGGGTACCCTGTTATCCGGTTGAAACGTGCATACTAATCATTATAATAGTATGCACGCTTAATGACATAAAATAAAATAGTTAGGCACATTTGG
>OX104069.1:6678095-6710268 GCA_944474145.2 Dicrocoelium dendriticum | reverse complement strand
CCGTGGACATTTAAGGTCGGACAGTTCGTCATATTTGGTTATGACATGATATTCCTCGGCATGCTTCTAAGGATAATCTGTATGCACATGCAATAAAACACTGGCGACGCATGATCCCTAAGGATCAAAGAAGTACCAGTTATCAATTACCCTACTATCAGTTCTTTATTAGTGAATATTTGGTCCAATATGGCTGGCCTGTTATGTACCCAGAAGCTGGTGGGCGAAGTGACGTGGCCATAAAGCGGGAAGTCTGACGACCAATCTTGCAGTTCTTCTTAGCATTACTCTTCTGGTGTGGCCTGGGATTCTAGAGCACGTAAGTTGTAGCCGCAGGTGACTAGAATGTGACTATACTTCCTGTTTACCAACTGCCTCAATGCAGGCAAAAATTTGCAGTCCATCTCAGACAATTATGGTCGGTAATCAACAACCACTAGTTCAAGATCGTTCCCTCTAAGACGGAAATTACAACAAATGGATTATGGTACGTCGTTTTCCGAATCCTTTATGGGTTCGCGTTGCAAGATGTTACAAAAGTAGACGGCTTACCCAGCAACTTTGATGGCTTGATCATTCCGGACAAAGGACATGCCTTTTAGCGTGATTTCGGCATCCGTTATCTCACAGCGCAACCAAGTTTCGGTGGCAGTAACGAAGTCCCAAGCTGCTGGCAAATGTCGAAGTCTTAATTCAGCTAATTTGCTGAGTAAACCTTGGGCAGTTTGTACATAAAGGAGAGATTCTTGGCGACTAAAAGTGTGCTCGATTGGAAGAATGAAGCAAGTGATTTTACGCCGAGCAATAAAGGGTGGGCAACTAATCATTTTTGGATGAATTGCAGACTCTCGAGGTGAATTTTGTATGTAGCCAAGTATCAGATGCCTCGGATCCCGGTGTTTGCTCGTTCTCTGCTGTGTCTCTCCGGATGTTATGGCTACTGCTGATACCGTCCCAGAGTCGCGTCCTGCAGTTGGCGTTTTCATTAAGAGTTGTGCCTCCAATACATGAAAATTAGAAGGTGCTGTTGTTCTCGCTGCTTACATACGAATTTCTGTTGACAAACTGCTACGGAATTTAGTCCACTTATCTAGTAGGGTTTGTGCCGTTAGTTCTGGTTGCAACGCAAGTTTAAGCAGCCTGAAATTGCATCCCTAATAATTTGGTGATAAGGGGATCCTTTACCGTGAGGTGGGCACGACATTTCCGAGAGAAAGAGCCTTCCGAATGTAGTGTCATTGCTCGCGGTCTTGCATTTGAGCATCGTTGGAAGAGGAATCTGTTAGCTCCCGAGAACTTTGAGCGATTACTGTTTTTTTTCTTGACGTTTCTGCACCTCTCTCTGTTAGAGGGATCCGCTGCTCTTTCTTTTCATCGTATTCCATGTAGTATGCGCCCTCCACTTAAGTTGTTGCGGAGAAGATTCGCGGAGATCAGAACGACCTCAGTCTCGTCTGCTGCATTTTGTGTTAGTCGAAGTAACCGGGGTTTACCGTAGTAATACGCCATTGGGTGACGCAAGATTATTTTTACTGTCTTAGAATTAGCATGGACACAAATGGACGTGTAGATAGGACTCCATTGCTTCTATCATCCGTCAACCTACCTTTAAATATATTGGATTTGGATTCGGGGATCTTTACACACAATGTTTAAGGCACCATGGTTGCGCCTGGTGGCTACTGGTTCTGAATATGGAGCCTTAGTATCCGGTGTTTTTGGTGAATTTCTAATCGTCACTTATAGGGTCAATTCGTGCTGCGACACTTCAGTTTTCTCTAATCCGGTCACAAATGTTACCGGTGCTCTTTCCGGTGTTCGCTTGGCGGCAACCGTTGCATACGTTGCTAGATTTTTCATTATGACTGGTTGACTGTAGCTTGCGGTATCCTGTGTAGCGAACAGACTACTAGGTGCAACACACTGTACCGAAGTTGAGGTACGCGCGCTGCAAAAGGTTTTCAATTATAGGAGAGAGAATTGGGTTGAGGCTGCTTGAGGCTAAGTCGTTCGTGTAAGTTTGTTAAGCCTGGCTCTCTTCTTCAGCCTGACTAGGGAATTCGGGGTATTATTTTCACGCACAAGTACTGGTCCGTTTTATCCCATGAATGTAACCCTGGCACTTAACAATTATTCGAACGCCACTGTCATTATTTCGCACCCCTTCAGTAACACAGCTAGACAGGTAACAACTAGGATAAAATTGCAAAATGGCAGAACGAGGAAGCCACTGATATGTTAGTGTGCCGTATATTATTTATCGGCCTCGTCCCATGGCAGGTATTGTGATAGGATTTCAAACACATGCTAAACACCGGACCACATTTTGCTACTTTACCACATGCTTTGCATTTGCTCTTCATACGATACATGTTCAGAGTAGGTATGCGTCTAGGTAAGTGTGAGTCAGCATGGCGCTCTGTCTATCTCCTGTGTTCCCTTGTACACCTACCTTAAAGCGTTTGTCGGTTAATCGATCGCTGTTAGGTTTGGTTGTTTTGGTTCCCAGGTTCTACAGCTTCCAGCCACCTTCAGCATCGAAGCTGGAATTCCCCACTAAACGTAAAAACCAGTGACTCCCAAAAAGCACATAGGCCTTCCCACAGTGACATACACCCTGCCAGTAGCAGCCGTTGTAGAATTGCAATGTCGCCATCAAACGAAATCAAAAATGTCAAAGAGGCTAGGGCAATCACTAGACTTAGCACCCTCATATCCATCGCGCCTTAGAAGTTATCCGTAATAAAGGCTTTATCATTGCAAATACCGTCGTTAGAATGACAAGTCATGAAACTTATTTTAGACTGTATCACAGCAGTTGCTTCAACACATCGTCCCGTCGCAGGAGAGCAAAAGTTTCAGTTTTATGTTTTACCACTAGCGTGTTGTTAAATAAAATACCCGAAAGTGTGGGCAACTATAGAGTTATCCGCATCAAAGCAGGGAAACTTTCAGGTCGGTCTATAATAACCACTATCAGTTTCGGCGAATCCCAAAATCGTTTGTCTAAATTAGGAATTATATTTCTTAATCTCAGTTCTTAGGGATACTGGGGCGGAGTTCAGCGTCAACCCGTTATTCCAGGTAAGCCAACCACTAAATTTTTGATAAGTTTTTGCACAGCCAATAGCACGCCAATGGGCATCTATGGTCATCGGTCGCTAAAACCTGGAACTACGTCACACGTCCAACTGAATATTCACCGTTGCTGCAGTCCATTTCGCCACATCAGCATAGCATTTCTCCGGCATTTCTACATGTTGGTTGATGCGAAATGCCAGGTGATAGCCGATACTCCAACGAAAATCAGTGTTCATGGCACCGACGCAGATATCACATCGCTCACCCCATTCTACCCCAATCCCAAGACTACGCCAGACAAGGCCAACCTCTTCTCCCAGTATTCCAAGCTCGTTCAGCCAATGAACACAGCTCTGCGCGTGGCATCCCAAGTCCCACAACACATTTGAACAAATGGCCAGTCAGTCTCCTACCACCCATGCAGACTTTCACCACAGAATCTTAAGGTAGCAGGGATGGAGTTTGGGCGCATGCACGAACTTGGGATAATCCGCAATTACGACAGCATTTCTTCCACTCCACTGCATATGGTTCCTAAGAAATATGGTGTCATACGCCCCTGCGATGACTAACGTGCATTTAAAAATCTGGCCGTCCCAGACAGGTACCCCATCAATCATATGTAAACCTCACCGCATGCCTCTCAGGCAAAGCCATCTTCAGTAAAATCGATGTGCTTGACCCCCATCACTAGATACATGTGGAAGAAATGATATCCCTTTAACAGCTATCATCACAACTTCCCACTTGTTCAAATTGTCAAGAATGTCGTTGCAACGGTGCAACGTCGCAAAGACTTTCCAGCGTTTTATCCCCTACGTCAACTTATGTCTAAAAGTTGCTTCTAGATATCCTGATGATATTCTAGTAGCCTGTTCGTCTGAAGAAGAGAAAACCGACCATCTCCTTCCCCCTTTTACCCTTTGACAAAACGCGGTGTAACAGACAAAGCTACTAAGATGGAAACCGGAAAAGTAACGTCAGGATCCCTTGGCCACCCCGTTTCTTTGTCGGGTACCGACCTTTTTCGGATAAACTCAGACAATTATGCATTCAATTAACGCCGGTAAATTGGTGGTTTCGACAACTACTACAGACGCTTCATTCTTCGCTGTGATCAGCTCATGTAGCACTTGACCAAGGACTTCAGAAGAAGTGAACATAATTTGGCATTCCCTGAGACAACATCGACAGACTTTCCAAACTTGAGGTTGTAAGCTGCAACATAGCTCTTCTTGCTCATTCCAAATCAACCGCATGTATCTCTATCAAAACCGATAACACATACGTCGCTGTAGGAGCTGTCGTTCATGCAAACTTTGTTGAGCAATGACTAGCTCACGGTTATTTCTCCAACCTTCTGCGGCCATTGCGGTCCAGCTACAGAACATTGGACAGAGAACTGCTTGCCATCTAACCAGTCATTCAACACTTCCGGAACACATATGAAGGTCATATTTTCATCGCCTACACTGAGGACAGACCACACATTTTCGCCTTTAACTCAGACTCAGACAAACATTCACCACGGAAAACCAGAAGACTAGAATTTGTCACACATTTCACTGCTGACATACGTCATATCTCAAGTTTCAACTGCGCCGTCTTCGACGTTCTCTCAAGCTTCAACCTCACCCTTTACTCTCTCTACCATCATATTTGCCTTCATGACATCGACTCAGGCCTAAGATGAAGACCTTTAAAACACCCTACAAACAAAATCACTGCATGTGCAACCGGTTCCTCTCGAAACTACGGACGGAAATATACTCTGTCGTAGATCCATAGGTTGTCGTAAACTCCTTGTTCCCGTCACATTCACACGAATAATCGTCTACGCATTACAACCAGTATCACATTTCGGTACATACACATCTTTAAAATTGGTCACCTAACGTTTCGTTTGGCCACGCGTGAACAACTGTCTTCTTACCTGGGCTCGTGTCTGCTTTCAATGCCAGCGGTCCAAAGTACATTGACACACTTGCAGTTCCCGCCTCGGACTCGCGAGTTTTGCTTGTAAACGTTGACCTGGTAGGTGGTTTGTTCGCTTCAATCGGATTAGTATACTTGGTTACGTAGGTCGACCATTTAACAGATGACAAGAAGACCTTCTCGTAACAGACTGCTAGCTGAGCCTGTTTTCCGGGCCACCTTGAGGCGTTAGATCACATATTATGGAACCCCATCCACCATCAGAATCGAATGTGGAACGCATCTGAATTTTCAAAATTCATTACCTTCCTCAAAAGTTTATGCTGCTAAAGTAGTCAAAAGATAGGTATTTTCCAGTGGGCAACTGACTAGTTGAACGCTTCCGCAGACAGCTTAAAGCCTCTATTGGGGCCTATTCAGAATCTAGCTTGAGTGAAGACCTTTCCTTTGCTCACTAAGTATTTGCGGTAGCATCAAAGTTGACCTGCAATGTGAAACAGCAGAGCTGGAATTCAGCAAAACACTAAAGTTGCCTGAAAAACTCGTTTCGCCCCCGCATCGTCGTGTATGCTTCAACTAACTTGGCGTACCCCCTAGCACAACGAATGGGTTTTGTACGCCCGACTCGGCATCGTGAGCAGAGCAATGGTGTACACATGCACAGCTGAATCTCTACCTGTACCCACGTCTTCGTCGGCCCTGGCGCAGTGCAGCGAAACTCTAGCTTCCCTACACTGATGCGTTCAGAATTCTACAACTGACACTGAAGCACTCCACTTCGGACCGGAATAGTCACCAATCAAGTGTGTCCATCAAGCGTTTCAAAGTGGTTTTCTTTGATGAACCATCTACAACTCATCCTGATGACATCACACAGCTCACTTAATTGCGGGGACATCCCAAGCACTGCATACCTAAACCATACCTATCCATTGGCCCACCGCATATTCTGTCTCAACCACAAGCGACCAACCAACGCGGTAGAGAGGTGAAAAGTCCGATCCATTTCCAGATGGTGTTAATATTTGTTATTGATTCACAATCAATTTAACATTTGGTGATGATCTTGTGTTGTATCCACATTTGTAAAAAGTGATAATGAGAATTTGTTATATGCATTGATGGAAACTTCCTTCTCCGGCGTCGAGCTAATTTTACCGACCGCTACCCAAACATCCTGAGTGCATACTTGCAGAAGCGCAACCAAGGGAACTGCAAAGAGAAAACTTCCAGTTGCATGCCATCTGGCTTTAGACCCATCCATGACCCAAGCGAGAGGCAGCCGCTCTCGACGGCAGAAGGATATGACCGGATTATTCCCGGAATGCCTGGCTACGTGTTATCGAGGTAGACTATCGGATTTCTTCTTGGGACCGGAAGCGTAAATCGCGCTGTGGCAGGGACGAGTGACACTTTCTAAACTCACCGTCGTGTCTGCTGGGAATTATATGTCCAGCCTGCTATTGGATTGAACCAACTAGTTGTACTGCCTTCCGATGCGACCGCCAAAATAACCCTCCAACGATGCCTTCTGATATACAAGAACAAGCTAAATAATAAATACAAGAAGGCT
Source organism: Dicrocoelium dendriticum (assembly GCA_944474145.2). Taxonomy (NCBI): domain Eukaryota; kingdom Metazoa; phylum Platyhelminthes; class Trematoda; order Plagiorchiida; family Dicrocoeliidae; genus Dicrocoelium; species Dicrocoelium dendriticum. Next base: position 6,703,679 of record OX104069.1, on the reverse strand, counting down.
GTACCGTGCGAACCGTGCTACGCGCCCCCTGTTTTCAAACCTGTGTTTAAGCTGGCGTTACGCCTCGTTACAAGCTTCATTAAACCTCTCCCTCCTGACGTCACTATTGTTCACTTCCATCTTTCAGCCTTTTAGGGGAGGCCCTTGCAGTGCGCCTAAAAGCGTACTCTTTCTATATTTCGCTAGGTTAGATATTGTTGTTTTTGGAAAATTCTAAAGGTCCACTTGTTTTAATGACTGTACATATGTTTTCACAAAGTGCTGTCGTGATTCTCGTGCCACAAACTTCCTTGTCCTTGTTGATTAGCTTAATATTCCTCGAATAATGCATTTGCTGCGCGAACCTGTCTACGTCTTTTTTAACCTTCTGTATTCTGAAGATCTCTTACGTCATATTGTTACCGAACAGTACCACAAAAGCCATTAAACAATTTCTCCAAAGCAGGTTGTTTGAGCTTCATCGGTGATCATCGTCCCGATTGCTTATTCTCAATACTCATAAATGCCGCGATATGGCTGCCTCTAGCTTCCGCAATGACAAACGTCCGAGTTCGACACATACCCCTCGCCTCAAGCATTTTTAGTAGGTTAGAGTTTGCTTATGGCAAAAGTATCTTTGGCGTAACGCTCCTACTTATTCATGGCCCTTTCTTAACAAGTCCGCCTTCTTTGAAAAAGGTGGTTCCTATACCACTGACAGCAACTGCTATTGTAACTGGTTTCTGAATGCCTACTGGATGCTTCCAGGGTACTTTAACCCCCATTATTGTTTAATTATACTCAAAGCGTTTTTCTGTTGCTTATTTATTCTCATAATTTTTTCCAGATGGTGTAAACATTCTACTTAAAGTGAGTGGTTACGGTAGAGCGGCGGCTTGAAAATAATATGTAGAGCTCGCCACTTCAAAACAGTGCCAACTAGACCGATCAGATTTCATGGATTTAGCATTCTATTGAGACAGCCGCCCTCAGTCCCTGCTTCATAACTGATTTGCATACCATTGTGACATAAAACGTCAATCCCGTAGGAGCCGGGTGAAAACTTCGGTTCACGTAAACTTCATTTGGTATGTTGTTTCCACTATGCTATGACCACCACGATGTGCAGAACGTAGCAAGCTATACACCTGACCACTTAGTCAAGCTAATTATTCTAACTTGCTAGTTCAAAATGGCGATTGAAGGAGCACGCTTAATTCGGGCCTCCTCTGCGTTTGCGGCGAACACGAAAAAACAAGCGCTGGTTAGGGCATACATATCCTGATTTATTGAGACTTTGTTGATCGGGCAGACGATATTTGCTGGCTATACAAAATCTAACTGCATTCTTATTCTCAAATTTACATGCTTGTAGGAACAAATCTTTGTTAATCGTTTTCTACTCTGAACATTTCAATTCGCATTGACCCCAACCGTGATCACAACAACTTTACCGATGCGAAAGACATAATGGAGTTAGACCGTGATTTCCATTTATCATAATATTATTATTTGTTAGCATGGGTACTTTTTATATGCTAATCCCACTGCTACTTCAAGTATAACATTCATGTTCGAAATTTCACAGCCTTAAAATAATGTCCATTGTGTAGCAACAGTAAACCACTAATGCTAATTAGACAATAGTCACCATAATTGAATAAAATGGCCTTTGATATCCTGGGATAAAGGTTAAAACGACTAGGAGTTCCTAACTTCCTAACTTTTAATACACAAATCGTTTTTCTTTAGGCTTGCACTAGGACAACGTTTCGCCTTTGGGACATGAGCTTCATCAAACCAGAAGAACTAGTGCAGATTTGATTTGGCATTTGCTAGCAATTATTCCTCTTATTCTTATTATTCTTATTCATTTCTTACCCTAAGTCATGTGGATTAAGGAGTTATAGTAACAGCTTAACAATATTTCGTCAAACACTTGACACAAGTCTTGATGTTCTTGAGTAAATTTGCTCAAGACTTGGCAGACGGAGTCGAAGATACCCTCCTGCTGTGATGCACAATCTATTACTAGATTTTATAATGGAAAGTACTCTGCATAACCCAATTTTAACCAAGTATGTTGACGTAAAATAAAGAAAATATATTTCAGCTTATTTCCAAATTTTAGAATATCTGTTAGAAAAGGCAGATAGTAACGCAAATCCATTTTATACTGTGTAAAGTTGGATAGTTTATTCTGTTAATTTGTAGCGGTATGACGCTTTCATGGATTACAACCAACAATGTCGGGCTGCACATAAAAATGTTGAAAATCATTATCGTGATTTACATGCCAATCAAGTCTTTCATTTCTCTATGGATTTTTCTAAATAAATAGCATTAATAATCAAGTCATTTTCCTACACCTTCTTATGGACTTCAGCGAGAAGTGGAAACTGTGAATTTTCCCGAAGTGCCCGATGATTTTTGAGGAATCACACTTCTAGCTGTTAAAGTAAAACGTTAATGACCAGATATAACCTTATTCAAATAACTTTGTACGGTATAATATGATAAGACAATTTGCTTCAAAATCGTCAACAAGATAAAACAAGTCTGACGTGGCTGCAAAACATCTCATGATGGTAACCGTATTTGCTGGTATGACATTACTACCATAAGTGTAAAATGTTGTTCCTTCAGGGACAAAACGTATATTCTGCAAACAAAAGGACCAGGTGAAAACGCAGGCAGAGGGCGAGTGAAACATATCGGTATATACAGCTAGTTGGATCCAAACTTAACGACCTTTGTTGATGCATGACATTTCTCCTTTGATTCAGTCAATCAAACTCACTCCAATGCGTCCAACTGTTGGCCAATCAGCGTGCATGCGAGAAACATGTGAACGTCCAATCAGCTGCCGACTTTCCTTGCGGCAACCTAACGGCTTCCTTGCTGGGCTGGCACCGCACGTTCGTTCGAGTGTGTACTCCCATCACATCCTCCCTTTTTTCATGTTATTGCTGCTGTACTTTGCTAAATAGTCCATACACTTTACCATTCCGCGTCCTCTTTGTTGGATCTGCCGATGTCGCCTCATTGCCGCACGCAGTATAACGCTCTCTCCCTGATTCATGCTGTCTCCTCGGACATCTCCTCAGCTGTACTCGGTTTCTTCTCAGCTTATTCCCTCCAACATTTACTTCGTATGACTTTTCACCGACTTTCGCAGCCACGACTCCTTTTCTCCACCGCTCATGTCCATCAGGAATTGGTTCAACCCATACTTCTTCCCCCACTGTCAGCTCAGGTAATTCCCGTGCGCCGTTGTCGTAGTACTGTTTCTGAGTAGCTCTTTGCCTTTTCAAACTGTTCTGTACTTTCTCAAGTTGTGGCGTGAAAGGGCGCATAAGCGTTGAGGATGCAGGCATCACAGTTCCCTTCCTTCGACTGTATAGGCGCTGTAATGGGCTCAGGCCGATATCGGTTGAAGGAGTGTTGCGACTCTCCAGTGGCATGAGGTATGGGTCCTCTCGAGTATCTCTAGCCTTCGCTACTAGTCGCTTGGCTTGCTTCACTGCCGACTCAGTCTTCCTATTTGATTGACTTTGATAGGGACTGGTTGCCGGTGTGTGAATTCCCATTTGGTTGCAAAAGCCTGGAATGCCCTGCTGCTGAACTACGGACCGTTGTCCGTGACTAGCTCCTCCGGTATCCGGTGCCTTACGAATTGAGATCTGAGTATGTTGATTACTGCCTCCGTGGTCGAGGTGGTGAGTAAATCGATGTTAAGGTAATCACTATAGTAGTCCACCGTGAGTAAGTAATCATTCCCGTTGTCCCAGAATAGATCCACTGCTACCTTTTGCCACGGTCGGTCCGGAACATCATGCAGCATCATCGGTTCCTTTGTTTGCCGAATGTCGTGTGAACGGCACGCCTCACAGTTAGACACATGATCCTTGATCTGATTTGTCATTCCTGGCCAGAACATCAGTTCTCTTGCTAGATTAATGTTGCAATTTGAACCCAGGTAAGCGCGATGGACATGCTCCAGCATCTCATTTCGGAGAGAAGAAGGGATTAGGTTTCGCCTTCCCTTGAACAACAGACCGTCACAGACAGTGAGTTCGTCCCGAAAATTGAAGTAGGGTGTTAATTCTTTCGGGAGCTGCTGCTTTGTTTCTGGCCATCCATTGAGGATAACGTCTCGCAAAGCTGCAAAAGTTTGGTTTTCCTCCGTGAAACGCCTTATGTCTTTCAAACGGTTTTCTGTCACTGCCAGATGCTGCACCATGATAAATGTCTCGATCTCTTCTAGAAGATGTTTGGCCACTGGCGGATGTACTCTCGACAGGGTGTCCGCGATGAACATCTGTGTGCTAGGTGTGTACACAATGTCATTGTCATACTTCTGGAGCCGGATAAGCAAACGCTGCAGACGGCGAGGAACGTTATTCAGTGGTTTAGTGGCTATCGACACCAGCGGCTTATGGTCAGTGTACACGGTTGTCTTTCTTCCAAAAGTATAATCATTGAAACGCTCCATGGCATAGACCACTGCCAGCATCTCTTCCTCGACCTTTGCGTACCGCTTCTCGGCCTCTGTGAGTGCTCGACTACGGAAATCCAAAGGTCTTCCGTTCTGCAACAGAACAGCACCTATTCCACTCTGGCTACTATCACACTGTACCTCCAATGGTTGTGCTGGATTGTAATATCCGAGTACGGGCGCATTACTGATGAGGTTCTTAATGGTTTCGAAAGCCAAATCCTGTTCCTTCCCCCAGCTCCAATTTACTCCTTTGTGAGTTAACTGCCTAATCGGAGTCATGACATCAGCGAGTCCTGGTAGGTACCGGCCTAAATAGTTCACCATACCGTTTAGGCGATGGACTGCCTTCACATCGTTAGGGGACAGCATCTCTTGTTTTGCCTTAATTTTCCCTGGGTCAACTCTGATTCCGTCGGATGTTAACAAATGCCCGTGGAAAATCACCTCCTCTTCCCGCAACTCTACTTTCTCGCGTTTAAGCTTGATGTTCTTTTGCGCGCAACGCCTCAGGAACCGGTGTAGCTTAGTGACATGCTCTTCTTCGGCAGAACCGTAAATCGAAACGTCATCTGCCACACAGTTTACGCCATTTAAATCATCTTGCGCTTGCACCAAATGCTTTTGGAAAATTTCGCTAGACCCCTTCAGGCCAAACGGTAATCGCAGCCAACGATAACGTTCGAACGGTGCAGCAAATGTGGTGAGGAAACTGGATTCGTCGTCTAGAACAACGTGCCAGAATGCGGAAGAAAGGTCTACTTTCGTGAAACACTTGGCTTTTGTCAAACGTAGTAAAACATCTTCTATCGTCGGTAGCGCATAATGTTCTCTACGCAGGGCCTCATTCATTGGCTTCTAGTCTATACATACGCGTAGTTCGCCATTTCTCTTCGTAATGATTGTGACCTGGCTAACACAGTCTGTTGGCTCATCAACCTTTGCAATCACACCCTGCATAATCAGCTTGTTCATTTCCGCGGAAAATCGGTCACGTAGCTCAAATGGGACTCTCCTAGCAGGTAACGCAATTGCGCGTAGCAAAGGATCTAACGGCAGGTGAGCGGTACCCTCAAATTACCTTAAACCCGGGCTAAACACAGACGTATCCAGGTCACTAACATCAGCTTCACTCTGACAAGCGAACACAAAACGTTCATGGTTAAAAATGACAAAGCCAAGAGATAAAATCGAATCAATGCCGAGAATCGGCGTGAGATCCTCAATTACGATCACGAACTGCAGACGATGCGAAACACCGTCTCTCGGATTGACCTCTTCAATGTCGCTGAGCCCTTTGCATTGAGTCTGGAACCATTCCACATGCGCACATAATCTTGATCCAATTGAATTTGCACGCCGCGGCAGTGCTTTCTGGGCATAATATTGATCTTCGCGTCTGTGTCTAACTGGAATCACACAGACCGTTTCTCGATCATAAGACTTGCATAAACATACTTCTGCGACGCTTCCTGAGACACGTTACCAATCGATTGTTCGGTGTCTTCTTTTGATTTATCTGGTACGAGTGCATTGACATCTGTCGACTGACAGCAGCGGGCGAAGTGATTGCGCTTCCCACATTTGACACAAATGCGGCCCCACGCCGGACACTGTTCGCGGTTCCTCGGATGTCGTGTTGCACAGAAGTTGCAGGGCTCCTGTCGCGCAATCGTGGCCCTCGTAGTTTTGCTCCTGGAAACGGCGCACAACTCTGAATCAAATGTGATTGTCATCTGCTGGAACTGATAGGCAGTGGAGGACTCACTGTTACAGATGTCGATACATTGCTGCAGAGATAGGTTGCGCTTTCGTGATAGTCGCTTCGTCAAACCTTCGTCATTGATCCAAAGAACAATGCGGTCCCGTATGAGACTGTCCGCCATGCATTTACAGAAACTGCAAGATCGGGCAAAAATCTTTAGCTCAGTGACGTACGTGTCAACGGATTCACCTGGCCGCCTGTTCCGCGAAAATAAGAGGTTGCGTTGAAATGTCTCGTTTGTTTGGCCTTTGCAGTATTCACTGAACTTCTAAAGAACTGTCTCCAGGTTGTTGGAATCTTCGCTCTTGTCGTAACACAATGTCTCTAGCACGCGGCGTGCCTCATCTACTGCTGCGTGTCGAAACATGGCCAAGCGGTATGCCATCGGTTGTTTGTCCAGACTCGATAAAGTGAAGAAATCCATCCATTTGCTCATACACAAACGCCAATAGCTTGCCAAACTGCGTTCATTCATGTTCAGCGCGGCAGGCATTTGAATAGCCGGTGCAGCTCCAATCATCGTCTGGGTGGTACTAATGTACTTCTATTTTTCTGACACCATGTAAAAAGTAGGTCCTTCAGGGACAAAACGTATATCCTCAAACAAAAGGACCAGGCGAAAACGCAGGCAGATGGCGAGTGAAACATATCGGTATATACAGCTAGTTGGATCCAAACTTAACGACCTTTGTTAATGCATGACATTTTTCCTTTGATACAGTCAAGCAAACTCACTCCAATGCGTCTAACTGTTGGCCAATCAGCGTGCATGCGAGAAACATGTGAACGTCCAATCAGCTGCCGCCTTTCCTTGCGGCAGCCTAACGGCTTCCTTGCTGGGCTGGCACCGCACGTTCGTTCGAGTGTATATTCCTATCACAATAAGCACCTATTTTCCTACCTTCTGGAATGTGGTTTTGCAAACACTCCGTGCATCGTACCACCACGTTGTTATTCCCTTAGCCACCGTTGTAATTCTGCTCTTCAAATCTTCCTTCCTATCAATAATGTCTCAACCTTATTCGGTCCGATCTGTGGATACTACATTAACACTGACTTTAAACAGCCCCGCGTGACACTTTGCGCTGACCATACCTTTCCTCTTTCTCCAGAATACTGGGCATTAGGAATAACCATTCGTCCTCTCCCAATATAAGCTCAGGAAGTACTCGGGGATTGCGGTTCTAGTGCTTTTTCTGCATAGTCATTAATCTTTACAATATGCATTGTATTCTCTCGGGTTTCGAAGAAAATGCAATTCATACAGTTTCATTTGGTTGTTCTATTAGCTCACCCACACGGGATAACCATGTACACATGTGCTCCATTGGGCCCAATCATCTGGATACTAATACCCTGCCTCATTATTAACCGTGTTCAACAAACGTGCTTGTGGGTCGAATCATGTTCTCTAGCTGATCATGTCTGCGTTGGAAACTGGGCGTCGACAAAACCGATGTTGGTGACACATGCGTTTTCTCAATTGAGATACATTAGATAATGCGTTGCACATCTGAAGCAATTTATTCATAGTTTTCAACAACTACCACCAACGGTACTACGTTTGAAGAAACAAGAGTATGTCTGTTTGCCTAATTAGCTAGACAACCTTGCGCAGTTAGCCTAATCATTTGTCTGTCGAGATGCGTTGAATACATACGGAGTCAGCGAATCTTCGGAAATATATTGTATAGTCGTCACCCGGAATTTGCTTAAATCCAACAGTACAAAATGTTTAGTCCATCCTAATACAACTACATCACAGTTACCGCCATCTACTGGAACTTTATCATAGCAGCACCCTCAGAATTCATTGACGCATTAGAAAAGGCATAAGCGACTGAAATGCCGCTGAAATCTCTTACCACTTTTACCTCGAATGATGTGGAATACCGTGCCCTTGAGCGTTGTTTTGTCTCGTTTTCAACGGCAACGAAAGGAAGAAATTTCCTGGAAGATGTACTATTTACATTTCTATGCATCGCCTATGTCCACCAAGAAATAAAGTTAACACGGTGAACAGGTTGATTCTGTACACCGATTCAAGTGGACTCATAGTAATGCACCCAAGAACGTCTCAGTGAATTTAGCAGCCTGCTTTCATAATTGTCAGCTTGCTTTACGGGGATTTCAATACATTCATGTCAGATACAATGACTGTTATATTTGATCCTAGTTTTTTAACGCTTCCTCCAAACATAAAGGCGGATTCATACATTGTGTGCTAGATGATTTGACAGACTCAGGAACTATATCATGGAATAGTTTATTACTAAGGAACTTTTAATATTGCAATATGAATATCAGCTATACACAATAGTAGTTCACCTCATGCGTAATGAATTCCCAAAGACACAAAGTGTTAAGCGTTACTGAATGGCTTACCTCATCTTATGCTGATAATGTTTGCATATTCAGACGTGGAATCCATACCTAACATCACATGTGTCCCGTGCGGTGTAAGTAGACTCGTTGGATCACATGCCACCACCACAGCACAGGCATCAGCATCGGGGTATCAGCTTCATGATGGACCGGGCACTCAAAAAATATTTTCTGATTACAAGGAGGCACGTTCGCTTTTAAAAGATTGCAAATCATTCAGAGCTTGGTCTATTATTTTCAAAAATATAGCAACATATACCCTTCTTCTAGTCGAAAATATTTCATTCTATTCGGAACGAAGGTTAACCGATATAAGCATGCACTTATTCGTAATTAATTAGTATACGGAAACGCGCATTCCGGACTCGACGTCAAATTGTACTTGTCTGTATCCTAGGTCAAACGATAGGATGTCTAAGCTTACTGGTCACTGCCGAAACTCATAACCGTTATTGATCTATTTGATAAACCAAGTTGTATTCAACGGATAGAGCCAAACCCCAAGGTACGGATTGCCGTAGTCTCAGTGTACGGAAGTTAATTCATCTCCGCAGTCGTGTGAGACGACTTCAAACCTAGCAAGCTAACGACGTGTTGCCGCGTACTCCAGTTGGCTGAAGGCTCTGTAGCGGGTTCACATGTCAGATGGATACTAGCTGTTACTCCCCTGAAAGTCTGTATCTTACGACTCCTTTCAAACTTGTTTGCTCTTGAATTACGTGCCTTTGGGAGGTCAGCTATAACCAATGAGTCGCAGCGGTCAGCGTTTGCACCCTTCATCTAGCCTCCGTTTCCACAACCCAAATATCCGCCTTGGAGGCAATTAGTTACTCGGTCTCTATGCTAAGCAAGCGAGCGTGTACTTGGCTTTGAATTCAGGTGATTAGAGGGTGGCCTGCTTGCATTTCCGACGAGACGCTGTTCCTGGTAAGGAAAGTGTTGATAAGTGTTAAACAACGCGAAAATTATACATTTTTAAGTATTAAAACGAAAGTTTTAATAGCTGAAATCAAAAGTTTAGGATATTAAACTCGGCGGACATGTGCACTACTTAGTGCCTGTCGAATGCGATTAATGATATCCATCAGTGATATCTATCGTTTGGATTTGCTTGATAGTGATCACAATCAACTAATATATAATGAGCAGCCCGGGCCTGCATCTACAAATGCAACATTTGACTGACGGGTGGTATCTACTTTTGAAATTGTTGGATCTTGAATCCCAGGCCTTCGGAACGAAAGCTGAAACCACTGAGTCCCAGCGGTCAGCGCATGCATTTTCATCTAATCTTCGTTCATAAGTATTGATCTACTCGGTCTCTACCATCTGCAAGTGAGCGTGTACATGGCTTTGCATTCGGATGATTAGCGTGTCGCTTGATTTCATTCCCGAGGAGACGCTGTTCTCGGTGAAGAAAGTGTTAATCAGTGTAAAACAAGGCAAAAATTATACCTTGTCAGGTAATAAAACAAAGGTCCTTAATAGCTGAAATGAAAAGTTAAGGATATGAAAGCCGGCGGAATTGTGCACTAAACAGTGCACGTCGAGTAAAATTAATAATATCCATTAGTAATATCCATTGTTTGGAGTTTGCCTAAAAGTGATCACAAACAAATAATATAAGATGAAAAACGCGGAACTTCATCTCCAAATACAACCTTTGACTGACGGGTGGACGCTCCTAGGCCAAATGTGGGAAATGTTGGGTCAACCGCGATTGCTAAGAGGAAGTGAAGAGAAAGATTCCACAGTGAGCAGCATAAGTTAAAACACAGAGCTTGGCCTTATCCGATGAAAATATTGAGTAACCAGTGTTTTTCCTCTCAAAATATGGGCCTTTCATGTTAAGTTCTTCCTTGCTTCAGAAGAGTCAGGAGCTTGACGATGAAGCTAACAGAAATTGGGGGCAACGCTTACCCATTGATAATAAGGCTCATGTCTATCTTTCACTTAAATGTCTACCTCAAGCAATGGTATGTTGCTTTCCTGTCTCAGCGCCTGCCACCTTTTGTACATGTAACAAATCTAGCTCTCGTAGGTGAGAAATATTTTGTGCTCACATCGTGAGATAACATAAACCAAAATTATTGATTACATGGCAGCCAACAAGAGTTCGGATACTCTAGATTGCTGAGCAGCTGTGCCTCCCTCAAAGTTCGTTCAAACAATGAACTGTACTATGTTCTTTTAAGTCGTCTGTGGTTTCCGTACAGCATTAGAGATCAAGTCTCTTACATAATTAGCAGGTGGGGAAAAATAATTCAAAAAATGCAAACCCACAATATCATACCACTATGATACTACTCGCTGGCCTGTGTCCCTTAAGATCACAAAAATGAGTTGTAATCCGACGGCGCAGGTTTAAGCCTGCGCAGGAGTCTAGGCGACACCTGCGGTGTCCTTAGTGCATAGGCGACTGTTGGAAGCTAGACGGGAGCGAGGCGACCGTACTGGGTACTAGCGTACTGCTGATGCCACTTTTAGGTTTAGTACATAGAGTAGCATCAACAGAACTACAACGAACTTATTACCGAAATGGCGAATTACTTAGGCAAATAGCCAGTATCCCAGAAGTCAAAACAAATGAGGCAGAGTTTTGTAAGGAAAATACATAACAACGTAAAAAGCTACGGGTTGTAATCATAAGGTAGTTAACCCACTGGTCACATGTGGCTCCGACATGAAAATATAGGCTTGAAGAAGGTATCATGGGTTGAGATGAAACAAAGACGTTAGACACTAATAATCGGGAAACTTTATAACGACAATTTATTTAACTCAAATTCGGAAACCATATCCGGAAATATCAGTTCAAATGAACTTAGGGTTTCTGATAACCTGCCTTAATTGGCAGCTTTTCATCAGGCCCTTCGAGTTTCATTGAGGAGAGTGACTCGATGGAAAGGCTCTCACTGGGGAAAGCGTAGTAGTGCTGCTAAAAGATGACAATGGTCGCTTGTAAACGGAAACAGCGGATTAATATAATGACTTCAAGGTTTCCTTTATGGCAATATAAAGAAAATGCATCTTCCGTGTTTGTTTCCACTTCTGCTTCAATATTGAGCAGTAGGGATTTTATTATAATTTCAGTGATATGTCGTCACAGTCCCTCTCTCAGTCAGCAAGATTCAGCAGTCTGGAAATGCATCAGATAGCTGCTTCAACCATCTGGATCTCGTTAGTTGTGCACCTTCGCGGAACACTGCCGGGTTCCGACTCCATGACTTCCGGAGGCCAACAGTTTGTGCCCCTGAGTCATGGGAGACGGCCGCGGATATGGATTACTGATATTTGACTAGGATATAGCTCGGCTCATCCTCCATTGTCAAGCCAGATTTAATCTTTGCGGAGGAAAGTGGTTGGCCCCACGGGACAAGGATAAATTGCATAGCGACTATGTAAGACACAGCAGTTAGAACCTACGCGGATAGATTTTACTGTATTACTGAGTAATGGGGATTTTGGTATAATTTTAGATCCCCTCACTTCACAGTCCCTCTGATGTAGCAGGCCTTGACAAGTTTGGAAAAGCAACAGACACCTGCTTTAATATTCTGGGTCTCATTAGTAGCGCGCCTTCCTCGGAATTCTGTCGGGTTGCGACCCGATCACTTCCAGATCTCAGCAGCCAGTGTTAGGAGCGCTAGTTGTGTGGCAGTGGACGATGAGCCGGGCTAAATTGTAGTCATGTGTCAATCATGCAGTTCCGCCGCCAGCACCCATGTCCTAGGGGCACTAGCTGCTGGCATCGGGAAGTCATGGGGTCCGAAACCGGCATGTGTCTAATGAATGCGGACTATTTGAGGTTTAGTTCGTATTGAGTGTTGTACTCGATACCAAATTTAGGTATGAAAAATGAGAGCATAATTAGAGATACTAGTTCAGCACGTAACACCAGAAGATGGTACATGCCAGCCTGATTCCGTATTATAAAATGCTGCTCCTATTTGCTTATGTTGTAGTACGAAAACATGATAATTGCGCAGTGAATATTGTTGGCATTGATATGGATACACTTTAGTTTAGCGCAAATAAATTCAGGTGGGGTAAGGTTAATTAAAGTCCTCTATGCCCACTCTGGTTAAACATACTCTCTGGTTTAACATCGTTTAGTTTCAATGTTAAACTTTCATTTAAAATATCCGGTTCGTTCAGCGATCAGTTGCTTCAAAACGCCACCGCGTGTGAGGTGGATGAGTTTTAATTCGCTTCTAGTTAACGTGTAGAACTATGAGAATGAAGTGTGCACTTACCCCTGGAAGTTAGGATCTTAAATCATTCATCTTATCCTCATTATATGTCACCCATAAACTGGGGGGCGTTCGCTGACGTTTGATACAAGTTGATGGAATTAATGACTACCCTGAGTAATGCATGCAGGTGATGCTTTCTTAAAGGAGGAATTTGAAAGCGCTATGGATACCGTTGGCTGAAAAGATGTATACGCATTAGGCATCTATATGCTGCGCGGACAGGCCAGAGTTCCATCCTGTGCCGAGAGTGTCTAATCGTCGATGTGCGCGCCCTGTTCGCTTGCAACTATCGAAATAGAATATCTCAAATTTGTTCTTAACCAAGATTGCTTTGTGCACTTTAGGCTGAGTCAACCTTGATGAGTGTTTTCGCATAACGCATTCTTGATCAGATCTCGTCACCAGCATCTGACGGGTAACCTGTTTACCTACGCTGCATCGGTCACTGTTGCCTTAAAGGCTAGCTATTCGTAAATGCTGCAGTCGAGTGCGTAAAATCAGTGCGGCGTTTCAGTAACTCCCCTGAGTATTATCCACATAAAGAGGGATATTTTCACATTAATAAGTTTCTCCGGGCTATCACTGCGACATTGGCAAGCATATTGACCACAACAATTCTAACCTGGTCTTTAATACGCGGTTTCTAAAACTCGGCAGCTCTCCACCCTGAGTTCTCACAACACATGTATATGCACGCACATAAATTATCCAAGCCAGCCCCATTTTTAATTACTTCACGCTATACCAAAATGGGTTTTCCTTTGTACTTAACAAGTAAGGAAGACCACGAAAGGGATTTGAAATTTTGGTAACACGGTTTTTGGGAATATTTATTATCGCTAGATTTTCGTGCTGCTCATGGGTCACGGTCGCTAAAATGCTGACGATTGACTTGAAAATATAGTTAGGCTGTCAGTCCAATAAGTACTCTGGGTATGTATTGGAGTGACATAACACATCGTTGCCGAGAATTATGCCGTTTGAACCAACAAATGCTTACCTAATGGAAGCAAATAGTAAAAGCCTATCGTACTGCTTTGGTCAAAGTAAAAATAATAATAAAAATAAAAATAGTAATATTCATCAACTCCGCGTCATAACGGCGCTTCGCTGCAGCGCGAACACCATTAATCGCGCGTGTACTGAGTATAACGATAGGACGCCCGCAACTTCGCTAATTTGATCCCGGTGATATTATGATTGCAAGACAGGCCTGCAGACCAAATACCAAACGAGAAATTAGGGTCAAAGTATAAGGAGTGATCGTAGGAGACAGTGTGTGCACACTTGTATTATGTTACCAGTAACCACGCTGTCCATTGTTTTGAAAGTAAAAATACTATCTGCCTTTATTCATTAACGTTTTTCGATAACTCACCAGACTCACCAAGGGACTTGTGAAGCAATGCTTCTTAACCAGTACGAAATTATTGTTCATCAAAGAACAAAATTAAACGCCTTTTATTTAACGTTTGAAACATGTGCGGCAACCTCGTACGCTTAACTTCGCCTTACCAATTTAGTGATTAACACGGTATGCATATTAGCTGTACAGCCAAGTTGTATTGTAAATTTAGTCATCAAATTTACTTTCGTTATTACTCGGTTTACTTATGATGCTGGTAGGAATAGGGTGACATTGAAACAGGGATAGCTTTGTGCCCTAAACATATACCCCATAGGGCTATTTTAAGCGCAAATCTTTTGTTAATAATGTTTAGAGTGGACGTCTCGTAATATTCGCAGTTATTTTCATGTCTTGCGTATGCTGACAAGTGCAATAACATAATAAAAGTTTTAGGTGTCTAAGCAGAAAATCGTATTATTAAATACGACTTGCGCCAGCTAAGCCAAGTCAATGGCTCAATCACCCTCAATTTGTTTATAAGCTAGGTACCACTTTCCACAACTTTTCCCATAACGAAACAACATTAACCATGAGAATACACACCGCCACACATGTTTATAAGGTATAAATATCTACCAAAGCGAACACAGTTAGTAAAAACCCAACATATCACCAGGTGCCATGATAAATTTCATGTCAACTAACTGCAGTGGTAAGACAACTGCACTAAGGCCACGCCAGTCGGTTAGATACATGCAGGAAAAGAATGTTTTGGTATACAATACCACAGACTTCATTGCATCGCAAAGGTTACCAATTTACATAATGCGCTTTATATAATTTCATCTTTGATAGTATTACTTATTTTTTACTATGGATGTTCGAGGTGCAAACTACACTTAGATTAAAAGCCGCACAGTGTTATCTTTTTCATAAATCAATCTTCAGGGCTAAAGTGATCGTTATATGTGAGCTTTAAATAAAATAATATGTTGACACTATTGCATAACTATACTTTTATTTTACCATTACGCAGCGTAGTTAACCTTTTAAAGCAAACTTATAAATTTCTGATGGTACAGAGAAATCGACTTAACCAAGGGATGGATGGTGATAAAGCTATGGAGAACTGCCGTGGTATGGTGTTTCTGCGCGGATGTGCTAGGAATATTTTGCTATAAATCTTGCTTTGTAGTTAATAGCGAAACGTTACCAGTTCATAGTCCGCAACAGTCTATGAAATATAGTAATTGTTTTTCTGTACTGGTAAAAAGCTACAGCGTAACGTGCTCAGTATGATGGTCTGCAAATATGTGTTAATATCAGTTGACTCATCGGAGTACAGTTATCAAAACTGCAAAGTGACTGTAAGTCCAAAATTCATGACCACAAATCGGGTACTGTTAAGTATATTATCTCCCTTCTGTGAAAACATTGGGGGGTGTGAGAAAAGATAAATGTTAAATGCGAGTTGATGGCTGGCGAAATATCTAACATGCCGTCGTGTTTAGCTATGGGAAATGGAGTATTATGAGATGTTGAGGCGAAATAATTGCACTGTAAACTCGGTAATCGTACTCAACCTGCTTTGGAGCACGGAAGACAGATTACAGTAGAGCATTCCACGATTCGCAACTGCGTATGATAAAGAACTTCGGACAACTTTCTAAAGAACTGCCTTGCTCTGCCGGTTTAGGTTGGTGATCTCTAAATTACCGTTGCGACTGCGCCATAGCTAACGGGTGGCACACGCAGTATAGATCTTCCAAAATCTTGTAAGCCAAAATTGGGTCTCCAAGCAGTCTCCGGTATTGTTTGCTGGAGGAACGGAGCACTCGGAACATTTGTAAATATAACAAACGCAACAGGTTTATGACATTCGAAGTATTCCCGCGTTGGATTTGCGTCAAGTCGTTGAGCTTGCCCTCAGCCTTGAATGTCAGATCTAAATTGCATATTCCACATGTGACATTATGTATGAGCAGCAAAGCTGTTTAAAATTGACCGCTGGGTTCGTCCGAAGGCACGGCTCAAAAGGATTGTTTATTGGATTCCACTACCTGACGCCATTCCAGCCTAAGTCTAAATTTACGGTTGGATCAGACCAAGAAATATAGACATCTTTCGCCAGAAAACGTTTGAAACTCCTGCTTGCCGCGTTCGTTAGAGCAGCCTAGCTGGGGCCGTAGGTGCAGAACTCTGCAGTTTCCCACAGTAAACCGAATTACCTTATGGGTTGATCAAGCTCTAACACTATCCAGATGAGCTTAAAGTTGCCTGATGTCTGCTGGTGCATTAATCACCCAACAAAACTTAATATCACCGGCATCAAGCTAACAGTTCGATGTCGTGAGGCTTGTTATCTTGACGCTATAGAACAAGTACAACCATGGGCCTAATACCAGGCCTTGTGGTACTCCACATTCAACATGAATGGTATCTCATAGGGATGCACACAATCCTGATGAAACTATACTGACGCAGTGGAAGTTGTTGAGTAGAGTGATGTGGTCCATCTTCATAAAAAATAAGTCATGTTTCTCGGGTGGATAGTCTTGGTTTCAAATGCTCCCACAACCAACTTTACACTGACTGACGAAATTTTGACTGGTGCCAGCCGATGCCTTGTTCGCTAGGTAGGACCGGTTACTTACCTAGTCTGGCCCACACATATAGCAGTCTTCGTTGTGCGGTAATTCCCACGGAAGATTCTGCAAAAAGGGGAATCGATAGTAAGACTAGTTGAATTTCGCGGCAATAAGGGACTTGGAAGCTCATTCTCCCATCATGTATTCCTCTTTGTTACAGACAGCTCATCTCGCTGAATCTAATAAGTGTGTTGGTATGATCATACGAGGAAACGATCCAATCTTTGCTCTGCCTTGAACTGTCCCCCAGGGTTGCCAATGGATTCCAGGACGTAAATATGGAAGTCGCCAGAAAATAATATGACCGTACGATTAGTTTTGGTACGCCTCAGTGCAGAAATCGTAGTGGTAAACGACGGCCACCATCCGTCTTCACCGCTTCTTAAATATAATCGGCACCAAACGGAATGTTGTACATTTGACAGGGACTTCTATGCGCTTGCATGGATGTCACTGCGGAACAATGTACCGAATGCTCTCAATGTACTGGGTCGCTCGCGTCGAAAAATGAACAAAGAACAATGATTTCATACGGGTTAAGACACATTACTTTACAAGCCCAGTTGGGTTGGCTTGTGGATTTTTGCAAAATGTGAACGAAAATATGCAGTACAGAATTCTAGTCTCAAACAAATTGACAAAATTATAATGGTAAGATAATAATACGTATTTTTATCCAATGTATACGTATTCTAATAATATGTGATGCAGTAGACCTGTCTCCCAAACGTTTCCATTTCTTCAGTAGTCGAACAAAATCAATCCGAGGTTTTTCTAGGGTTTGAATGGAGAGTAGCCTCAAGCAAGGAAATGTAAATGGAGAATCGCTTCAACCAATCGAATGTATATATGGTCCGTGTGGATGCGTATACCATCAGCTCTGGGAGAGCGTTCCTTGTTTGACACACATGCTGGCGCACACACGCGGCACACAAAATGGCTGTATTTGTCTACCAGACTCAAAGAGTGGCCTCGAAGATTGATGCTACTGCTGTTGCAGTGCAGTGCGTCGTACATGTTTGGATTGCTAAAATTAAGAACGCAATAATCAATTCGCCTTGTATTCGGCGAACACCGCCTACTGAATACTTTCAATCGTTTCATCCTCTGCTCCAATTGTAGGTGGCGTATTTCAATGACGTATTTATTAGGTTCCTGAAGTTGAAGTTTGTCCGGTGCAGTAAACTCGTGCTTCAATCATGTATGCCAGGTTTGGATTGCGTATTCGACAAAAGGGCGAACATATGTATTTAGTATCTGTCCGAGAAGAAGGGTGTCCATTTGTCCGGACGCCGGTCGTAACAAGCTTATGTGCTGGTTCGCAGTTTTCGATGCCTTTGCTGAGTGTTTGGACTAAGCCAAGTTTTCCTGCATAGGCAGAAAAATGGAACGTGAGATGTATGATCGCTGCAGTACTTGTGTTTCTGGTTTGTAGTAATTGGTTACTCTGGTGTCAGCTGGAGAATACCTTGTATATATCTGCGTTGAATTGTAAAAGATTTCCGGTTGACCACTCATGTACCATACCCTGTTCACATTAAAGTATACTCATATGGGTATCCGTCTGAAACCGGAGCCAATAATTGATACCCTCCAAATACAGCAGAAATGTGAAACGTGCTTCCGTACAAAGTCTTTAATGTATATCAAAAGCTATCGTAAAAGCCTGGGATAAAACAGGCTTGACAGTTATTGGATCAGATAAGGAACTCCGGCTCTGGCAACTAACTGACGGTGCATGAGAGAGTTGGCGATCCAGCTCAAAAGAGGGCCATCAATCCCGTGAAACTGGAGCTTGGAAAGGAGAATCCGATAATATACAGGATCGAGCGCTTTCAAAACATCTAATTTCAAAAATTCAACGACCTCATCAGCTTTATCTGAATCGGTCCAGCTTCGCCTTGCGATTAATAAATTCGTTGTGAACGATCGCTGTCGACTGATGCTGTGTTGCTCGGGAGCATTAATCTTACCTCTTTCGGATAACACAATAACGCATGGGCAAAGCTGGATTCCACCATCTTGGCAAGATAGGGAGAAGCAAAATTGGGCGGTAGTCTTAAGGCTCCGTTTTGCTTACGGCTTTGTGCATAGGAGCTAGTATTCCAAGAATCCACATTGCAGGAATCTGTCTGGTCTAAGCAATGCTGAAAGTACTGGATCAAAGCTTTTGCTAGTTGTCTTACTGATACCCCCAGTGCGTTTTGGTGAAGGTTGTCGAATCTCAGGAAGCTGTTTCTGCGTGGATACGTTGGATACTGCAATGCAGTTGCTGCATTAAAAGCAATTTGATTGTGTCCAGGAGGTGGGTAAAGGAAAGTTGGAAGATGGCCTGGTTTTAAGCCACGCTGCAATTTGCGAGCAAATTGTGTCCGCAACACGTTTGCTGCTCACCTAGCTGTTTCATTTGGGCCATCATTTATCCGACGAGAGGGATCACCATCCTTAACTTATGAAGGCAGTAGAGATATTTGAACAGTAGATTTTAGGGCGTATGTTTTCGTCTTATTCTGCTGACAGGCGATTTTGGCATGTCTGAGCAATGGAGTGCAATGGTTTCCATACGCGACGTTGTCATCTGAATTATCCTGCCTTAGTGATGTTCTGTACTTATTCCAGGCTGTCCTTGCTTGCAATAAGCTATTTGCTAGTTCTGCGGTTTATGAAATTAACGGTTTTAGGCCCACTGAATACTCTGCTATGTGTCTTGTTCACCCAGCTACGTCAACAGAAAGAACACGGCCCATCTCCGCAAGCCAACGCTCTATATTCAAATCTGGGTATTTAAAACGCATTCGTCCGTTGGTCGATTGCCTGATATATCTCATTGAGGCAGGCGATTCCTTTCACTCCAGCTTTCAGTCACAACACATCCTTACTTTTTCTTGTTTACATGTTGTTGCGATAAGGTAGTACGGTTTTCCGCTGCGCATACGCTTGCTGCCTCGGACTGAGGTTTCAGGTATCCTAAGTTGTTGCTGCTGCCGATCCTGGATTTGCGGAGTCCGTCCATTACATGTTCTCCTAATTTTTACCCTGTTCCTTCTAATGATATATCTCCATATCTTGACTTACTAGCTCCTTTCACTCCTGCGACCATCAATCACACCAACACGCCAACGTTCTCCCGAATATGGTATTGGTTGCACCAATACTCATTCTCCTACTGCCATGGTTGAGAGGTATCGCGATCCACCATCATAGCACTTCTTGTTTTAGCATTTTCTTCCGTAGTCGGTTGTGCACAGAAGCGTCCGGTGCTATCCCGGGCTGTAGCAGCATTATAGCGGCCTGGTGCAGCGTCCTTGTTCTGCGACCGAACCGTCGCTGCACTGGACTTACTCCGATCTCGGTGGAAGGCGTAGTTCTTCGCTCCAGTAGCATTATGGATGGATCCTCCTTTATCACTTTGGCTTTGGTAGGTATATTTGTTGCCTGCTTCAACACTGCCTCAGCCTTCCCATTTGATTGGCTGTGATACGGGCTTTTGAGCCGATGCCGAAATTCGCACTTCTTGCTAGAAGCGCGGAATTCTGCACCACTGAATTGCAGCCCGTTGCCGAAACTCACAACCACGGGGATTCCATGTCGAGTGAATTGACACCATAACTTGTTCACTAAGGCTTGCGCGCAGATTGTCGTAAGGGCACCAATATTGAAGGAGTCACTGAAATAGTCGACCACATTAAGATAACTCCTCTGGTCGTGAAAAATAATCTCCAATGCGACCAACTGCCAGGGCTTATTCGGAAAGTCATGAAGCATCATTGGCTCCGTCGGCTGGCGCACATCGTGCCTTGCATGTTACACCGTTTGGTCCGTAATCACTTATTTGGCTAGTCATTCCTGGCCGGAATATCAGCTCACGTACTCTTGCCACGCAACTTTTGTTTCCCAAATGTGCATAGTGTACCATCTGCAGCACTGAACGTTGCAATGCCTTCGGAACCACTATCCCCTTGTCCTTGAATATTAATCCAAGTTGGGTGAGGTGCTCGTCGCGAAAATGAAAATAGCGGTGTTAACACTGTGTACGATCAATTTTGTCTTAGAGCCATTCGTCTATTATGGTCTGTCTCAGAAGCCTGCACTATTCGTCATCCTCCGTGCATCTATGGATCTGCTGCTAATGTTCCCTAGTAACCGCGATAAGCTATTTTGCTTAGAAAAATACGGATTTTCTTCCAGTTGCGGTGTGTTTGACAGTTGAGCACCTGAAACTGTGTCCGCAATGTACATATGGGATTCTGGTCCTCAAGCTACATCCAAGTCACCTTCTGCAGATTTATGCGCATGCTTTACAGGCGGCGTGCCGCGACATTAATTGACTTACAAGCGACGGACACAAGTGCTTTGTGGTCAATGAAGACAGAAGTTTAGCAACCGAAAATAATTGGTGAAGCCTTCTACGGCGTAAAATAGCACTAGCATTTCCTTTTCAAATTGTGCGTAACAATTATCGGCTTCTGTGAGCGTGCGGCAGCGAAAATCTAGAGGATTATCGCTTTGCATAAGCACAGCTTCGATGCCGTATTAACTATTGTCACACAAAACTCAAATGAAAGCGACGAATCAAAATAGACAAGAAGAGGCCCTTTTGTAACTAATTCCCTGCTCTTCCTAAATGCATTTTATTGTTCAGAGCCCGAGTGCCAATAGTCACCATTTTGGGTCAACTTTCGTATCTGTTTCATCACGTCGGCCAGTCATGGAAGGAAACAGTTCAAGTAGTTGACCATTCCATTTAGCATGCTAACCACCTTTGCATCTGTGTGGGTACACATTTGGTTTATGACACTAATATTTTCCGAATAAGTTTTCAACCTTTTTTAACTCAGCACGTGCCCATGAAATTCCACTTCCGTTTTGCGTAGCTCGAGTTTCTCACGCTGTAGTTTCATTACAACGATGTAGAAACAGGTGATGGTGACGATCTTGTCCCTCTCGAGTAGAACCAACCACCAGCACGTTATCTGCTACGCAGAAGACTCCGAGCAGATTGTCTAGTGCTTGCAGCAGCCGCTTTTGAAATATCTCACTGGATGCCTTCAACCCGAAATGGGCAAACCAAGCCACTTAAAACGTCCAAATGGCGTTCCATATGTAGTCAAATAGGTAGACTGTTTGTCAAGTGTTGCATGCCAGAAGGTGGAAGCGAGATCGACTTTCGTGTACGTTTTTACATTTGCTAACTTTGGTAGTATTTCCTCTATTGTCGGTAGGGTATAGTACTTCTTCTGAGCAAGGCACTGAGGGGAATGTATCGATACGAACAAGCAAATAACCGAATTACTTACTACCACTGTTATTTAGATTAAACAATCTGTCGGTTCAAGGACCTTATCTACCAACCCCAAGGTGAACAAACGCTTCAGTTCTTCTAATATTTTTTCGTGCAATGTTACGAGCACCTTTCTACCTGGCAGTGTTACTGGCTTAGCAGATTCGCTTAACGGTAACTGAGCCCATCCATCGAATTTCCAAATAACCCCATCGAACACCGCAGGATACGGTTCGACATTATCTACAGCAGCCTGACACGAGTAAAGAAAACGAGCATGGGTAAATGTCACAAAACCAGGCCGCTGTATTGAATCAATGTCTAAGATAGGCATAAGATCTGCTGACACAAACAGTGATTCGTTGGTGTTCTGTTCCGTCATTAGGGTTGACAGAGGTCACGGCACCGTTTCCTCTGGTTGTAATCTCGAGCCATTTCACCTTTTGAGGCAACTATATGATTCAGTACATTTCACACCCGCACAGTGTCTCTTGGGCAGCATGTTGATGGTGGCTCCCGAATCGAGGTGAAAACGAACTGGGCTAACTTGAAGTAACCGTGTATCGAAAATGCATATCTGCCTACCAATAGGTTCCATGTTTTTGACTTTTTTGTCTACCGCACTGACATTGACCGATCTACAAAAATGAGCGGAATACATTTCCTTCGTAAACCTCATACAGGTATTTACTTAAGCTGGACCACTCTCTTTTCGGCTTGGATGCTTTCGACTACAAAATTGACAGCTAATCTCCTGCCCCTCGGATGGGAAAGACAGTGCATCCTCGGTCTTCGGTGCGGTACAAAATCATTCCGTCGTTCTCCACCAAAATGTCTGGAATTATCGTAATGTTCTTGTTTTGCAAAGGCGCATAGTCAAACACTGATTTAGGGACAGGCTTTTCTGCCTCAAATACGTCAAGTGAGGTCGTCATTTCTGAGACCGATTACGATGGGGTCGCTTACCAGAGAGTCCCGCATACAATTAGGAAAGTTGCACTTCAGTGCCAAAGCTTTCAATTCTTTAATGTAACTCTCGAGTTATTTTGACATAAAAGACAGATATCGTAAGTGCGTTTTATTGGCTTGACCTTCGTAATAATATGCAAATCTCTTGGTTGTCTCCGAAATGTCGGTCTCCTGCTCCTCCGCATATCCAAGATCCAGAGTCCGAAGTACTCGTCTGGCTTCGTCGTCAAAAGAAAGTCTGAACAAAGCAAGTTTGTAAGGCAACAAATAGGGGTCCACCTTAGCCAGCATGCCGAAATCTGTACATTTCGTATTCCACATTCTCCAGTTATCAGACAGCGTACTTTCCGTCATCTGTAGAGCAGATGGCAGCGTAATCGAGGGATGTCCGCCAAAATCGAGCAAGCTCCGGAGGGTCCACTTCTTCTCCTCTGACTCCATGAGATGTGTCTGGTTCACCGAGCCGCGCCTACAGAAATAACACGCACCGGCTCGGCATACAAACGCTCTATTCCCAAATCTGAGGAAAAGTACAAACAGCCGGGTGTACAAAATTTCCCTCGTCCGTTTGATCGATTGCCTGATCGATCGCACCGAGGCAATCGGTTCCTTTCGCCCCAGCTTCCAGTCACTAACACAGACTCAATAAGCACTTGTTTGAATTAGCTGATGATTCCGAGCCAAGTGGCTTCCGGTTGGCTTTCAGCGGACAACGTCTAGGTTGTGTCACTGGCGAGCTAGGTTAAGTCGTCATGGTTCCGATGGCGCTAATCCTCCTAGTAGATGAACTCGAAATATATGAGTGCATGATCACTGCGAGCCAAAGGGCATTCTACAAGCAACATATCAAGCATACTTTTCTCGTCGGTGAACACCTGCAAAGAATATCTATTACTTATCTAAAAAATGGGTGAGCCTAACGAAGTTTTGGACTGCATCTTAAAGCTGTCCCAAGATGGCAGTCCATATCCGGTGTAGAGATTGTGAGGCGGTACACCAAAGATATACTGCGGGTGTCTCTCCCACGTAATTGCAAGCAACACCAATGGGTATCGGCGAACTGTAATCTGCTTCGTCAAAGGCCTCACACTGTTGATCTTTTCGGTAATAAAGAATTATTCTCCTTCTTACGGAAGCCTGTCCTTTTGTTTTTGAGTTGCATGACCGGCAGCGTGACTTCAGTGTCTGCTTTTTCACTGTGTAACCATGTCACTGTGACATCGATAATATGGCATGACCTGGAAATTGGACGATTTTTCAGTCCATATAGCTTATTGCAAAGGCTTTGGGCATTGGTATAGAGTTAGGATAGTTTCTCGGTCTCCAGGAGTTCAAAGATAGCCAAAGGAGTCAAGTGTGGGATAATGTCGATCGATCTGATGCCGGTCGTTATTCGTTTTTAGTTGGGATGATGGAGACACGGCCATCGAAAACTGATTTGGCCAAGGTACGTCCCATACATCTGTCCAACACACTGCAGTATCACGCGACGGAGTGGTAAATTGATGCTCTAGCTTTATCACTGGTAGGTTTGCCTTTTCATTTGAGATCAGGTCTGGTCTTTGCAAAGCTACAGTGAGTTTGAAGCAAAGTTCAGGCCGAGGTGTTTTGCCATGTCTTCGCCAAAGTTCTACCGCTACCTTCGCTGTCTGCTCTGGCTGATCCTGGAGTTATGGGATTCTTGGCTCGCTTCCACCAGAAATTGATAAGCGGGGCAGCCTTTCTTGTGATCACTTCACAACATTGTCCAAAGAAATTGTTTCCCGGATGAACCACCACTGTTCCAACTTCTGATTACCCGCCTCATAACTAGCATATGAAGGACGTGCTGGCACGCAATGAATAATGATTGTGCTTAGACAATTCAATTTGCTTTGTCCATCGGAGGTAGTTGTTTTCGCTTGGCACGCGTTCCAATGGGCCACAGGATAGATGCCTTACTTGCATGGCATGTGTCCTTGCGCACTTGCAAAGTGTAAAACTTTTCTCAATCAATGGCTGATTCCAAGCTTACTGTAATAATTCTGGGTTCGTCATGGTGTACAGATTTCGGGTGACGAGTAACTCTCACTAGGTTTGTGGGTTTGGCTCTTACACCTCAAAATGCACAATGTGTTCCACTGGTATTTGTCGTTAGACAACTTAACCCGCAATGTGATGACGGTAGTTTCGGGGACCTATATGAATACGGCAGCTAGGGAGTTATAGTTGAAGCCCTTATTTGTTGAGCTGCAAGCTCGGATGTTCCTTGGGCCTGAATTTATGCCACCTAATGAAGGTCTACCTTGTATCGCAATTTTTGCATTAGCAGTTTTTACAACACTGGAGATTCTAAGTGTTACATTCCGATGGATGATACATGCATATGTGACTGGATTTTTGGACGATTTGAACTCGACCAGAGACCCTTGATTTGCAAATGCAGGGGACTCGCGTTCAGCTGTCCCATCCCTGT
>OX104069.1:6629357-6677600 GCA_944474145.2 Dicrocoelium dendriticum | reverse complement strand
TTTTGTTTTGAGTTGCATGACCGGCAGCGTGACTTCAGTGTCTGCTTTTTCACTGTGTAACCATGTCACTGTGACATCGATAATATGGCATGACCTGGAAATTGGACGATTTTTCAGTTCATATAGCTTAATGAAAAGGTCTTAGACTTTGATTTAAAGACAGGGTTGTTTCTCGGTCTCTAGGAGCGCAACGAGAGCCAGAGGAGTCAAGTGGGGTAGAATGCCGACATATGTAAGGTCGGCCGTTATTTGTTTTAATTTTGATTATGGTGATACATTGTTCGCGAACTGATTTGACCAAGTTACGTCCTCTTTCCACTTTTTGACCTACTGCAGTATGACGTGACCGAGCGGTAAAGTTATCCTCTAGATGCATCGTTGGTGGGTTTTCCTTTAACTTAGGATCAGGTCTGGTCTTCGCAAATCTACAGCGAGATATAACCGAAGTTCAGGCGGGAGTATTTTGCTATGTCTCTGCAAAGCTTCTACCACTTTCTTCGCTCTATGCTACGACTGAACCTGGAGTAATATGATTCTCAGCCCTTCTTCCTCCATAATTTGGTAAGGGAGGCAGCCATTTGTGTGATCACGTCACAACATTGTCCAAGAAAATTGTTTCACGAATGAACCGCCACTGTTCCAATATCTGATTAACCGCCTCATTACTATCTGGTGAAGGACGCCCTGGTACGCAATGAAAATAGATTGTTCTTAGAAAATTCAGCTTGCTTTGTCCATCCGAGATGATTCTTTTCGCTTGACGCGTGTTCCAATAGGCTGTAGGATAGAGGCGTACCTCACATGGCGCGTGTCTTAGCGCACTTGCAACGTATAAAATATTTTCTTCATAAATGGCTGATTCCAACTTTACCGTAGTTGTTCTGGGTCCGCTATGGTGTACAGAGTTCGGGTGACGAGTAAATCTCACTACGATTGTGGGTTTGACTTTTACGTTCCTCAGAAGGTACAATAAGTTCCACTGGTCTTTGTCGTCAGACAACTTAACCCGCCATATGATGGCGGTAGATTCGGGTACGTCTCTTGACACAACAGTCAGGGAGTTATAGTTAGAGCCCTTATTGGTTGAACTGCAAGCACGGGTGTTCGTTGGGCATGGCTTTATGCCAAATGATGATGGCCTACCTTTTGTTGCTTTCTTTGCGTTAGCATTTTTTGCAACAGTAGGGGTTCTAAATGTAGCATCCCGAGGGATGCCACATGCATATGTGACTGGAGTTTTGGAGGTTTTTTGCACTGGAGGAGAGACTCTTGATTTGCAGATGAAGTGGACTCGGGTTCGGCTGTCCCATCCTTGTTGATGTTACAAGTTGTTATTACGGGCTGTATTTAATCTATTATGCTTTTTAGTTGGTACCTGATTTTATGGTCATGAGTACCTGTAGTGTATCAGAGACAATGGACGCACATCATCAAAATCATAAATAACGGATTGACAAGGTTGACCGGCTTAATCGCCTTCGCTGACCACATAATTAGGTGTCCGAAGTCGCCGAACCTATCATTTATTCTCCAAAGCCACGATTGCTTTGTCTGGGGAGGGGGGGAATTCCGCTAATTGTTTAACGTGAAAAGATTTTGTCTGTAAACATCAAGTGATACGGCAGACGGCCGCAATAAATTCACCGGAGGAATGACATTATTCATGAATCATTACGTTTAGTCTATACCAACTCGGAACGTATTATTTACTCTGTACTCCGAGCAAACTTGCACGGAATAACTCCCATTGGGTAACGATGTGATCAACTGTAGGTGTTTCATCCAGCTTTCACGTTCGACCCAAGAAGTGCAAAGGTTTTTCTTCGGAAAACCCTAGTAGTGTGACACACTGCTCGAAAAAGCATCCTTAGCCCTATCCATCACGGCCGGAGTCGCGCTTTTACGCCGTTGCTCAAATGAGTTGGGATCAAGTTATTAACTATTACTTAACCATCAGGATTGCATTCAATTCACATCCGGCTTCAGTTTTCAATGTCCACTGATTTAGCCGTCCATGGCGGTCGATCAACCAACCAATTTGCCCGTCATCCGTGTACACGCGCAAATAGACACGCGCGAATTTGCGACAGCCACCTTCTCCGTGCCAAACTTAGCAGCCTACATCCGCAATGCCCTGCTGTTTTTGACAAAAAATCCCGCTGTTCTTGGTTCAACCAACATCACCCGCGTGAGGCTGAAGCAGACCAACCAATCAGAACGGTTCGTCTTGCATATCTTTTCTTCGCTACTCACTCACCTTTTAAGTAGTTCAGCTTCCTTGGTATATGCTCATATCATTTCTGCTACTAGCTAGTAGACACTACTGAATTCGGTGTTTTTGGAAACTTGGTAACTTATTGTGCTCCATGGCTTTTTGTTTTTAAACCTGATTCATTATAGGCTTGACAAGCTCAATTGTGTTCGACAGACTGAGGGAAAAGCATCTTTCACACCACGAATTATAGTTTTAGAAAAATACAGGTACTAAACATCACCACTGCAAACACCATCATCACCACTGCAAACACCAAGTGTATATCCGAGCATACTGATAATATCTGATCATGGGAATCGCAATTTGCTGAAATGCAAAAGTATTGACCTTTATTGAAACCCACGAATTTCATATATTATCCATAGAATGAATTACTTTCTTTCCGGACAAAACAGATCCAACATTACTGAGAGTAGCAGTACAATTATTTGTCTCCACTGCGTCCGAAGTATACGACCGATCCCACAGAATGAATAATATGACCGCTTCTAACATACTGCCAAATACAGTTTGGATAAATTTAAAATATTTCACTGAAGTCTTTTCAAATGTTCAAGATAAATTACAAATGTTTAGGCTAAAAAAGGAAACCACAACATATTGCTGTTTGGTCATATTTAAATTCTGGTTTGAAGATTGAATAGACCAATACTTCCGCAGCCCATCTGTTATTACGCAACAGACAGTTCAAACAATTGGTTTTTTCGTTTGGCTCGTACCTCTCTGCAACCGGCACTTATTGCGCTTGATCGTAGTACTTTAAAATGATAATACCCAGGCAAAAGCATGCGCTTTGACAAAAGCACTACATTACAACACCCTAAAGTGAGGAGCCAGGGCTTCTGAGGTGGATCTCCATAATTCGTATGTCGGAGTAACTACAAAGAACACTAAGGCTTAACATCCTATCTCAAAACCATCTGTGAATCCAACGATCAGTGCCAAAATTCTTGATTCTGATAATAGTTTGCCCAATCTACATATTTCTATCGATATACTAGCTTTACAAGATTCTTTTGACCAAGAAAAGCACAAGACGTCAAAGGCCATCTGTTCCAAATTTTTGACGACTGATACCAACTAGACGAATTCAAGTGGTGTAAAGTCGGGGGTTAATGTTTACATGTCAAAACTCTCCTAAATGCCAGTACCATCCCAATTCTAGTTAACCTGGAGCAACTTATCTCCAAAATCACTCCGACCTGCCTTCGGGATGCTACAGTCCTAAATAATGAAGTAACTATCTGAAGATTACTGAACATCTGGAACGACAGATATTACCAGACTGAAAACCTCCATAACCCTTCACAGTATATCACTGAACGGCAGCTATCTTTAATTAGTTGCGAGAGGGAGACCAAAATCATTCCCATCATTGATGCGTACAATATACGATAACTATCTATTCTCACTGTTTCTGCACTTTATGCACATGACCCGGGTTAAACATTGCCAAGGCAGGAACACCATAGTCTTCATGCATTGGCACTCTCTTTTTAAGTACCCAGAAAAGTGCTCCAGACCTATACAAACTCACTTGCATAACTGCATCAAAGACGGGATCTGCTCCTTCAGATGTGTAATCACCCACTAAACCACGAGTTGGTACTACACCATTCTCAACCTTACCTAATGTTTTCAACAGCCCACCTAACATGTATACACCGTTTTCCCTACTGCCGTTCAATGCGAGATCTATAAACAACAAAATGCATTTTGCATATATGATTACCTGTTTGAGTACTCCATGTGCGATCCTCGTCACCGAAACTTAGTGGTATTCTAACATGTCAGATTCGACGTTACTGAACCCAACTACAAACAAATTAGTAAAGATGGCTGCACAAGTCGTGGGGGCGGATGTATTAGAAATATGCATCAAACATTCTAAGCGGGGCCTCTCGTCCAGCATGAGCTATAAAACGTCCCAGGATCTCTGTAGTTAGTGGTCAATAGCACTTCCTAATACATGCTTCTCGGATGCATTTACAGCGCACCGAGTGCCCCCAAGTGGTGATGTCACAACCGTAGGGTCCTTATTATGTATG
This sequence comes from Dicrocoelium dendriticum, assembly GCA_944474145.2. NCBI lineage: Eukaryota > Metazoa > Platyhelminthes > Trematoda > Plagiorchiida > Dicrocoeliidae > Dicrocoelium > Dicrocoelium dendriticum. The sequence goes on along the minus strand of OX104069.1, from coordinate 6,673,277 downwards.
AATAAATGCTGGTGTAGAAACAGATAGAATAGCTGGAGTCTTCAATTTCCAGAAAATAACTTGATCACCAATTTCATTTAATTTAACACACAGTTTTCCTGTAAATTATGTCTGGTGGATGGACACATTGGGTTACGGAACTTACCATACTTGTTTTAATACTTACGTTATGAATCATCGACGCAAACACCCCTCTGATGGACTGCCTCAGAGGTGGTGAAAACAAAACATTACAATTCATTTTCAATATCAAATAAATGTCAAGTAGACAATGCTCCACAATATTCCGTCTAAGGAATTCATTGAATACAATTCTAGCATTTGTTCCCATCTGCCGATTGGGATACATCTTTCCTATCCTCCAATGACTACTTATCAGTAGCACAGTACTATAATAAAATCCATTATGTCATAACTCATCTTACTACACAAACCAACGGTGTTCCTTACAGTATTCCGATTGCAAAAGAAGGCTTACTCACCCAGTACTGGTGCAAATTGCTTGCGACCTTTTACAACACCGGAGAATTTGCCACAATATTAAAAGTGTGCGAAAGCATTAATCGGATCGAACATGCGCAATTGAAGAGATTCCTTTTGCTACCTGTTCTACGAACAGGTAGCAAAAGGAAAAAAACTCGTCTCTATTCTTCGTTATAGATCCAGCAACAGCTCGTATCCTTCACGAGACACTTGGATCAACATGGCAAAACTTTGAGTTACCAACTTGCTATTCGTGAGGAGCATAATACATTATTTTGTGTCTCCGGAATATTTGAATTTGACCCCATAAATGAATGATCAGGGTCGAAATTTCTCTCAACAATATTCAGCGATTAGTGAAAACAATCAAAACTTCTCTCAGGTTGCACTTCGTCGGCACAGATCCAACTGTTTATACAATGTCAGTTCCAGAGTTTCCATTAATTTGGTTGAATATATACTCTCCATGGGTAAATTCCAGTTACATTTCTGAGCATTGGGAAACCTTATTCATCATTCCAAACCATAAAAAATGTTCCCAAGCGAACGATTAAGAATTTACGACTAATTCACTATACACTTAACATCGCCATACTTCTTGCAAGATTAGGCAAGAAAATGCCTATGGAGTCCCTAATTCCTTGAAGCTGGTTTACACATGCCTACGTGGTTTTCTTGATAAAATATTTTGTATGGCCTACCGGCTAAACTACCGTTTGCACCTCACCGTATGAAACAAAACTGAATATTGCTCTACAATATTTTGCACCATGGAATGTACAAATACCTACATAACATAAAGATAAAACTGGATAAAAATCACATACACGGTAGCAAGATGTTTATGCCACGGATATCAAGAACTAGAACAACCATGCGATCCAATGTTTTCCACATCAGATACGCTGTCCTGTAGGAGAGCTTAACAACCGCAATCAAGAAATCTGAAAACCCTACTTTATTCCAAACCATACTCAAGATACTTCGTCCTAGACGTGTTGTTATCCATGTTATCATTCAACAAATCATCTGATGAAATACTCAAGCATGATCTAAAAAATAACCAAACAGCTAAAATTTGGCATTAGCAAGTCAACTGAAGTAAAGAAGGTAAACTGCTTCAAAATGCTTTCTGACCACAAATGCAACGAGGGTTTCTATTATTAATCCGGAGCATAGGCAAATAAATTTTTAGGATTTTGAAAATGGGTATAACATTTTTAAGTATTCTGGGGAAATTAACAGGAAAGCAGTACAGAAAAAGGCAGGAGAATACATTGATTTACAAATAGTAGAATTAAGCATCCAGTCCGGAGAGTATTTGTAGTCTCGGCGAATAAAATGAGAATCATCTGACTTTTTACAAGTTTCAAGGATATGCGTCAACCAGGACAAATTTTAGAGCAAACAAACACCGAGATATTTTATAGAATTTATACAAGGGATGCTTTGGCTACCCTCAACCAAAGGATGAGAAGCATTTAGAAAGGAGCGCAGACAGTCAATGCGGAGCAATGCGAATGAGATATCACAAATAGAAGATTTACGGGATAGATAGTCTGAGCTTAACCAACTCAACTATTCGCGTGGTTCTCTTTGGAGTTTCGAAGGTACCTAAATTACTGGGTTTAAACACCCTAGAACGATGTCGTGAGCGTATTTACACCCCATGAAACTGGTTGATGTGTAGGAATAAAATCAATATAAAGGGAACACAGAAGCGGGTAGAATAGATCCTTGTAAGACCCCACAATTAGGTAGGTTTGAAGAAGCTCTTCTGCCGCATACCTGCTTGAAATGTATGCAATTCGTAAAATAGTCATTATTACATTAAATTTGTGTGTGGGAACGCCATTTTCGTAAGAAAGTTGGAGTAGTAGCCATTTGCCAAATGTAGCACAAGCATTTGTGTAATTAAGGAACAGGAGCCGCACAGTATTGTACTTTTTATCCAAAGTAGATGAAATGGAATACACAAGATCCGAAAAGGCATCAATACTGTTTACTATTAGTCTTTTGACTGCTTATAAATATCCGGGAAACTAATATATTTTTCAACACCTTTAGTGACCGGGCGGTACTGCTACTGACCGATGGTCCTCTGCTTTTTTCTTAAGCACAAGTGTTATTTTTACTTCTTTTCCGATGAAATGGATCCGGTCAGTCGTTACATATCTGTGGCAACTATCTGTTAGACGTAGGTGTAATGTATTATCTCAAGCATTCAAGCCGATTAGGAAATAGAATCGGAAAAACTAGTCTTGTTTGCCTATAGTCCTGTGTGTTCTTTATAAACAATGATGTGGTCCAATTAGTTAGGAAGGTTAATTGATGGGGAAAAATGTTTCCGCTGCTGTTGAGACAAGACCTGCTTTGAGCTGATCCACATCCACAGTAACTAGTGGGCAACTAGAATTTTTTTCCGGTGAGCTGCTTTAATAATCTCTAGCGTACCATCTAAACTGGAGGACACACCAGGAATGTACGAAACACAAAGAGGGCTTGCTCAACTGCGGAAGGGGAAATGCGCTGGTGCTGATGGTATACCTCCGGAAATATTGAAGAACGGAGGACCAGTTATGATGCGCGCTCTCCATCGTTTGGTGAAAGCCGTCTGGATGGAAGAGCAATTGCCCGCAGAGTTGAAGGATGCTCTAGTGATTCCACTGTACGATGGAAAGGATAGTAAACAATACACCAATACTAATCGTAGCACCAAGCTACTTAGCTGCTTTGGTAAGATTCTTACCCGCATCCTCCTTATTCGCCTTGTCACACATGTACTGGAACTGAAGGTAGCTGAGGAACAATGTGGATTTTGCTCGGGCCGAAGAAATATGGACATGTGCTCTCAGCACGTCAACTACTGGAAAAAATCGTGAACGCAATCTACTGTTGCATTCACTGTTCGTAGACTTCACCATAGCGTTCAATTCGCTGAATCAGGTGCTGTAGCTAATTCAGTCCAAGTTTGGATGCCATGCGAACTTTATTCGTCTGATTAAATGCTTGCATACTGGCATGCGAGCAAGCGTACGGCTGAATGGACAGACTTCAAATGACTTTGCCGTTATCTCCGGTAGGAATCAAGAATGCGTCTTAAGCCTTACGCTGTTCAATATTTAGCTGACTGCTGTGAAGTTGTGCGCATTCAACACATGTGATTACGATGTGCATCTGGTGCACTGCATGGATGGGGTTTGCTCAAAATCCGCCGCATTGGATCAATAATTTATTGCCTTAAACAACCATCCATATGTTGCTGTTTGCTGACCAGTGTGTGTTGTTTGCACGTACAGAGGAAAAACTGCAATCCATGTGGACTACATTAGCTACCACGGTGATCAATTTTGGACTCAGAATAAACACAGGTTATACGGTATGCTTATATCAGCTGACACAGGAAGTGCAGCCCATGTGCGGGCCAGAAATACCGATTTCAAATATAGTATTACAGAAGACATCATTATTCTGGTACCTCGGGAGTACATTATCAACCGACCTGGGAATCACCAACGAACTGCGAACTCGTGTAGCGAACGAATGCGTCGCTTTTCGAAAACTGGAACTCTGCTTGTGGAAGAATAATCATCTTACTGTTAAAACCAAGGGGATGGTGTAGAAATCAATGTTTCTCTCGCTTCTTATATAAGGATGGGGAACGCGGACACCGTACAGAACGGATATACGCTGTTGGAACGATTCCATCGACAACGCCTTCTTCAGATTCTGCACATCCACTAGTGGGACCATGTGCCGGAGACCGATGTGATCCGCCGGTGCGAAGTGTACACCATTGACTGCATGCTACTGCTGCGAGACCTCAGATGCATTGGACATGTGGGCCGCATGGATACATCGAGAATACCAATGCAACTGCGGTAGGGGCATTTGAGCACAGATGGCCGCAATGTAGGCAAACCAAACTTGATCTACCAAGATAATATCAAGGTTTGTCTGTCCAGAATAAGAATTGACTAAGTGTTCCGGAGAAGATGGCAACAAATCGCCGCACACGGCGTGATCGCATCACCTGTACCGTTGCACAATCGAGAGAAAGGCAGCTGGTGCATCGTGAAAGTATACGTGCAGCACGCAAACATCATCTGTCGGCGGGCTATAATTATTTGGCTACTCCCACATGGAGCTGTAGTGCATGCAACCAGGTGTGCTTTGCCCAAGCGGTCTGGCCAGTCATCATCTAGGCCACGATGGGGCTACGCCGAACCGGTGAACTGTTAGACGGAGCATCACTGAATGACATGTGGCACTTGGTGGTACACAACTGAGAAGGGACGGTATACGATAAATCGGCCAAACGTTATGGAGCGAGGTGAGTCAAAACAGAATGCCCCTTCCGCTCGCAACATCGGACGGGAGGACTTAAGCACTGATACTGCACTAATTCACCGAGTGTTGCAGCGCAGCGACAACCGCCCATAATTTATGCAAAGACGCAGGCACAGTGCATTTGCTTTACTTGTAATCCGAACAACGAAACCCATATACGAGCACCCATATGATAATGTTTGATGTTACATATACCACGCTTCGTCACCGCAGTTGGGCTACGCTTAATTACCTCATGTTACCTTATTTTACCGTACGATAACATTATCATAGTCTCCAAATACTTTACCTATTACAGTATGCAAAAGAAATGCTTCCTTGATTTTGTGACAAGTTGGCAATCTGATGATCATGTTTAAGTTGGATTATGCATTCAAAACAAATCGCTCCGGAACATCTGTGGAAAGTGAACAGTCCCGGCAAGTAACTGACTAGCGATAGACGTGTCGGTGTAGATGTGTCATGTTATGTTTCACATTAAATCGGTTAGAATGAATAGAGCTGTAATTCCCGTCTTCATCTGCCAACCATAACTTTGCTGAGCTTATGAAAATCAGTTGAATCTAGTCCACATTTTCCCTGCAAAACCTCACAGTTGTCTACTCACGGTCCGTCATCTTCCTTGTGTATCATCCTTATTCCATCGCTAATGAAAGTGTCGCTTGTGTACATTTGCCATCTAGAATGATTAAATATGCACTTAGTGCAATGCGGTAGCATTATTGCACCTGTGTAAGAGGTACCTACTAGAAGTTGTATTATACAGGGTTAATCTTCTGGGTAGACTATGAAAAAGTCGATGCCAACTGTAATGATACGTCAGCGTAATAGTATGTTGCTTAGGAAAGAATCAGCGCATAGCAATTTTTCTCCATGTTAGGAGCACCGAATCTCTGCAACCAAAGCGTATGATGTAGAACGTAATCCAATTATCCTCTGGCCACAGCACAATGCAAATCCTATGTAAAAACGGATGGGTACTTGGATAAGAGCATGCTACATCTTTGACATTTGAAAAACAATGCGAACAATGACTGGAAAGCCGAATGTTTGACGGTGGTCAGCGTGACTTACTTGATGTGGTACTGTGGTAGTTGTTGTGCCAACGAGACCTTAAAAAGTGAACACCAACAGATCGTATTTGGTAGTTATTATCACGCTTTTTAGTCTGACCTCCAAACAAAACCCATACACTTTTGTAGTACTATTGTTCATAAGGTCTAATGTATCTCTAACCAATTTATGGCAGATCATAATTACGTCCGGAGAAACGCATGAGCATAGGTTGTATTTGAACTGCCATTAGACAGGAATGAGGCCAATCCATGTATATAGGTGTACCGAAAAAATCCAACGACTACACTCATACAGCTTTTGTATGTCCAACTTAGTGCAGGGAAGCGGCACTGGGACAAACCGAAAATGACATTACCAGGACATGAGGAAGGTGAGTTTATGACCGTCTAAGGTTGATTTCTGCTGCTGCGAATCCAAAGGTAATTTGATCGATGCGAATTCCGTGGACAGCTAAAAATGGCGGTTGCTCAGGTGCAGAAGGCACTATTGCCCATGGAATAGATGCACGATGAGTACACACCCATTCGATTTACCAATACAGGCCAATAAGATGACGTATGTGGTACACTTGCCAGCGTTACCTGTAATCGTGCATTTCAGAAGTAGATATTGTTTGAGCTCCCCGGTGTGGTTGCGCCTGATTTGAATGTTAACAAGAAACATACCTGTATTTACTTACTAACTCGTCCATACGGGCTCCAGATGACTAATGGTCGTTGCTGGAGGGGACAGGATGCACCGCTCTCGTGATGATGTTAGGCTTAAAGGGTGGTTCCCTCCTGTGTGTAACCGGCTGCGTTTCAGCAATCGCCATTTGCACCTCCGGTGTGAATGATTTCACAAGCAGGCCGAAATGCTTCTGTTCTGTTTGTTGAAAAAGGGTGTGCCGGCTCCGCCGATGCAACGTGCCTCCCATCCACATACCTCCCGTTCTTATTCCTTCCGGTTTACACTGGATATGCAGTGTGTGAGTGGAACCGTGGGAGGTGCAGTGCAAGCCACCCATGGTCCCTCAGTAGGTACAGGATTATTGTGGCTATGCACATGTAGGTCAGAGTGACAGGAAAATCCGACTAAGGATGACGCTAAATCTTATATATATATATATATATATATATATATATATATATATATATATATGTCGTAAGGGCATTTGGTGATATTTTTCCATGACTATGCTGATGAACCAGAAATCCCACACAGCAAATGCGGTTTGAATCAACGAGGTTATGCTCGCTTACGTTAATAACCCACTGTTGCGTGTATAAAAGAAGGCACAATAATGATTTATTAGAAGTTCAACACCGGTGTTCGCTCGTCTAAACTAACATGCAATTTGCACAAGGTTAGTTGGGAAATTCAATTGTAGGCCAACAACGCAAAGCTCCTATAAGTGTTGGCCATTGCCGAACTATGTAACTGATGGGCAAGCATGCGTGAAGCCTAAATGCCTTAGTCTAGTCGAGCCCCAATTTCTTCGTCACATAGCGTAGCGCACACCACAAGTGCGCCAACTTCGAACCTCTGCGGTAAAGAAATCGCCGAAATTTAGAGGCGGATTGGTTATGTGGGACCATAATGGTCAACCTCTATTCAACCTGTCTAAGGTACCCACAAAAGCGCGTAATAATATAAAACGATGAAAGGATTATCGGTACAAATTAAGGCATATGTACACACGGATATCCAGTGTTGGGGCACAATAGGGGCATTTCTAAAGCCATAATGTGTAAGGTCACGAAAGTGACATCATATTTCAGGTAATACCGCCATGTCGTCGATATATCTGCTAACGTAAGTTAGCATTCATATTGCAAGCCCAAGTTAACGTATGCGGTAGATTTTCACATCCTCTTTCAATTCTCTCCTTTTGAATTTGCCCCAACAAGTGACTGACCTGAACTGTAATTTGCCTTAAATCTTGATTAGGTTTGCATCTAACCAGCGCAACAGCACGAATAAACCACTGATAATTGGGTAGCGTAGTAAATATTGATCATACTAGTCAGCTAGAGCTAAAGAGAATGAGATAGTTACGATTAATTCGTTGTAAATCGTATGTTCGACGTGCAATATTTTCCATGTGTGTTGATTATGTTAAAAACAACGAGATGTCGTCAGCCTTCAGTTACATGCGCACTGCTCTAAAGCATGGAAACAATCACAATGCAAACATTGTTACAATCGTATCAGACCACTTGTTTTAAGTATGTCTCATAAACTCTAAATTTCAATAAAAATTGTTTTGTTTATCCAGGTCTCATGGATTGCTTCGACAACTACTGTGGTCGGCACCTATTTGGGAACATTATTTGTCTGACCTAGTCAATTTGGCACATGGCGGCTCATGCAACAGGACAGTATGCCTGCACAAATGGTAGCTGCTATGCATATGTGCCCAAAAAGGCGCTCAATCATGCCAATTGATTTCGTAAATGGACAACCAAACAGGTGTATTTTACATTTCCGGATATTTATTTATATGCAACTGTTTAGTATTTGATTTTTTCCGTTTGGTAAGCGCGATTCGTGCAAGAAACTTGAGCGCTTTTATATAAATGTATGATTACGATTATTTTCAATAGACACATGCGTAATTATCCCCAGACATATTGCGTAACGAAAGCCTAGCCTAAAGAGTGTGATAAGGGACGATGTTGAAAATGTGCTCAGTCGGGTTCATGAGGCAAATTATACGTTGACTTGATTTGTATTCAGCTATAGAACACAGGATTCAGAAAATTTGAGCAATCTTATTTCTTGATTTCGCCGTTATCAAGTAAGGCAAGTTACTGTTCATTTAGAGGCGCTATTCTTTTAATGTGGGCATTTCATGTTCCAATATAATGATTACACCATCAGCAACAGAACTCAAACAATCAGACAAGAAGGAAATCAAACATATTTTATAAAACAGAAAAATAAATATATCAGAAATTTTCTTTGGTGGAGTCTTGAATTCAGTCGAACATATGTGAATATACGTCTATCCGCATGACTAATTTGCAGCTTAAAGTGTTCAGAATCAGATTTCCTATCCTTTATTATACAGTCCTTTCTTCTTACTCGGACGGCGTGCATGATGTACGAAGCAACAATTGTCAGTTGTAGTGCAATAAGGAACACTGATTGAAATAGGCATTATTAACGCCACTCTTCCTCTTCAGTTTCCTCATATATTTTTACCTCATTCCTGTGTTAAAATATATTGGCGGGCAATGAGACCGTGAGTGTAAACGCGCTTCGGAAAGTCCCTGTTGCAATGCTGAACAGATCTTGGAAAGTTTGCAGCTTGTAACAAAATATATTCTGATTAAAAGAACACAATTACATGCTCTTTTCAGATTGATGACGCAAGGTCCAAACATTACCCGCTTCTTCGAATACACTATCGTTGCCACCCCATTAGGTTTTAACGCTCTCTGTCACGCAATTCTCTCTGCGCGCACAAAGATAGTCATCAGTTGACAAACTGGACGAAAACGTGGCCATTAGACGGCCATTATATGTGTTGAGAAGATTTGACTCTTGTGAGGAAAGCGCAGTGGGTACGCTCAACGATGTTTGCGAACAGAGCACAACTACTAGCTGGAGCTTTCGCGGACCTGGACTAGGAGCAGCTTGGCGTGGGTTACTGCGCATTTTGGCGCACAAACAGAATTCACGGGCGCATTCACAACTGCTCTGTGTGGCTATTATAGCATGCTAACACATCACTGGGAATATCAGTCCAATCCAAACGTGTACGTCAAGTGTACCCGTTGGGTTAATACGCGTTGCTCGAAGTGGGTGACATGATCTGATTTTTAGAGAAGATAAATAAGCTTGGATGTCATGATCACTTAGAGTCCAGAAGAAGTCTGTCAGTCACTAAGAAACACTCTACAAGGAAAGGCTAAATTACCTGCTTATGAAAGCCGAGTATCAAAGTGCAGGTTAAGTCAATGATGAAATTTTTACCTTGATCATGCATACTTGCGACGTTACACCTAGAAACTAATATGCAAGATTAAGAGAAAGAATGAACTATTAATTATACATTGTTAACACGATTAATTGTTTGCGCACTTTTGCTAAATCATTGCGTGTATGGGGCGGAAAAAAGCAGTTAAAAAGTTTAATGGAATTTGTCAAATACTAGGAAATAATTAGTTTAATATGAAGCAACCAGGGACTCATTGGATTATCCAACACTCTCCGAGATGAGTATAAATCATTACAAATTGGATGCTAATATTTTCTTTAGAAGACGGGTGAAATCCATTGGAAAACAATACAACTAATGGGGAATGTGCTTGTCAGTTACAAACTAAAAAGTTAAACAGCAGCTTATTGAATGCATTTTGATCTTCAGGGACTAATTTATTTGCCTTGCCGAGCATTTATTTAACGAGTGAAAACCGTGAAATATTTCGGAATTTGCGTGAAGTAGATATGGTGTGGTCACGCACCACTATAAGACAAGGATTGTATGCTAAACTTAGACGTTTGTCATTGGGAAGAAAATATAAAGGGGTACCGTGGAATTTATAATGCTTTAGGTATAACCAAACCTCTAATACACATTTTTTGCCATTCGGTTAGCCGTAAATGTCACCTTTGTGAAAACTTCTGCCTAAATTCAGTCATCAGTGTACTTACATTCAGTAAACGTCTGGGGAACGGTAAGCACTTCGATGTATTAATAAATCTAGAAGGGAAGAATTTACCTTCTGTAAGGCATCCAAAGCATCACGACGATTAGAGAAGGTATAACCATTCTGCCCATTGAACTGAGAGATATTTGCGAAATAGTTTCCCATCAGATTGTACGCTGCCGGTTTTCATAATTCTAAGAGTACAGCCCGAGCAAGATTTGCCTAACTACCTTTCTAAATGTTTGATTAATCTCGGAAGATGAGCCTCCCCCTCTCGCATCTCGCATTCAATGCAGATGACATTTATTGAAAGGTATCTTAATTTGAACTTCAGGTCCTATTGACAAAATGGGATACATCCTCAGAAAGAATAGTTAAAAAAATTCATTCGGCTAAGTGCCACTCCAAGATATCCAACACAAACGACACACAGGTATCGGTTGGAATTTCATGATTACGTATTTATCAACTGCGTAATCCTAACAAGCCTACAAACTTTGGGAATAGCGCCAAGGTGTAGCAATGACTGAAGAGTTCGGTTTAAATAATGGATATCTTATACTGTTTTGTAAAGAAATTAGCGATTTGTATCTGTACAATTACATGGATATATTGTAAGAGCCCGTAATACTTGATACGCTCTTCAAGTTATTATGAAGCTGTGAAATATGTCTGAAATACATGGCCAATAGGCTCATAAATGTACGAGGCAAGTACTAATGTTCAATCGTCCTCTGATTAGAATGGTGGTGAAATTCAAGTTGGTTTTAAACTGCTGCATCAATTTGGCCTTCAATATTTGCTCCAGACATTTAACACTTTATGTTTGGAACATAAGAATTTGGTAAACTGGTTTAGTTCCGGCAGCACTATCTTGGACCAGTGTTCGTGTGTGTAGCGAGCATATCGTAAAAAAACAGCACCCACAACATAGGAAGTCACAGGGGCCTAATATGAGAGCACGACTCCTTCTCCACGATATGACAAATTGTAATGTCCAGATTTCTGTCACCAAACTTCATGTGGTAATCCTTCTAAACATGAAAGGTGTCTATTAACAAGATGCTGGACCTGCTCTATATTTTGTGCCTCTCATCATCTGACTGAACAGTAAGTAGGTAAATGATTAATGGGATAATGAAAAAGAGGAGGCGAATGGCGACTTCATCAGAACAATTGCAGAAGCGGCGGTTGAGCGCCCAAAGCATGCGCAATTTTTTCTCTCTAGCCTGTTTATGTTATTAACAGATATCAAATCGCTGTGCGAGGCTACTTCTACATCCATCATGAGAGGAGTGTGATTTAGCACTTTTCCGTCAGTGATATTAGTACGGCCAACAGCAGCACTCCCCATACTCATGAATACCTACTTGCTTTATTTAGTTGGTGTGCGGGCATCTAAGATTCACATGTAGAAGCGGTTGAGGTCTTACGGATATAACCATAGCTGTTCGTGGTTTTGACCATTCTGCAAATCTGCAGGGAATCCGCTAACAGGACACACGACAACCGAAGTAGCTGAGATAGATTGTTGATGTAAATTTGATCAGACTGTGCTGCAGCACCGCGACTTGGAAACTTCTAGTTGGGCACTTTCAGTTATATTGGAATACCAGTCATTTAGGTGGCTATCAAACACGCATAAGTGACCGAGCATAATACCTAGCCGTGCGGGTGTCCGTTGATCCTTTATAAAAGCACTTGTTGTAGACACTTCTTCACCATTTTCTCGGTAACCTTGGCAAAATTTGTATCAGAAGAACAGGCCTGTACTAGTCCATTTCGATGGGTACGCCGCACTTCGGAAGCGAATTTACCACTGTTCATATTCAGGTGCTCGGTAAGAAACCGCTAAACTGTGACCTGTTAGATAACAGTCACAGCAGATGAGATGATATGCGATAGCGATCAGAAATACGGTGTGTGCAGCCACTCAAATCCATTGATTTTATGGCTGTTAATGTTGCCAAATCTTTGACCCAACTATTGAACCTCGCAAACCAGAATGACGAGTCCAATGAACGCGGTACACGATGAACTCAGTACAGCTATCTGGGCGGTTGCATAATCGGAAATGATTTCAGAGTCGAATTTTGGGGACCCGTATTAATTGCTGGAGGTCAGGTTCTGTTCGTCCGAGCAATCTAGCATTGGTTAGCCACCTGTCATCTTAACGTGCCGTGTCACACAAGTGAAGATTTTTCATGTGGCTACATTCACGATTTGGTTCTCGAAGCGCCGGTTTAAGGCGCTGTTTTATATAAGCACAGCTGCTTTTCGTGACTAACTTTGCGACCGCTGCGAGTTGTTCTCTAATATAAGCACTTGCTGATTCTTATCCCGTTATATGCATTTCGTTGCCCCTTAAACTTAGTAATCTTTGGGAGTGCAGGAGATAACGAATTTTCCCCACAACTTATGATACAACTAAGCCAATTTGCTATACCACTTGTGCAACCAGTGTGGTTTTCTTGTCCGTAATTAGTACAATTCTGAAACCAGCTCTATGAAGCTGAGGCACTCCCGCGAGATCGGATCGGAAGGCACTTTTTGCGTCATCGTTCGTTCCCATTATCTGTCTACGATGAGATACCAAGTAACCGCAGTTTTTACACATATTCTACATGTTTAGTTTCAGCTTGGTGAGAAATCATAAGCTGTGACAATTAGAAGTGCTTCAAAACAGACTCACAGCGGGCACGTATGCATATATTTCACGCAAGTATACGGTTGCCTTTGTGCATATTGATTCACAACGATACAGACAGTTTGTCGGATCATGTGAGAGATACCTAATATTATTAGTATTATTAATATTACATTTTACTTACTTTGAAATGCACGGCCATTCCAGACGATGACGAATTCAATTAAATTTATTAGACCGAATTTCGATGTCAAACGCCTGATTGGAGTAGGATCGGTGCTCAAGATCATCGTACAAGGGTCACATTTTGTCCTGGAGAATGTATATGAAGCAAACGCAAATCATATCTCGTTTCGTAATAATAACCCTCCCTATGTCTCTCAATATCACCAAACCTGCAGCCAGTAGTGCGAGTTGTCGGTTATGTTTTTTACTTCGCCTTATCTTGTTTAACACGACTCTCTCCGTACAGTTTGTTGGAATTGATGGATAGCTAAGCCAATTTATTTTTTGCAATCCGCGCTGCTGTCGTGCTTATTCTCGGCCATGCAGCAGCTGCTGCTTGTGAACGTTGCCTTTGATTCTGCTTAAAATCCGCAGGTTTGCTGTGCAATTACAACTGAATGTTTGCTTCCATTGTGTTCAACGTGTTTGACAGGTATACCATTTACCATATCTGGAACAAAACGGATTCGAATTACTTAGCATTTCCATTCGTTTTGCTTTTTCCTAAGCGAATTAAACCTTCCCGTATTTCATAAACCAATACATATTTCGGTGGAAATGGTTCTTTTTCTAAAGTACTGATGGGCAGTAAGGATTTTGGCATAATTCAGCTAATTCATCATCACCACCCAATCAGCAGGCTTAGTCTAGTCTGGTAGACCATCAGAGGCCGGCGTTGCGACCTTTTATCTCTCGTCAGTGGTGCATGTGAGTTTGCTGAAAACTCAGTTGAATTATCTCTTCCTAATTTTGACGTTTCCAATCCACGCATATGGTCTACGAAAGTAGAAGTCACTATCCACAGTCTAAAACTACATCATAGTCAACCGTATTTTCCTACCTCCTTTCATGTGTACTTCTCTATATTGTCTCTGAAGTCGTCAACCTTGTTGATCCCATGAATCCGGAAGTGCCGTAAGACAGCTGTGATAATAGGTAGCAAAGAATCTGATGGAGCGCGTCTGCAGCAGTTGTTTCCGGTGTCGAGCTTGGTGACTAGACCGCTTCTCAATTTTGCGACATATACGTTCCCTTGTTTGCTCCGCGAAAATTGACGAGTCTATCTTGTGTTAACTTTGGATATAGTGTCTTCCGGCCAAAATCAAAGCCATTCTTTCAGTCCTTGGCAAAGACACCACACTGCAAAAGCTCACAGAAGCTGCTGACAGTGTGACTGAATATTACTTCAAATATGATGTTAATCATGTAACCTAATCTGCACAATCGGCCCATTATCATGATCGTACTTGATGCCATCAACGACAGACTAGCCGCTTTAGAACTCAGTAGATCTGCTATTACCCGAGTGTACTTTACTACTAGAAAAAGTTTCATTGGAAGTCCTCATCTCAGCAGATCTTGTTCAAGACAACGACGGTCATACTGCTACTTCCATCGTCGTTTTGGTAAGGCAGCACGCAACTGTCGTCCAGGTTGCAATTACTTAAAATCCTCATCTATTTCGCGGGCGGGAAAAGCCTAAGCTAGCCAGTGGTGACGAAAACTTCTGCTGGCCAAGTCAACATTCGTCCCGTATACGTGATTGACTCAGCGACTATACCACATTTTTGAAGGATACAGGTGCAGTAATTGCTTTATACTCAGATTTTTGGGAAAACGCGCTCTGCACCAGCCGGACTCACGCTACAGCCGGCTAATCAGACTAAAATAGCGACATATGGCCAGAAGCTCCCTAACCTAATTCTTGTCCAACGACGGAAATTTCCTTTCATATTTACCATTGAATATGTTCAGAAGTATATACTTGTCATCGACTTCATCAGCAAATTCGGCAGTGTGTTTGACCTATGTTGCATAAATTTACGGATGACACTAGTTCCCTGACTCCACCTTGCCAGTGGCTACAGTTAACTCCGTCGGAGTAAGCGCGCTCATGCCAGATCGTACGTAATATTCCCCATTGCTGCGGTAATTGCAGATTAAGGTCCCGGATGAGCCCAAATGCAAGGTTCGTCCCCATCTCGTCACTACGGGTCCACCTGTGTCAGCGAAATCGAGACGCCTTCCACCCGATAAGTTGAGAGCGACCAAACGAGAATTCGAACACGTGCTCAAGCACCGTCTCATCCGCCCTTCCATCAGCTGTTGGGCTTATCTTCTTAACCTGCTACCTAAAATGACGGGTGATGAACACCCAGGCGCCGACCATCTGGCAGTCAACAGCTCACTATTTCGGTTCGATACCCTATTTCGCATATCCGTAAATTTTGCTTGAAATTAGCAGAAAGGTTCATCTTTTCAAATATTGATATCGTTCGAGCTTATCATCAAATCCCAATGGAAACTGAAGACGTTGCGAAAACGGCCGTTCTCATGTCTTTCGGTTTATACGGGTTCATCCGCATTCCTTTTAGCCTCCGCAACGTCGCCCAGTCTTTTCAGCTTTTTATGCACCAAGCCCTTCGTGGCCATGAATGTTTTTTCATCTACCTCAAGGACGTCCTGATAGCCGGTGACACGCCGGTAGTAAGCTTAAAACACCTTGGATAATTCTTCGAGTGTTTCGATCATCAGAGATTCACGACCAATCCTGATAAACGTGTGTTCGGTCAAGCACGCGTGCATTTTCTTGTACATAGAAGCAATACTAATTGCGTAAATCTCCTTCCTGACAACATCCAAGAATTCATGGAATAACCACTGTCACAATCTATTAAAACATACGTTATTTCATCGGTATGCTAAATTACAAGGGAAGGTACATTCACAACCGTGCTTACGTTCTTCAACCACTGACTGATTTGTTTAACGTAAGCCGAAAATGTTTACGCGTATACAGGAAGCCGAAACTACATTTCTCGCCAGCAAACAGAAGTAAAGCCATGTAAATTCTCCGAGCTACTTGAAGGCAGATGAGGATGCCACGCACATTCTTAAAACCGACGCCTTAGTATTCGCCGTAAGAGCTGTTTTATAGAAACTGATCAGAAATGAGATTCAACTATTGCCGTTCTGTTCTCGGAAGCTACGACCAGCGCAGACCAGATAGAGCATTTTCGGTCGCGTACTCTGTTTGACCATTTTCCTGAACTATCACAAGCAAGCTTTCGATTCACTGTGAAGTGAATCACCGATCGTTACATTTGGTCTAATAGGCGCGCGGACCTCTGCCAACGGAGCTAAGCATTACTTAACTGTCAGATCAGCAATGTTCATCGACACACCATCATTGCTCCAGAAAATGTCTCACTCCATGAAGCACGGTTTAGACATGTTCACTTAGACTGAGTTAGACAGCTCTTTGCATCTAACGGTTTCACCTTTAACCTGACGTGTGAAGATCGTTTGACTCATCGGCCACACGCCATTCCTTTACGTAACACTTCTACTGAAACATCGGCAGGTGCTTTTATCGAAGCTTGGAGTTCTCTTTCCGTTGTACCAACAACGATCATCACCGAGAGGGGAGCTCAGTTTAGCTCCAGGTTGCTCCGTGACTTGAATCGCTTCCTGGGTTGTACTCACACCGGTACAACCGCTTATCATCCAGCTGCAAACTGCCATGTCGTACGTTTTCATTGAAAACTAAAAGCCGTCATCACAACCATTTCACCTGACACATGTTGATTTGAGTGCATTCCAGCCGTTCTTCTTGATGTTCGTAATTCCCTTTAAGAAGTTTTTGGATGCTGTCCTACTGATCTCGTCTTAGGCACGACTGTCAGACTAGCAGGTAAGATGATAATGGATTCCCCTATCACCGGAGAATTGAATCATGTTTCTTACTCTTAACGCCTAATTCAGCCCTTTTACGCAATTTGAACCAGTTCCCAGCGAATCACCACTCGCGAACAACGAGTTCATCCAAAGTCGTAAACTTGCCCGTTCGTTTTCATGCGCATCGCTACAGTTCGAAAGCCAGTAACATCTCCCTACGAGTGCCGCTAGATGTTGCTTTCCCGAAAACACAAATGCTTCATCCTGGAGAAGAATGGAGTGAAGGCATCCGTGAGTATTGACCTACATAAACCTGCCCATAAAGAGCCTAATTTTGAACGTTCAGACAAGGTTACTTTGACTGATTCTGGATGGTTGCCCCCAGTTAGTCAACCTACCGATGTTGATGTATCACAACATTCGTGCATTAGATAAACCGTTGAATCTAGACACGCATTCAGGTCGATTCTTTTCTTTTCCCTCTAAACTACCTGAATTCTTTCCTCAAACAGCTTATTGAGCGTCTCCATACAGTTCCAGCTCTACGGGGTCAGTTATGTAAGGATTAAAATTGCTTGCATTTTTTATTTCGCGTATTCACGACGACTTTTGTACAGTTTGTTTGAACTGACGCAAAACTATTCACAGTGGTTATATTGGAAATCCACGCTTCCGTCGTGCTGAGTTACGGTTGTGCGTATACAGCTTGTGAACGCTGCCTTCGTGTCTGTTTGATAGCCTCAGATTTGTTGTGTAATTAAAATGATTGACTAATTACTTTGTGTTCGAAGTGCTGGACACGAATATGGTTCACCGTAGCAGGAACTTCAATGGTTTGAATGTGAGTTAATATTTCCTTATGTTTTTGCCATTCGAAAATGCACTTTAGCCTTTCCGTTTTTCATCGACCACTACAAGGGACTTGAAAACCATACAGTAGTGAAGGAAATCCTGATGATATCGTCTGTTCATTCGTCGTTAGACCTCACTAATATGAGTTCGACAAATAGCACGCTTCCAAAGGCTCATTCATGTCGACTTCATTGGGTTGATCGAGCGGTGGATATCCGCCCACCACATGCAGAGAAGGTTGCTGTTTTGTGAAAAAGTCATAGCTGTCTGTGGTTTTGAGCCCACTCCAAATGTGCTGGTAATGCGCAAACAGACTAAATGGCAAGCAGAAAGCTGAGGTAGGTGGTCGATATGAATCAGGATCAAAGTGTGCCTCAGCACCGCGTGTTCGGAAATTCGAGTTCTAGAAGAAAACCAGTCAGTTGTAAGGCTATCAAACAAAACCCTATACATTTACCAAACAGGATAATCCTGCATCTAATTGTACAGTGATCCACGTACTCCGCAAAATAGAGCTAGTGTTGAAGTACCACACAATTTACATTCTTGAACTTATTGCCTAATTAGATTTTTCTTATGTCGAAGATTTTTCCCGTTTCACTGTTTGCGACAATTCATGCCTAGTTACCAACAGATTACGTATACACTGGCGACCGGGCATAAAACCAAGCCGTGGGGGTCAGCTGATCCTTTGATTAGAGCAAATTTTGTAGACACCACTTCACTATCTATTAGGTAAGCTTGTCCAAAATTTGTGTCAGACAAACAAGCCCGTACTGATCCAATTCGCTGGGTACGCAGCCGTACGGAAGCGGCGTTAGCACTGCGGAGTTCCAGGCGCTAAACACGATACCTGTGAACTGTGACCCGTTAAACTACTCAGTCACAGCAAGTAACTGCTGTGACCTATTGACCTGAAATTCAGTGGGTTCAGTACTTCAGAGCCAGCTAGTTTAGATTCGTTAATATTTCCGAGCATTTGCGGCACCTATGGAAATGCGCAAACTCGAATGTCTAGTTTGATGAGCGTCATGCACGTTCAGCTCCGTGCAGACATCTGGGCGTTTGCAAACTCCGTTATGTGCAAGACCACTTTCGCGGACGGACATTAATTGCTGGAAGTTAGATGCTCTACGTCAGGGCCCTCTGGCCTCCTTTAGTCACCTGTTATCTTCAGGCACCATGTCTAGCAAGATTTTTCATCTGGCTACCTTCACGGCTTGGTTCCCGACGCACTATTTTAAAGGTCTACTTTTCATAAGCACAGATGCGCTTCGGGACTACCTTTGCGATGGCAGCGAGTTGCTCTTTGGAATGCATTCAATAGCTAGTTCTCGCCCTGGTACATGTAGTTCGCTGTCCCTTAAATTCCTATTATTCTTTGGGAGAGCATGAGGAAAGGAATTTTGCCCAAACTTATGTCGCCACCAAAGTAACTTGCTATACCAATTGTCGAACCAACATGGTGTTCCTGATCGAAACAACGACGATTCATTGCTACATACCTAGAACAAAATAATAATACACCTATCATAACATTCCCACCAAATATATTTACATACAAATATTGCACCAAGTAACGGTGCTGCTATATGCATTCATCCTTCACAAACCTGACCCCACCAGTAACCGCCTCATTTGTTAATCGATTTTGTTGTACTGGTGGTAGGAAATACGCAGGCCGCATATAAAGAAGGTTGCTAACCGAATCGTGCAGGATAAATAACCGACAGAGCATTCCCTATTCCATGGACTAATACAAGCCTCGACAAATCCGTTAACGGATTACTACCAGCTGGATCCAGCACTCGCTTTGACGACATCCATAAAATGAGCATCCAGTTAGCCGTGCGATTCAATCTACTTGAGCGGAAAACTGTAGTATCCGAACATTGTATTTGAGAGGCCATGCTCAGTTCAGGGCAATTTCACATGAATACTACCATGCGGTAAAACATAAACCGATCGTGAGAAAATCCCCTATACATTCATGTCTACTAACTACTGGCACGAAACGATTGCATCCGTGACTGTGGGTCGAATAAACTGTCACATGCGCTTTTAAGTAACATAGTAATTTACACGTTACTTAGTTGCAGGTATATTTATGCCACAAACGTCTACATAGCCTGACCACACACCGCCATGGTCAAATTCAATATATCGTTACCACGCTGGTGTAGCAGCGGTGATGCGGACTGTTAGAGACGACCCTGTCGAAATCAGCACAAGTCCAGAAAATTAAAGGCACATCGATGCCTGTGATCCTCAGGGCAGTGCGGTAAAGTCCTGAAGGTCAGAGTAACCGGCTTTTAATGAATGATATCTTTCTATTTGCAAATTATCGAAATCTGTTAAAGTAGGGAGGCATTTTAAATTTACGCACGTATTTCGTTTTGTCCAGCATGTCAATTCTTTGCAGTTGTTAACTGTCATTTTGCCCTTGAATCAATGCAGTAGGCTGTCCGAGACTTTCGCGCACTCAGTGAATACCTAGATCTCAATCTCAGAATTAAATGAGGCCAAGTTAATGTCACAACCAAGCAACACAAGCTCCGTCTCTATGAAAATGAGGAGATCCAGGCACTCGAAATGGACTGCCGCGTCATTAACCAAAATCCTGTAACGCAACCCACTCTAATACTCGGACAGGCTGCAGATACACCCATCTTCAATAATTTGGTGGTGCAGGCCATATTAAGCAAGTTGTGATACAGACAAGTCCTATCACGAGTTCGTTCACCATAGAGAGAACCCGGGCATCTTACGCATCGGTTGCTTACATGCAAAACGCCAGAAGAACACACTTTACTCACGTATCAGCACCGAACAGCAAAAGTTGAAGCAGCCTCCACAAAGAAACAACACGTTTAAGACGGACTCCTTTAAGGCCCCCAACACATACGAAAAATAAAAAGCACAGTAGTTTGATCGTTATGTTCACCAACGTTTCAGACTGGCAGTCAAGTAACACAAAGTGACATCGGATGGAATACCGTAATCAGTGGTACTCCAGCCCCACAACTGTAGCTCATTGCTTTGTCACATCCGTGACCTTCGTAAAAATATATGTATATATATGTATATGTTACAAAAATTGGCAGCACACAATGTTTCAACTGTTGCTCCATTGTCGCATGTCGTTCCTATTTTCATGAATGTATTCCCTACGTTTTTCTGGCTGTCTGTTGACCGTGTTTTGGGGATTTGTATACATGTTGACTGGAACCTAAGGAAACTTGCAATATCGGCAGAGGGTACATAATCAGCGATTCCGATCCTCACACCCATGAGACTTATGTTTCGCTAAAATCAACACGAATACGTAACTAACGCGATCGAAGGAGAGCTGATACCATAGTATATAAAAAGCGGACACTAAATGAACGAAAGTTGACTGCAGATAGCGAAACATGCATTCGGTTCGAGGTCAAACCAATCGAACTGACATAAACACTATTTGAGTCGCTAATTCAACGTTCACTTGCGATAAATAGCTACTTAATAATTATTGCCTCCACATATTTGTATTGTCAAAGCAACTTGCACTTTAAATTTGGAAACAGTTATCACAACCACCTCCCATGTGTTAAATCTCATGAATCTAATCACTTACTCTGTCAAGGTTAATATTCGATCAGAATAATATCATCTCATATCTGCTTGTACAAAACATATCATCTCTTTAATGCTCGGCCCCGGATAACGTAAAGAATCTACATGTATATTAGTTATATGTGGCGCAGTTGGCGTTTCAATTTAGTCCACTACGCGGAGATGTGTCCCACGTCAGTCAAATTCAGTGCATTATGGTGAAACTTATCAGCACCGGGTGAAACAGCTTCTCGCTGTTGACACAGGGGCCATTCTATTTGCTTTAAGTTGGCTCCGCGTTTACCACATGGCGCGCATAATTTAATACATTCCTTGGAAGGAAAGTCCGATACAGAATAACAACCGTGATGAAGTTCATAAACCTGACGACCCAAGGATTAATATATTTTACTAGGTGCCTGAGCTCTAAACACCCTTGCTGATGAATCGAGGACGTACGACTTAGAGCAATGGAGCTACATTCGGCAGAAATTGTCACTTAAATGATGGTTGCAAATCGGTTAACTATAATTCCAGTAACATCCATCTACAAGGGTAGCGGTCCCCGGCTGATGAAGCTGATGCTTCGGTCTGAGGTAATGACGCCCCATGTATTACAAATCTGGACCAAATTCCGCATAAGACTGCTTGCAGAATTTTGTTTAACGGCAGTGAATAAACTTACAGGGGTAGCTAAAGACGCATTGCACATGAACTTTTTGACGAATACCCCGCATACAGTTATATGACGTACTGTTTCTATGTCAACAACAGCGACTTATGAAATAGGACAAGACGAGAGTAAGGACTAAGCCTACAGGAGCTGAGAGAAGTCGCACAACTTAACCGGAATCCAAATACCAAGTATATTTAGAAAATGTTTGCAGAAACAGTTATCATTTCAAAAGTAGATATATTCTTGAAAGGCCTTCAGGTTTGGCGGGCGATCAATGTAATGGACAACTATCAGATCCTTCAGCTCAACTTCGAGGAGCCATGGCCTTAGTCCGCTTGTATTATACAGCTATTCCGCTTGGTCAAGTATTACTTTGCCCGCATCTGCCATCCACACGATCCGTAGATGTTCTCACGTACCTGACATCGGCGTGCTTATCCAGGACCGCTTCCGTTGTTCCCAGCAGTCAACAGCTAATCTTCAAATTGGTGCCCGTTTTGGAGCTGGTTCGGTGAAGCTCCTCCAAAACCTGACATCCCATAACCGAATTCGTCCTCGTTTGAGCTCATCTGATGGAGGCGTGCGCTGAGGTGGACCTGGAGGTCTGATGGTTAACAGCTGCCGCATTGAACGATGTGGCTCTGCGGTCCGTGAGCAGCGCTTGGCAAAGCGCTAAGAAATACAAAATTGCATTCGCCTTGCCCGCTGTATAGTTATATTGCTGTTGGCAAGCACTATTCAGACCGCCGTGTAATTAGAAGTATAATTCGGTCCTTAGGATCACAAGGACCGTATCCAAAATGGTGCTGGCTCGGTGATGCTACACCCAACCTTGTCGCCACATAACCGAGTTCGTCCTCGTTCGGACTCATCAGATGGAAATAGCCTGCATGTTGTTCTCTTGAGGAGGACATGCAAGATTTAGTGTTCATCCGTCTTCTCACTGTTGCTCAAGGCCTATGTGCGTTCCCACGTTGATTTTACCATGCACTCTAGGCATCCTCTGCTAAAGGTTGACCATACATTACTCGTAACTGTCCAACGTAGAGCAAACATTTTGTCAAAGGATTCCGTACCGGCAGCAATTATTATCACTCGGATTGTTCAGAGAGAGCTACCAACGGCTACGTGGGGACTTTCGAGTAGTTTTCCAAATATTAATTTACCCCATTCACATATGCCTTCACCATCTGAAATTCAACAAGTATAAGCACATTAGATGCAATAGCCTGAATAAAAGTCAATATTACAGTCGTCCAGGTTGTCGACGAATTTATTTCTCGAGAACGAAAGACCATCTGGTGAGCGATTGCTTTCAGTAGTTCATCATAATAATATTACAGGTCGTTACCTACAGCCTTCGTGCTAGCTTCCATTTCGTCGAAAACATCAATAATGATAAATTTAATGAGAAAGAAATGGTCAATTTCGTTCTCGTCTATCTTTTTACCAACGTCCCACTGGTTGAGATGGTCGATTACATTGGCGCCTATATGGCTGAGTCAGAAATAAATGTTTTTATACCTACCCTTGAGCTCAACGGACTACTGTTACGCTGCACCTGGAAAGGGCAGTTTCTATTCAAATGCAATTACTACCGTCAGAAGGACGTCGTGGTTATGGGATCCCACACAGACGCTATTGGCGGAGATCTTCATGACAAAGTTAGGGAGAACCGAAATGCGGGCAGCGATAGACCTTTATGACCGCTACCATCAATACATGGACGAGATATTTGTTGTGGTGGATAAACTTGTTAATCTGGATGAAATCCTTGACTACTTCAACGGAGTGCGTGTAGCAGTGCAGCTTACTTAGGAGAAGGAAAGTGATAATCGGACACCATACTTTCGATGTCTTGTTAAATAAAAGACAAGATAGATCCATAAAGCGTCAGGTCTACAGAAAAGCAACGTAGATACGTCAGTACACGGAGTTTCCCAGTTTCGTTCCATTAAGATACAAGCGCAACCTGGTATAGCGTCTTACCTCAAGAGCACATCGTATCTGTACGGAAGACACCTTAGATGCGGAGTTAATGTTGATACAGAATACTCTACGTGCAAAAGATTATCCCGATAAATTTCTCTTAAGGAAGTTCCAAAAAAACTCAAATCAATACCAGTGTTAACAGCAACAAAGTAAGTGCTATTTATTATTTTACCATTCCAAAGTGGACGTGGCTACCGGGAGTGTAACCAGAAACATTCGTCCGAGGTAAAGTCGACCTTCCCAGCAGCCTCGTTAAAGTGCATGCTTTCAGCGGAAACACTCATTCATTCACAAAACCAGGACAAGATGCTGACGATGACCAACGCAGTGGTAATTTATCAATTTGTGTGCGCCTGTGGCGTCACGTAAATTGGTCGAACTTCGCGGCAGTTATTCAAAAGCTTGAGCGAACAGCGTCCACGATGGTTGCGTCGAAGGGGCCCTTGGGATAATCTGTAGCGCCTTTCTGGCCCAAATTTGAACACCGGCTATGAGGGGGATTTAAAAAGAGCTTTCCTAATAGTTTACTATGTTCCGCTGCACAGAAGGAAAGCTTACCGTTTCGTACACTTGCGACAGCCAAAGTAATATGCATTCGGTTGTTCAGCCCTCCTTATGCTCGCAGAAGAAGCTGGTCTATGCTCCCTAACTTCCCTGTCCAGTGAAGACGGAAGATGCCCAAGTAGACTGCCTTCGGTCATACGCTGCAGCCAACAACTGGCCCACTAAGACCTTATTCATTTTCTCATCGTTAACATAGACTTTCACGTGATCTATCCGTTTTGAACTAACTGGTTAGATTTTATTTTTACCCTACATATAATTGCAGTGGTCTTATGATGTATCATTGAAAGTAATTAATCAATGGGTCAATTGGTCTTTCGTTTATTCTACTTAAATTGAAACCTATTTCTCCTTGTTTGTCGGCCTATTCTGAGGCGCACTACAAAACATAGTTTTCTGTTCACCCACTTGCGTATGGTCACAAAATTATTACATTTCGAGTTGTATGCTCTATACACTGTTATATGGACGGATATTCTGGATTTATTCCGGTTGAATAGCCACTTTGCAATGAAGACCCATATTGATGCACTAACTTTGTGCAGTTGGGTAAACAATCTGCCAGTTATTTGCGATACATGGTAAAAATTGCAACTGTAATTTCGTATTACCTGGTATTATCGCCCTCCCATAACACTGTTTCATCGACGTGCATTTCATACCCTCTGTTTAATTATATTTCAATTTCAATTTCTTCTTTGGCCAAACGGCGGGATATCTGAAGTCTGTGCAATTTACACGAGCTAAACCATTGCTTGATTTTTCGATTATCTAAAACTTTGCTATGTAGTCGCCCTAGTTTTACTAGCTTATGACTTGTAACAGGATATAGATTGGAAAGCAATGTGTAAATGTTCGAGAGGTAATGTTTTTAGATTAATGATTTGAAAAAAAGAAGAGGATGGGTGATTACCTTGGAATTTCACAATGTTGCGGTTACGTACTATGGTACTTACTATTGCTATGTGGTAAAGAAATTAAATTAGTGCTGTCCACCTAGATGAAAATAGTAGAGCGGTGCTTAAAAATGAACCATTGCTATTTTGTTCTGTTCCTAATTAAAATTCGTGCGAAAAGCTAATAGAAGTTCCCTTGGCATTATTCGGAAAACATGCTGCTTGTGTAGATCTGGAATCACGTGCATTTTTTGTGAGGAATTGTACTAGTTTGAAGCCTGTAGATATATATATATGGTGTGCGGCTGATGTTGCATTATTGATGCTTCTTCACCGCAGTTAGGCTAAACCAACATACACTTAAACTAGGTCTTTTTAAGCTGGATAAATTTCATTCCGCTTTATTTGGTTTGTTCTGCCTCCCTGAATAATGTTCTATTAACTAGCCAAGTTGCTTACACTAATTACGCTTATCTTCGGTAATTTTGTTGCGTTTTGTAGCATTTTTAAGTAACTTGTGGACATTTCTTACTTATCACGGATTTGTTGTTAACGCACTTACTTCATATGGTAAATTAGCGAAGAGTTATGCCACCGTATCTGTATGCATTATTGGATTTATTTTATTTCAGCTTGTCGTTTAAAGTGAATGGCTGTTTTTTGATATCCCTCGTATGGTTGCGCTTGATGTGTATGTTGACAAGGTGCCTACCTGTCTATTACCCACTACATCATTCATTCTGGCTCCAGGAGACAGTTGATCGTTGCTGGAGGGGACGGGGTGCACGGTTCTTGTGGCCGTGCTAGGCTCAAAGAGCGGTTCCATGCACTCAGTGTGGAGCGGACTACGGTCCAGCCACCGCCTTTTGTGCGCTTGATTCCCCAAATACAGCGTGCTTGTGTTTGCCTTTGAAGGAGTGTGGGCCGGCTCCGTTGATGAAACGTGGTTCCCATCCGCATGCCTCCCGGTCTTATTCCTTCGGGTTTACACTGGATGTGGGGTATGTGGTTGGAGCTGTGGGTGATGCAGCGCAAGGCATCCATGGTCTATCTGTAGGCGCAGGCGTCCTGTGGCTTGCCACAGTGACACGCAAATCCGTAACCGGATGCCGCCAACCATGGTGTGCGGCATCCAGTTCCAAATGTACCTGTCACTGTGATCTTCACCGGAACAGCTAATGGGCTCCTGCGCCTACAGATGGGCCATAGGTGGCTTGCACGGTAACATCCACAGCTATAACAACACACCACATGTCAAATGGAGACCCGAAGAAATAAAACAAGGAGGCATGTGGATGGGAGTCAAGTTTCTTCAACGGTGCCGGCCCACACTCCTACACGGACAAAGAGAAGCACGCGCTAGTTGGAAATCAAGCGCAGACAAGACGGTGGCTAGACGGTATTCCGAAAATCAAACTGAATGCATGGAACCAATCTTAGTGCATTGCCTAACCACAAGAACTGTGAACTTCTTTCGCATCGTCGACAAACTGTCTCTTTTTTACAGTATAGACGAGGTGGTGAGTAGTAGACAAGTATGCACCTTGTCAACATACGCAACAAGCGCAAATATACCGGGGATGTCAAGCAACAGCCAATAAATCAGAATGAGGAAATCAAATAAAATTAAGCAGACAAGGCATACCGATATGTCGGCTTAACGCTTCGCTAAATTAGCGTAGGTAATAATTGGCTATCAACAAATCCGCGCTAAGTCCAATATATCATAAAATGTATCTTACAATATAATTCTCCACCGCAAACTTGTTAAGGAAGTTAACTACATGAAGCTTAAGGGACGTGTGCAATTCAATAGGAGACTATTTGGTTACACGTTAAAATGAGGGAAAAAACCTAAATATAAGTTAATAAACCCATCAACTGAAATAAGGGAACGCAGAATCCAAGCACGTGTTCCGCAAATTAAATAAAGCGTACCTACAAACGCGGCGCCTCCGCTAATTACGTCCACAGCAGAGCCCGCCCTGTTTTTGATGCCGGCTATTAGTGGCCACGCTTGCGACTCACTAGCCCGGCCTGACTCAGGCAATTACGATCGCATGTACTACAAAACCATGTGCTCATCGTCGATAGAGTACATCCCGTCCTCGTATGTCGATTCCGCAATTTTCGTTTCTTTCCTGCACGCACGAAGCATTTCTCTTCTATCTAGGCGAGGGCCGTCGTTTCTCAAACTGAAATCAATATCAGAACTTTGTGCACGTTTGGGCAAGGAAGCTTTGGTTTCGTCACCTGCTGCTTTCCAACATATGAGTAACATATGAGCATTTGATAACTGCCTACCTTCTCCTACGGAACCGTCGTCGCTTCCATAGTGGTCCTGAATGGCCGCGCTCATGGCCCACTAGGCCTGCCTGACTCAGGCACTCGCGACCGTATGTGCTACAGCACCATGCACTCGATGCCGATGGAGTACAACCATTCGGTGTTTGCCGCTACTGCACCTGTCGCTTCTTCTCTGCATGTATGAGGACTTTCTCCCGCACTTCGGCAACTGGCTTCGTGATTAGACCCTGCCATGCACGCTGATAAACCGCCTTCCATTCCCATGACCTGCAGTCAATATAAGAAAGTGAGAGGCTCAATTTGATCATGTCCTGGAAACGTAAATTTGGTTTCCTGACATGCCGCTTGCTAATATTCAGCTGACCAAATTGGAGTTGTTTCGGTATCCGCGTTGAATCCATACGGCTCACATGATCGAGCAACCTCTGATGTCTAGGTAACTGCATGCAGTCCACTGCATATATTCCCCTACGGCGCAACACTTCCGTGTCAGCAAATCTGTCGCCTAAAGAGACGCGCAAAATAAGTTGCAAACATTGCTGATGGAACCGCTGGAAATATCGCACATCCCGCCGGTACATCGTCTACCTTTCACTACCGTATAGAAGAAAGGACAGCACCATGGATTCGTATACAGTCAGCTTCGTGCCAATGTTAAGCTGATGGTTCTTCCACACTCGGTACTCTAGCTTCCCGAATGTAGCCGCTGCCTTCGACACGCATATACGCAGCTCACTGTGTAGCTGCTGATCAGTCGATATCGCACTCCCAAGATTGCAGAAGCGGGTGGTGGTTTCTAATACTTTAGCACCAATGCTGATTGGCGGCAATATTGTAGATTGCATCACTGATGAAGCTTGAAGTAGACAGACAGTTTTGCCTGTGTTGATTGTGAGCCCGAATTTGGCCGCTTTCGCAGGCAGTGCACTCTTCATGTGTTGCAACCCATCTGCACTGCGTGCAAACAACACACATTTATTAGCAAACAGCTACGTACGGAGAGTTGTCTCACAGACTAGAGTTTTCGCACCGAAATTTGGGATGTTTAGCAACCCACCATCAATACGGTGCTCCACACGAACACCGTAACTCAGGCGGCATCAAAATCACAGGACATCATTGCATGAAGTTATGTATTAAACAGAACAGGAGCTAAGACACAAACTTGCTTCACACCAGAGACGATTGTAAAGAAATCTGAAATCCCGCCCTTCAGCTGCACCCTCGCTCAAATACCGCTGTGCAGACATTCAATTAAACTTATAAACTTACGCTGGCAACCAAACTTACTCAACACCACGCACAATTCCTCGCTGTGCACAGTTCCGAATGCCTTGGTGAAATCAACAAAAAGCGAGTACAATGGCTGATGTCGTTCTCTACACTTCACCTGCAAATGACGAGCCGCAAACAGCATATCTATAGTGTGCGACCCGAACGGAATCCGCACTGCTCTCCCGCCCCGTGAGGTTGCACAAGCTGAATGAGGAGGCGGTTGAGCAGGATACTGACAATCACCTTGCCTACACAACTCAGCAAGTTCATGCCACGATAATTTGTATAAAATTGCTTGCTTCCTTTGCTCTTGTACAGTGGTAGCACGAGAGCATCTTTCCGCTCAGTAGGCACCTACGCCTCAATCCCTTCACGTTGCACGAAGTAATGCAGCGCAGTTAACAATGCGGGTCCGCCGAGTTTCAATACCTCAGACGGGATGCCGTCGGCTCCGGCACATTTGCCGTCTTGCAGCTGAGTAAGTGCTCTCTGCCTCTTATCTATTGCCAGCGTACTCGCCAGACTCGACTTCACATCGTGCTGCTTGAGGCTGTTCAGTTTAGGCCAGTCAATCTCTGAACGGTTGTTCACGAGACTGTCGACGTTTTTCCGCCAAATCTACATTATGTCTGCAATCTGTTGCAAGTAGCGCCTGAACTAACATCGATCAGCTTCTTCAGGGGCTCCAATCTTGGTCCGTATACCGCCTTCAAGGAGTCCACGAATTCCTTGTGTTGGCAGCGTTCAGTGTAACCTTCTATCTACTTCGCCCTCTTCGTTCACTATGCAATTTTGCTGCGAAGGAGCTCCCGGTTCATTCCATGTCGAAGTTTGTGAAACTGACTCTTCTTCTCCAAGTCACTGGGGTCTGCAACATGTGCAGCAAATGCTGCATTCTTCTCCGACACCAATGCGCCAATCGTCGCATTGTTTTCATCAAACCAATCAGGCCGCTTACAGTTTGCGCGCCCGATGGTCTCTTCGGCAGCAGCTGTCACCTGGTCGCGAATGTGGTGCCACAGGTCGCCCACTGTGGCTATGCAGTCCACATCACACAGGCGTGCAGCCATCGCTTTCTCCAGCTCAGTACGTTTCGCCACAGTATCGAGGGAGAGAATGTTAAATTTACGCCGATTCACGGCTGGAGTGCAATACATAGATTTACGAAAATATATGTACAGTTTGGTCCGCACCAATTTGTGATCAGTGCCACACTCAGCTCCACGCAGTACACGTGTCATGCGCACTTCACGCATATCACGCTGACGTACGATGACATAGTCGAGCAGGTGAGCGTGACCACTCCGTGGGTGCGTCCAAGTTGCTATATCACTCGCACTCAGTGCAAACCGAGTGTTCGTGATCGTCAGGCCGTGAGTGGCACACAGTGAGAGCAGCCTGTCACCGTTCGCATTCGCTGAACCAATGCCATGCGAACCGATAACATCTGTCCACACCGATGCATCACGCCCAACGCGCGCGTTGAAATCACCCAGCAGAAATAGTCGGTCGCTCCTCGGCACAGACCGTATCACGGAGGATAGCTCAGTGTAGAATTGATCACGCGTGTCATCAGGATAACACATGGTCGGACCGTACGTGCTTATGAAAGTAGCAAACTTACCTCTTCCGAGTCGTAGGCGAACAGTCATCAGTCGCGCGCTGATGCCCGTTGGTTCACCCACCAGCTGGCCATGGAGGCGATCGGATATTGCAAATCCGACCCCATGTTCCCGTAGTGCCAAGGCGGCGTTGCGCACCCTGTAGAATGTGTAGCCAGCACATGCTTCATGCAAGTTACCCTGCTCAGCGAGACGAGTTTCACTGAGATCCGCACCATGGATGTGGTATATCGGTAGCTCCATCGCAACCAGTGAAATGAGCTGCTCGGGGCGCTCACTGGAGTTCCGGTCCAATAGTGTGCGCACGCTCGAGCACCCGATGCTGACTTTTTTGCGCGCAGTCATATGATTGCATTATTGGACAAGTGCAAGCGAAGTCGTCGTTGTACTTCGGTGGTTAGCTTGATAGAACCCACCCGGAGCCTTTGTAGCAATAGCCTTACCCACTAGGCAGTGGGTGATTTGGAGGTTTGCTTGGGGGACTACGCCCGGAGACTTTGGCTCAAGAGCCTGACCCGCAAAGCAGTGGGGAGCAGATCAAGCTTGAGGATGTGATTGCAGAAACATCTTGAGATCTGTTTGACGGCTGTCACATGCAGCCTTGGAGGTACTGGAACAATTCGGATATGTCCTGCGACCGTTGTAGTAAACGCACCTGCGACCACGGCTAGAGGCAGGTGGATTTTGGTGGGTTTGCACCAATTTGACCAGGGGCTGCCTGGCTTGAGGAGGTCAGTAGAAAAACATGGAACACCCAGATTGCCCTCCCACCGTCAGAGAAAACGCGTGGGGCTCACGCTGTACACCAATCGAGCTCTTAGCCTATAACCCGTAAACCTGTTTTCTCTCATGGCTAGGTTTTACTGGAAGAGGGCCATGGACCATTTGCTAACCTCTGAAGAGGATGGATTAGGATATTGGCAGTGCGCCCACACTTGACAGGAGAAGGATTCGGGTCCTCAGCCAAAGCTTGCGATTAAGTGAACACAATGAAATGAACACCCGAAAGGCAACGGGTCTAGCACGTGGTCAGTTTACTGAATCTTGCGCATTGTTGTCCTGGATCATAGCAGTGAGATGGGCGAAATCCAACTCTCACCCAGCGGTCGCCACGCGGAGATGTCCAGGACCTGAGCCTACGGCTCAAGAGTAGCGGCAGTGTGTAGACCATCTGTCAGGAGCTAGCCAATATGAACCTCAAAGTACTAGAGGCTCTCTCGCCACACACATATGTATATATATATATGCATAGCAGAACGGCCATATTTACATGCCAGACAACTAAATTCATTTTTCGCTGATAGGCCATACGGTTTGAAAATATGTGTGTGCGTGAAATTTTTAGTGCCGTGTTTTCACGATTTTAAAACCAAAAATAGGCTTTGGTTCCAAGTGTTTGAAGATGCTTTTACAAAGATTCTCGTATTCTGTGCATGTTTTTCTTATCTGCACAAGGAATTGCAGCCACCACTATCTTACTCCCAGTTTATCAGCATTCGTTTTGACTTGTGCCAAACTGCGATGGTTGAGGAACATTCTCTCTCGAACCGCTTCCAATCAGCGTGTTTTCTCTCGCTCAGGCAGCTTATACTCTGAAGGCAGACTAGTGATTCTCGCAGTAATTTTACACGCTACGGGGAACACATATACCCATGCGAAATCGGAACAGGTTTTGCTGCGCTACGTTGCCAGAACCGCAACCACCCAGCGAGGACACGACTGGACGGAAAAGAAAACCCCAACACCTGTGCGGCCATCGCGATTGCTTTACTCCTGCACCAGCGAGCCTGCTTCGAGCCGCACCCCGACCACGAAGCAAATGGTTTTAATGACCTACGTGAAGTCAAACCCCCAAAACGTGGAACTAGTTCTTTTCAGGTAAACCACATCGATTGTAAAAACCAATTAGTGAAAAGCCAAACGCCTATACGACAGTTAGTTTAAATTAATTATCTTTATAGAACTGTCGTGTACTTGACCAGGTTTGTTGTTACAACGTGATTTGATTGTCACGCTCCAACACAGGTTACAAATGTAGCTTCTTGCTACCTTACCAAAGTAACCATGCATTAATGTCTGTAGACTTTCCTAACTGGATTACCAGGGTGTCTCCTTAATGATTTCAGATACTTATTATTATGGATCCGTCTTGTTTATGAGCAGGTTCCTATTGCACACTGTATTTTAGTTGACACAGTCTAACAGCAATAAACGCCTACCTCTGTTGCAACCTTGTACCATCAACCGTTCATTAATATCCATCGATTTCCTTAACTGGATCAAAAGCGGTGTGCCGTTAGCAGTTATGGATAAATATCTATGTGGAACAGTGGTGTGTTTTATCTATTCTCTTTGGCACATGGCGGTTTAAGTAACACTGTAGTAAGCCTGTACAAAATTTGGATTAATTATAACGGATTTTCCAATGGTTCCAAGCGTGTCTTACACCAGTCGCTTTGCATAGCTAAATATGGAACCAGTTGTGAGAGAGCGTTGTGGGGGCCTTGAAATTCACTTCAGAATACAGGTGATAACTGCATCTATCAATAAGGCCTACGCTTTGAAGCTTAGCCGCGGATAATCCGAGATCGCGAATATTTCCTGCGTAGTGGCTGTTACAAATTGTCTCATCCATATAGGATTTAGTTGTAAGTGTGTAGACGCGCACGAATATCTTCACTAGCTTACTGAATCAAGGATTAGTTTCCTGTTCATGCCATTTGAATCACAATTAACATCCCGCGTGCCTTCTACGCTATGGTTACGTTCAGATCAGGCCGATATACAAACTGCTAGCAAGTTACTGATAACTATCTTATCGTTTTACACAGCAAACGTATCCCATTTCCCTTATAAACCACATAGCGTTTTTCTCACTTTAAATTGACTCCGCTGGTGCTTGTTGAGAAATTCGCTGATCATTTGCCAGGAAGGTACGCAGCAGTTGTTCGCAACAGCAAGCAAATCCGTGGGGAAGAAAACACATGCGAGAGATATCAGAGTCGGAAGCATTGCCAAACCAAAATAATAGTCAGCTTCATTCCTAGCTCAAAATCAAACGGACGCTACATATAGATAGTGGACTATACATATTCCAAAGTGTTCATTTCTGTGTGTACAGAACTTTGCCAAAATGAACAATTCTCCGTCACGTTGAGCACAGCTGCTTTCAACAAGAATAATGCGACTGCGATGCTACTGGAATATTAATGGTTTTTAGAACCCTGTTCTCTATGTCCGCGATAATTAGGTGGGTTTCAATGACGCGTCTGCCTACCTTCTCAGTAAACCGAGACTTCTCCTAGAGTTCTCCACATTACCGACGCCGCCACGATGTATATATATATTTTGATATATCTTATGAACCCTGCGGAATAATATGATGTATATTGCACTCTGAGACCTATATAGACAAGGCGCTAACAAAATCTATCTTAGGAGTGACTGATTCGTAGGTACAACACGGTTGCAAACCCACTAGAATGTTAACATGGTAGGATAGACTTCACACAGCTGGTTTAATGTGATACAGGAGGCAAACTGATTACACTGAAAATCAAAGTTTGTCATGTCTAGAACTTAACATTTATGCACTTGTC
This sequence comes from Dicrocoelium dendriticum, assembly GCA_944474145.2. NCBI lineage: Eukaryota > Metazoa > Platyhelminthes > Trematoda > Plagiorchiida > Dicrocoeliidae > Dicrocoelium > Dicrocoelium dendriticum. The sequence goes on along the minus strand of OX104069.1, from coordinate 6,638,803 downwards.
ATTTTTATTTCTGTTCTGATGCATGGCATGATCAACGAAAATCGGGAAAACATACAGTTTCTGGCATCAGTGAAGCATGCAGTTCCTAGAGCTTCCCCAACTATTTGGTAATCACCAGAATTCCTACATTCGGAATCTTATATTTCACGATAATGCTACTCGGAGTGCTATCTATATGAAGCAAGCCATGGTGGCAATACAAAGCTCATCTGGAAGGATAAATCTCATAAAAATTTAGGGGAAATGAACTGTAACATTGATGACCATACTGAAGTTACGTACTGATCGTTTCATAGACGGTGTGATTTCCTCTTAGCTGTCGCTTTTAACCAAGGTTCGTTAGAGTCAATATCTTCCAAACTAAAACCAAGCAACAGTCTTGGCAGAGGAATTGATAAATTGATGAAAGCAATACCTACTACATAAAATATCGGCCATGCTCGAATAAAATGAAATTGCTTTCACTGACTCATTAGTCTGTTCACCATGAAGCTGGCACTGCAGTTCATCTGCTCGGGTAAATGTTGGCATACATTACAAATCCGAGCCAACCAACGCACTTCTCGAAATCTGTTCTCCGCTGCACATTGTGCTGTTTAAAATTAATCTAACCGAGTTGTAAAATGGTTATGAGGTCATTTATCAATAAGGGCTTTACACCCATCAATAGAAATCGTTGATGAACTACTCAGAACACAGAACCATTAGGATAATTTCCGCCCAAGAGAGACGTGAGGAACGACAATATTACGTACAGTACTTAATCACGGCATCCATGGTCACCCCATTACTATGATAATCACGTATGCACATAAGCAAAAGTCGATAATTTGGTACATATCATATGTTGCAGAAAGAAGAGTAAAATACCACCAGAAAGTGATGCACGCTTCCGCATACTGACTGAGGTGTCGTTACATCCTTTTGACCAAAGCTCCTCTGACTAGGGTCTTTGTGCACACCAACCCATTTAGGCTAGAGCAAATATAAATAAACATTAATCTTGCGGTAAAAATAATGCTCGAGTTAAAAGCAAAGGCATCACTATGTCTTGGTTTACTCAACACATTATTATTTAAAACTGTGCCTAAAAGCCGCGCCACAGAGTTTTGATACGTTTTCAAAATTCCCCTGTTCCAAAATGACAACAGATGGCCTATCAATAAACTGCCGTTTGGTCGAAGACTTAAAACAAGGGAATTAAGGCGTCCAATCAAGTTTTGCACATCCCGCTCTGAACCTTGGAAGAGAACACGGCTAAATGTAGATTTCACCGAGTCTTTCGAAGCGCTGCATTTGTTCTACAAATATCGCCATGATTCTACTGCGATGATGTACCTGGTTCGTCATCTCCTCTGGATAATCTCACAAAGTAAGTGGAAAGTCGTTCAGCTTGCTCGCTGCTACCACTTGTAGATGTACGGCGCTCGTCTGCTATGTAGCCGTGAAGAAATTCCAGAGTGAGTGTCAGAGTAACATATACAAATTCTTTTCAATGCAAGCATCGGTTGTCGCCATGAAGTCGCTTGAGAAAGCCTTTGTGACCCCGGTAGTATTAGTTGGGCCCCGAAACGTTAATGGCCATCAAAAATACAGCTAACAAAACCGTCAAAAGTATAGCAAGAATTTCCGTCCAACTGGTAGTTCACAGAGAGATCAATGGGGAAGTAACTGAGAAGTTCCGAAATGCTCGTGAAACACAGTTTAGTACAATAGAAGGAGCGATGATGGAAAGATTGGCACACATGCAAATCCTCGTGGTGTGAACGCTAATTCGGCTAATAACATGAAGCAAAGATATGCCGTGCATTAATTTAATAATTCTACTGGACTCCAAATGAGAACATTGAGCAGAAGCTTGATAAGATTTTCAATGGCACGGTTGGATCACGCTTAGGGTAACGACCTGGAACGCTGACCAATCAAACTTACTTACTTTGACCTGAGGGCGTTAGCTTGGTCCGGTGAGACGGAAATTGAGCGAACGTGAGAACAATCCTAGCCGCACGTATTCGGGTAGACGCTGAGCCCTCGGGACGGATGCACACGAGAGGGGATTACAATAGACGCGCGCTAATGACTTAGACGCGAAGGCTGGCCGGCTAATGACGCACACAAAATCACGTGACCCGAACGACTCTCAGGTAAGGCGAAGAGGAAAGAAAGACAGGCGGTCATATGAAGGCTCTATTATGACCAACGAAGGGCAAATCAAGACAATGCCCTGGGTTACTAAGTTGGGAAAATTTGCTACCACGACGAGTTGGTAGTTTGTGAAAGACCATTGTCTAAAGCTGGGCAACTGAGCCGCGTCTCGAAGTAGTTTAACTCTGCTACGTTGTGAGTAGGTATTGAACCTCGCTTTCCATAGCCGTTCTGCCGGAGTTGCAGGCGCGTTTATTGCTGCAATATTTGACGGACCCGCAACACATTACTTTGAAGAGAAAGTGCACCGTTTCTGACGAGGACAGCCCTGGAGGAATTTCGGCGACCTCCGGATTCTTCCCATCCATCAAAAAGGCGTGTTCTCCAAGCTCGGCGGCGATTGAGCGGCTTCGTCCGTGATCTACTGTCTTGTAGCCATTCCAAAGGTATCCAGCAGGAAGTGCAGCGGAAGGCGCACAGAATGGCTGGCTGACGTATAAGTTTCTCCGTGGCGTGGTCGAAGTTGATTGCGATGGCGTACCCACGTGTCATCATCCACGGAGATATCATGCAGCATGTCACCTTGCTTGGCCGTTACTGTCGCTTTGGTCCAGCGTGCATGAACTTTTCGGTAATCGCGAGCGTAGACCGGGGCTCCAACGACGATTTCTTTTGCTTGGTACAGGCACCAGAGTGACTAGGTGGCTTCTCAGTCTGATTAAGCGCTTCATTGGTGGTGCGTAGCTTGTGGCCCATCAATGCTTCAGCAGGTGACTAGCCTCCTGGCGTAGCTGGATTCGGTGTGGACCGGTACGAGAGTAGGAAGGCTTGAAGACACTCAGCCCCGGTCCCCTCACCGCGAGATTTCAAAAGCGCTCTATTAAGATGTCGACAAAACGAGCCGCTTGGCCATTGGATTTTGGTTGGTAAGGCGGTGAGCGGAGGAATTGGATGCAGTGTCGGCGGCAAACTTCTTCGAAATTGGAAGAGGTAAACTGAGTCCTATGAAGGACCTTTTACATCCAAAAAAATTCAAATCACGGCATTGCTCTGGGTCACTATATTAGGAAAAATTCATACCGCGACGTGTTGGTAGTTTGTGAAAGAATATTTTTAAAAGGTAAGCAGTTTTATCTGCGTCTCTTAATGGTTTAACTCTGTTACGTTGTGAGGAGGAACAGTAACTCGCTTTTCACAGCTGTTTTGCCTGTGTTTCTGGCGCGTTTTCGCGAGAAAATTTAACATGCCTGCAACAATTTCCAACTTAAAAGTTCAAATGGGACAAGTATTAAAATTGACACTTCCCACTATCCCAGATCTTTCTATTGTATTTTACCCAGTTCTAGATCTATCCGCATGATAACAGTATCATTTGGATGGCATTTGCTTACGCCAGTTAATAACAAATGGACAATTACCAAATTCGATATTAAGCAAAACGTTAATTTCCACGGTTTTTCCGCGCATCAGACTATTATTTTATAACTAATCAGTGACATTGTATGTTTCTTCATGCGCAGACAATAGTACTTCAAATTTATTAACAAGTATCCTTAATTCATTTACCAAAAAGGGTGGAGTCGTTGACAGATAGCAACAGTGTATCAGCCGCCGCAACAGGCGACGTCTGTTTGTATAATCCGAGCATCCTCTGCAAGAGGTTGTGAATAAAATTCGGTTGAATGAATCTGTGCAAAGTAAGACTTGGCAATTAATTCACCGAGGCAGACAAACTAGGGAACATTCTTTCTTTTACATACATAGGAGGCAACTTAATTTAGTAGCAGTAGCAATACCTGATGGAACCGGTCCAACTGCATGTAATACATAAGCATTGAAGAGGCACAGAAACCGAGTGACTTATCCGTAAGGAACTTTTGACTTTAAACTCAACTGCTAGTCTCACCTCCAGTATTGTACTAGCTCGGGCTAACTATCTCTTGGTAATCTACAAGTTATCATGCCTGTATACCAGCGCATAAGATTTTAGAAGGAAATTCGCCAAACATTATCGGACATTGAATAAGCTGGAGTTACTATTGAATATCCGGGAAAAGCTTTTATCTTGGGAAGGCCAACTTTGAGTGTAGTCTTTAAAGCACATTGTCCCTCCTTAACTCTCGATCCTGAAGGATAGGGAAGGAAGCATTTAACAGAAACACATCTAAGATGTCAGCGTAAAAGAGCCAAAAGCGTGTGCCATTGACCCATTTATTTGTCGCTCGTGCTTATTAACAAAGATTGACATCTGGTATCCCCATTTAGCGACCTACATATTCCCAACGGAAATAAACCACATAATACCATCAACGTCAGCTGTTATTTTTAAATCGGACGCACGGTGGAATTGCTACTACGTGTAGATGAAATATCCTCGATCCGATATTCCCCAATTATATGTAAAAAGATCCTGTTATCCCAACAACACACACAGATGCATTCGGATGCGGCAGAAGGAGAAAAGCTCTTGGCTTATGATCACTACATAAGAAGGTTCATCTTAGCAGCGGTAGATGAATTTAACCTTTATAAAGCCGCTTTGTATAAGATTATCGGTATTTCGACAACATATGTGTGCAGAGAACAAAAGAAGACAAATAGAGAACTTTGTCCAAAACATAAGCGCGAAAGCTACGGACTTTTGTGGTAAACCCCGTCGCCAGATGACTGAGTCCGTCCAAGCATCGCGTATTAATTCGTTGCGTTAGTTTGAAGGTAAAAATAAGGTAAGTGTTTGGAGGCGCATGAGCACGTTTTGAAAAGCAGCAAAAAATTAGAAGTGAAAATATTTTGAAAGTATAAAACCTTAAGTAACATCAGAGTCGAAGTGATAGTGTATGTCTTTAAAAAAATTTCCGCGATTCCTGGATATGCAATTTATTGCTACACAAAACAACTAGCCCAAAGAGGCAAACGTTAGGAAAGTATATAACCTTGACAATTTGAGTTTAACCGTCGCCAAAAGTACTGCACAACCGAAGAGGACATAAATGCAACCGTATTTATGTCTCGCTTACTGACCGACATCTAGAAAAATAATAAAAACTGTCAAAATTGGGAGTTTCAGGCCCATCCGGCCAAACTTCCTGTGGATTACAGGCCCGCGCAAGCTTTGCAATTTACCAGCAATCTCGAAATAAATTAGCTGATGAAATAATGGCGTTTTAGGGAAATGCTTATATTCTCCTGTACACCACTATATTACGAATACCTTGGTTCTGTTTACACGTTTCTGAATTGTTTTTGTGTCGGTCGGCCAATCGCTTTGGCTTAGGTTCGCGAGAAGATGGTTCTGGCGTCTGTGGTCTTGCTTTTGCTCTCCTGAGAGCATTCGTATACGGGCTCCTTACGCAAGTTACAGCTTCCAACAATAAGTCAGGTTTGCACAGCTTTGGCTGTAGCTTGTTTGTATAAGGTACCAAATATGTCTTCTGGCGATGACGTCAAACAGGACATTTCCGAACATGTTTTGATCGTGCTTGATGTTCGCTACCCTGGCTTTCCCGTACTGTCAATTTTAACCACGGTGTGAACCGTTGTTGCCTTGCTTCATGTCGTCCGTTAGGCTATTGTTTCCTTTTGCGGTACCATTCATGAAAACGAAGAATTCAGTGTAGTCCAATGACCTCATAAGCGCATGCGCAGCTTTCACTTCCTCATAATATTTGCTGGCATAACTCCAACCTGCACTTGCGGATTTGATTTTGATTGGCTAAAGGAAAAGGAACAGGCCAAGCACCACCTCTATACGTCCCTTATCTTTTGATTAGTGGCGAGCTTGCTGGGATGCATCCAGAAACCTCCCTGTCTGGCTATTCGACTCTGAGTGAAACGGCGGTGAGCGAAGGTACTTAATGGTGCATTGTTTGCAGAACTCCGTAAAAGATGCTGAGTTGAACTATTTGTCGTTGCTACTTATAATTTAATCTGGACCGTTTAAACTGCGGAAGATTTGACGCAGTTTTGATATAAGAGTATCGGTTGTTGTGCCATGAGAAACACCACGTCACTTACTACATGAGTCGACGTAAAGGGGCAATCTTAATTCGCTGATCATTCCAATGTAACTGACATGGGTACGAAAACATGTTTTTGTAGCTTTTGGCCATAATAGAAACTCCGATTTTATGTCGCTTTTAAGAGGATGGCACACATGACAGCGTTATTTCAATATTAACTACGAGTCCATAAGTAGCCAATACACACAGTTGCAAGCAAGCGTCTTTATGCGGTGGATCCAAGGATGCCAGGCATGAAACTGCCGATTGACACCTCCTTAAAGTCTCGTGAATGATAACTCATGCTGATAGTATTATACAATCGCGCACAATAGATAGCTAATTGCTACACTGGTAATACTGCTGCAACTCGACAGATAACCATGAACCTGGCCAATTTGCTTTGTGGAACTTCGGCTTTCTCGAGTAATGGTTCCCGAAGTGTTTCGGTTATTATAGCGTCTGCGGTAACTGGTAGGTCGCACAACACTTCCCTCACCATATAGTAAAGGTCACATTTGGTCTCGACCGAGGCATGAACTGCGTCCTCATGCTTGTGATGTTGCGCAGCAATTATGTATGAGAGCAAATCCACTTGGCCAAGGGAACTGGTCGACTGCAATTGGATCTTGAAGTCAAAACCCATTATGGTGAGAGACCAGTGTTGTAGCCGATTGGCTGTGTACGTGAGAGGGCCGGTGTTGTAGCCAAAGATAGCCAACAAGTGTTTGTGGGCTGTTAAACGCTTGAAGCGGCGGCCCTACAGCATCTAGTGCGATTGCCTCTCAGCAATCACTATAGCCAAGGCCTTCTTCTCTATATGGCTGTAATTTCTCCCTGACCAATTACGTGACCTGGTGGCATTAGTGATTACTCTCTGAGATTCATCTGCCTAGGTGTGTGGAAGTACCGTACCGATCCCATGACTTGACGCATCTGTGGAGTGGATTTCTCTAAATGGATCAAAATGCGTCAAAAGCTAGTTTGAGGAGAGCAATAGATTGACCGGTTGAAAGTTCTTCTTGCTTTCCAACGTTTAGATCCAAGTTTCACCTTTGGTTAATAGCTTGTTTGGCGGGACACGCAGTCTGTGCATCTCAGCCGAGAATGCGCTTTACTGACTTTTGTGCCCATCTAAGGAATTTAGGGAAGGTAGCTCTCTTGTTAGAGACATTTTGCTTACGACTTTTAAGTTTACAGGATTTGGTCGACATGCATCCTTTTCAAGATTAAAACCAAGGTATGGATTGGGGGGCGTGAGTAATATGTATTTGTTTTCACAGATCCGGAAACCACATGACCGGATACAATCAAGCACTCTATCCAGTCGGCTAACTAGCTCTTCCTCTGTTTACCCCATCAATAAGATATCACCCAGATACGTAGCAGCTCCAGAAACTCCCGCTAGCATGGTATTCATCGACTGTTGGAAAATACATATTACCTATTTAACAACATGGGCAAGCGGTTCAACTGGAATAAGCCAAAAGGAATGCTGATCGTCAGCAACTCATTCGAGTCTATGGCAACACCCACTAAGTTATTGGTAGTGGACATATCTAGCTTGTCAAACACTTTCCACCATTCACTTTTGCCAAACCTTTTTATGGTACGAGTAATGGGGTTTAATGGATTTATACGTGTAATATGCGAATCTCTCCGCTATTCTGCATAAGTGTACAGTGTGTCCACCAAAAGGCTTTTCGTTTTAGCATGCAATTTACCTTTCGCAATAATTTTCATCCCACGGAAATTGTTAAGCAATACATTTTTTACCCGGAACGAACGATTGTTCCAGAGTGGTCTTCCAGTGCAACGTTCATTACAGTCAAGAATTTCACACATACGCTTTCATTGCCATTTGCTTTATGCACTGTGAAAATAGGTACGTCTTATGAGAAGTATTTTACAGGTGTGATGAATCCAGATGGTTCTAGTCGACCGAAGTCTTAATCAACCGCGGGTACTGTTGTACACTCCACCGATCTTCTGACCTTATGTTCTGTTTTGACTCCTGGTCACTGTTTTAGCGTTGATGGAGTTTCGTAAAATGGAATCGGTCGTAAGGAAACTAAGAGGCAAATTTTCCCTTTGGCGATTGTGTCATATCTTCGAGGGACTTCGATGATGATTATGTTATTGCCCGGTTTCTATTGGGGAAATGATTCAAGGGAACATCAAGGATTTGTAACTTACTAATCCAGTCAAGACAAAGAAGATTCAAATACAGCAGGAAGTTAGTGTACTACGTTTCTGAACTGCTTTTGTATATAATCCTTCAATTAATTTTGACCCACAAACGAATGCATTGTGAGCAACTTAATGAGACTTGACCATATTCGGCCTCCTTATATGATTTCATGTCAGATCGAGTTCCTGATTAATATAAGATAAAAGCCGCTTGCGCATATAAGCAGCATTAAGGGAATGTAGAGCTCTGACAAAAAATGAGACACATAAACTCCTTGTTCTTTTAAGTAAGCAGCTTGGAATCTTCACACTCGCAGTTGATCATGTTTACTAGAGATCAAAAATCGCCGTAAGAAATTGCTAGCGGATACTAAGCAAAGATGCTTTGTCAACATAAATGTTAATGCGCTGCGACACCGCTTCGCTGAAGTTCTGATTCTTTGGCTGTCTTTTCAAACATTTTCTATGAATGTTATCATTTCACTTGCGCTAAGCTTACACGTTCCAGGGATTGTCCTGCCGAGTGAAATCAGTCCGAAACAATCATTTGCAGGGCTTAATCCACATTTCGATTGTGCATCCAGCTTCTGGGGCATAACGGAATTATTACCAGCAAAAATATTCAATGTGAATCACGGTTTAGATTGAGTTCGCCCATCACAATATATTCACGTAACTTGTGCTTTAAAATGACCCACCGATCAATATTATACAGGATTTCATCGCCTTCGAGATCGACCTGTCAGCAAGTTTTCGTCCATCTATGCGAACGCATACCTGTGATGTAAATAACTTGCTATTATTAAGGCCCGAGATTTTGGTACAAAATTCGATAACCTTTTTTGTCCAATTGGCAATGTTCTGCTTCGTTCCGCTTAAAAAATTACCCAGAATAACCATTTGAGCTGTTTTGCATCTGGAATTTTAATACATGTCAGTTTTCACATCTATTAGTTGGGATGCCTGGACTCTTAGCAGTAACAACATAGAATGTAAACATGGAGGCTAGATTCCAAGGATATCTTCAGCTGGATGACGGTCATTCCGAAAGTGCGTTGATCAAAGTCGATGTTGAATAGGTCGCCACCTAGATCTAATTGGTCGCTAAAATGT
>OX104069.1:6596961-6629102 GCA_944474145.2 Dicrocoelium dendriticum | reverse complement strand
CCTGTTCCTTTTCCTTTAGCAATTAAAATCAAATCCGCAAGTGCAGGTTGGAGTTATGCCAGCAAACATTATGAGGAAGTGAAAACTGCGCATTTGCTCATGAGTTCATTGGACCACACTCAAATCCTTCGGTTTCATAAAAGGTACCGCAAAAGGAAACAATAGCCTAACGGACGACGTGGAGCAAGGCAACGATCGTTCACACCGTGGTTGAACTTGACAGTACGTGAAAGCGAACATCAAGCACGATCCAAACATGCTCGTAAATGTCCTGTTTGACGTCATGGCCAGAAGACAGATTCGGGCCCCTTCATACAAACAAGCTAAAGCCAAAGATGTGCCAACCTAACTTATTATTGGAAGCTGTAACTTGCGCAAGGAGCCCGTATACGAATGCTGTCAGGAGAGCAAAAGCAAGACCACAGACGCCAGAACCATCTTCTCGCGAACCTAAGCCAAGGCGATTGGCCGACCGACACAAAAACAATTCAGAAACGTGTAAGTAAAACCAAGGTATTCGTAATATAGAGGTGTCCAGGAGAATATAAGAATTTCCCGGAAACGCCATTATTTCAGCAGCGAATTTATTTCGAGATTGCTGGTAAATTTCAAAGCTTTCGCGGACCTGTTATCCACAGGAAGATTGGCCGGATGGGCCTGAAACTCCCAATTTTGACATTTTACATTATTTTTCAAGATGTCGGTTAGTAAGCGAGACAGAAATACAACCATGGTCCGCTTCCGTTGTGCAGTACTTTTGGCGACGGTTAAACTTAAATTGTCAAGGTTATATACCTTCTAACTTTTCCCCATTTGGGCTAGTTGTTTTGTGTAGCAGTAAACTGCATTTCCAGGAATCGCTGAAATTTGGAAGACACACTATCACTTCGATTCCGATGCCACAGAAGGTTTTATAGTTTCAAAATATTTTCACTTCTAATTTTTTGGCTGCTGTTCTAAATATGCTAATGCGCCTCCAAACACTAACGTTATTTTTACCTTCAAACTAACGCAGCGATTTAATACGCGATACTTGGACGGACTCAGGTTGATGCGTATAGTCATCCGGCGACGGGGTTTACCACAAAAGTCCGTAGCTTTCGCGTTTATGTTTTGGACAAAGTTCTCTATTTGTCTTCTCATGTTCTCTGCACACATATGTTGTCGAAACACGGATAACCCCAAACAAATCGGCTTTAAAAAGAATAAATTCATCTACCGCTGCTAAGATGAACCTACTTATGTAGTGATCATAAGCCAACAACTTTTCTGCTTCTGCCGCATCCGTATGCATCTGCGTGTGAGTTGTTGGGATAACAGAATCTTACCACATATATTTGGGGAATATCGGATCGAGGATATTGCATCTACACGTAGTGGCAATTTGACCGTGCGTCCGATTTAAAAAGACAGCTGACGTTGATGGTAGTACATGGTTTATTTCCGTTGGGAATATGTAGGTCGCTAAATAGGGATACCAGATGTGAATCATTGTTAATAAGCACGAGCGACACCTAAGTGGGTCAATGACACACGCTTTCGGCTCTTTTACGCTGACATCTAAGATGTGTTTCTGTTAAATGCTTCCTTCCCTATCCTTCAGGATCAAGAGTTAAGGAGGGACAATGTGCTTTATAGACTACACTCAAAGTTGGCCTTCCCAAGATAAAAGCTTTTCCCGGATATTAAATAGTAACTCCAGCTTATTCAATGTCCGAAAATGTTTGGCGAATTTCCTTATAATATCTTATGCACTGGTATACAGGCATGATAACTTGTAGATTAGCAAGAGATAGTTAGCCCTTTGCTAGTACAATACTGGCGGTGAGACTAGCAATGGAGGTTAAGGTCAAAACTTCCTTATTGATAAGTCACTCGGTTTCTGTGCCGCCTAAATGCTTATGGGTTACATGCAGTTGGACGGGTTCCATCAGGCATTGCTAATGCTACTAAATTAAGTTGCGTCTCATGTATGTACAAGAAAGAATGTTCCCTAGTTTTTCTGCTTCCGTGAATTAATTGCCAAGTCTTATTTGCACAGATACTTTCAAACAAATTTTATTGAAATCTCTTGCAGAGTTTGTTCGGAGTACCCAAACAGACGTCGCCAGTTGCGGCGATGGATACACTATATCTATCTGTCAACGACTCCACCATTTCTGGTTATTTGAATTAGGCATTCTTGCTAATAAATTTAAGTACTATTGTCTGCGCATGAATAAAAATACAATGTCACTGATTCATTAGAATAAAGTAGTCTGATGCACAGAAACACCGTGTAAATTTACGTTTTGCTTTATATTTGTTATTAACTGGCGTAAGCAAATGTCATCCAAATGATATTGTTATCATGCGGATAGATCTAGAACTGGGAATAAGACAAAAAAACGGTCTGGGATAGTGGGAGGTGTCAATTTTAACACTTGTCCCATATGAATATTATGTTGGAAATTGTTGCCGGCCTGCAAATTTCCCCAAAAACGCGCCAGAAATCCAGGCAAAACGGCTGTGGAAAGCGAGGTTCTATTCCTCCTCACAACGTAGCAGAGTTAAACCACAAAGAGGCGCAGCTCAACTGCTCACATTTTGAAAACGGTCTTTCACAAACTATCACCACGTCGTGGTAGCAATTTTTCCTAACATAGTGACCCAGATCATTGCCGTGATTTGCAATTTGTTGGTCGCAAAAGGTCCTATATATGACCCAGTTTACCTCTGCCGATTTCGAAGACGTTTGCCGCCGATACTGCATCGAACTCCTCCGCTCACCTCCTTACCAACCCCAATCCAATGGTCAAGCGGAGCATTAGGTCGACATCTTCAATACAGCGCTTTTGAAATCTCGCGGTGGGGGTCCGGGAATGAGTGTCTTCAAGCCTTCCTGCTCTCGCACCGGTCCACACCGAATCCAGCTACGCCAGGAGGCTAGTCACCTGCTGAAGCATTGATGGGCCGCAAGCTACGCACCACCAATGAAGCGCTCATTCCGACTGAGAAGCCACCTAGTCACTCTGGTGCCTGTACCAAGCACAAAGAATTCGTCGTTGGAGCCCCGGTCTACGCTCGCGATTACCGAAAAGGTCACCCACGCTGGATCAAAGCAACAGTAACGGCCAGGCGAGGTGACATGCTGCATGATGTCTCCGTGGATGATGACACGTGGGTAGCCATCGCAATCAACTTCGACCGCACCGCGGAGACACCTCTACGCCAACCAGGCATTCCGTGCGCCTGCCGCTGCACATCCTGCTGGATACCTTTGGAATGGCTACATGACCGAAGATCACGGTCGAAGCCGCTCAACCGCCGCCGCGTCTAGAGAACCCGTCTTTTCGAAGAACAGGAAGAATCCGAAGGTCGCCGGAATACCTCCAGATCAATCGTCGTCAGAAGCGGTGCACATTATCTTCAAAGGTAGGCGTTGCAGATCCGTCAAATATTCCCGCAATAAACGCGCCAGAAACCCTGGCAGAACGGCTGTAGAAAGCGGGGTTCAATTCCTCCTCACAAGGTAGCAGAGTTAAGCTACTCCGAGACGCGGCTCAATTGCCCATCTTTTGACAATGGTCTTTCACAAGCTACCACCTCGTCGTGGTAGCAATTTTTCCTAACTTAGTGACCCAGGGCATTGCCGTGATTTGCCCTTTGTTGATCGTAATAGAACCTTCATATGACCGCCTGTCTTTCTTTCCTCTTCGCCTTACTTGGGAGTCGGTCGGGTCACGTGATTTTGTGTGCGTCATTAGCCGGCCAACATTTGCGTCTAAGTCATTAGCGCGCGTCTATTGTAATCCCTTCTCATGTGCGTCCGTTTCGAGGGCTCAGCGTCTACCCGAATACGTGCGGCTAGGATTGTTCTCACGTTCGCTCAATTTCCGTCTCACCGTACCTAACTAACGCCATCAGGTCAAAGTAAGTAAGTTCGATTTGTCAGCGTTCCAGGCCGTTAACCTAGGCGTGATCCAAGCGTGCCAGTGACAATCTTATCAAGCATCTACGCAATCTTCTCATGATTAGCGCAGTCAAATTATTACAATAATGCACGGCATATCTTTGCTTCATGCTATTAGGCGAATTATCGTTCACACAACTGGAGGATTTGCATGGGTGTCAATCTTTCCACCATCGCTCCTTCTATTGTACTAAACTGTTTCACGAGCATTTCTGAACTTGATATTTAATTCCTCATGGATCTCACTGTGAGCCACCTGTTGGACGGAAAATCTTGCTATACTTTTGACGGGTTTGTTAGCTGTATTTTTGATGGCCATGGAGGTTTTGGGGCCCAACTAATCCCACCGGGGTCACAAAGGCTTTATCAAGCGTCTTCATGGCGACAACCGATGTTGGCATTGAAAAGAAATTGGATGTGGTATTCTGACACTCACTCTAGAATTTCTTCACGGCTACATAGCAGACGAGCGCCGTACATCTAATGTTGGTAGCAGCGAGCAAGCTTAACGACTTTTCACTTACTTTGTAAGATTAACCAGATGAGATGACGACCCAGGTACATTAACACATTTGGAACACGGCGATATTTGTAGAAAAAATGCAGCGCTTCGAACGATTCGGTAAAATATACATTTAGCCGTGTTCTGTTCCAAGGTTGAGAGCGGGATGTGCAAATCTTGATTATACGCTTTAATTCACTTGTTTCAAGGTTTCGACCACACGGCAGTTTATTGATAAGCCATCTGTTGTCATTTTGGAACAGGGGAATGTTGAAAAGGTATCAAAACTTTGTGGCGCTTATTTTAGGCAATGTCTTGAATAATAATGTGTTGAGTACACCGAGACCTGGAGAAGCCTTTGCTTTAAACTCGAGAAGAATTGTTGCCGCAAGTTAAATGTTTATTTATATTTGCCCCAGCCTAAATGGGTTTGTGTGCAAAAAGACCCTAGTCAGAGGAGTATTTTCGAAATGACGGACAACTCAGTCAGTATGCGGAAGCGTGCATCGCTTTCTTGAAATATTTTACCATCCTTTATGCAACATATGATAGGTACCAACTTTTCGACTTTTTGCGAATGTGCATACGTGATAATCATATTAATGGGGTGACCATGGATGCTGTGATTAAATACTCTACGTAATATTGTCGTTCCTCACGTCTCCCTTGGGCGGAAATTATCCTAATGGTTCTGTGTTCTGAGTAGTACATCAATGATTTATATTGATGGTTGTAAAGTCCTTATTGATAAATGACATCATAACCAGTTTAGAACTCGGTTCGATTAATTTCAAACAGCACAATGTGCAGTTTAATACAGATTTCGAGATTGGCGTTGGTTGGCTCGGAGTTGTAATGTATGCCAAAATATACCCGAGCAGATGAATTGCAGTGCCAGCTTCAGGGAGAACAGAGTAATAAGTCAGTGAGAGAAATTTCTTTTTATTCGATCACTGTCGATATTCTAAGTATTAGTTATTTCTTTCGTCACTTTATCAATTCCTCTGCCAAGACTATTGCTTGGTTTCAGTTTGGAAGCTATTGACTCTAACGAACCTTGGTTAAAAGCGACAGTTAAGAGGAAATCACACCCTCTATGAAACGGTCAGTATGTAACTTCATTATGGTCATCAACGTTACAGTACATTTCCACTAAATTTTATGAGATTTTTCTTTCCAGATGAGATTTGCATTACCACCATGTCTTGTCTCATATAGATGGCCCTCCGAGAAGCATTATCATGAAATATACAATTCCGAATGTAGGAAATCTGGTGACTACTAAATAGTTCGGGAAGCTCTAGGACCTGCGTGCTTCACTGATACCAGAAACTGTATGTTTTTCCGATTTTCGTTGATCATGTCATGCATCGGAACAGATATCAAAAATGACAAGCTCATAAATGTTAATTTTTAGACTTGACAAACATTGATTGTCAGAGTAATCAGTTTGCCTCCTGTACCGCGTTAAACCCGATATGTAAAATCTATCCTACCATGTTAACATTCTAGTGGGTTTGCAACCGTGTTGTACCTTCGAATCAGACACTCCAAAGATAGATCTTGTTAGCGCCTTGTATATATAGACCTCAGAGTGCAATATACATCATATTATTCCGCAGGGTTCATAAGATATTTCAAAAAATAATATATGCATCTTGGCAGCGTCGGTAATGTGGCGAACTCTAGGAGAGGTCGCCTGGGTTTACTGAGAAGATAAGCACACGCGTCATTGAGACCCACCTAATTATCGCAAACATTGAGAACAGGGTTCTAAAAACCATTAATATTCCAGTAGCGTCGCAGTCGCATTATACTTGTTGAAAGCAGCTGTGCTCAACGTGACGGAAAATTGTTCATTATGGCAAACTTCCTTACACACAGAAACGAAGAGTTTGGGAGATGTATAGTCCACTATCTCTATATAGCATCCGTTTGATGTTGAACTAAGATTGAAGCTGAATTTCTTTTGGTTTGGCAATGCTTCCGACTCTAATATCTCTCGCATGTGTGTTCTTCCCCGCGGATTTGCTTGCTGTTGCGAACAACTGATGCGTAGGTTCCTGTCATACGGTCAGCGACCTTCTCAAAAAGCACCAGCGGAGTCAGTTTAAAGTGAGGAAAACACCATGTGGTTTATAAGGGAAATGTGCTAGTTTTGCAGTGGGAAAGGATAAGGCAGTTATTGGTAACTTGCTAGAAGTTTGTATATCGGCCTGATCTGAATGTCATCATAGCGTAGAAGGCACGCAGGTTGTTCATTGTGCTTCAAAAGGCATCAATAGGAATAGATCCTTGATTCAGTAAGTTAGTGAAGGTATTCGTGCGAGTCTACACACTAACCACTAGATCTTATATGAATTGGACTATTTTGAACTGCGACTAGGCAGGCAATCTTTGTGATTTCGCATTATCCACGGCTACGCTTCAAAGCATAGGCTTTGTAGATAGATGCAGTTGTCACCTACATTCTGGACTGAATTGTAAGGCCCTCCACATTGCTCGCTCACAAATGGTCCCATATTTCTTTATGCAAAGCGACTGGTGATAACCATGCGTGGAACCAGTGCAAAATCCGTTAAATTAAATTCAGATTTTGTATAGGCTTTTGGCAGTGTTGCTTAAAGCGCCATGTGCCAAACAGACCAGATAAAACACACCACAGTTCTGCATAGATATTTATCCATAACTGCTAACGGCACACACTCGTTGATCCAGTTAAGAAAATCGATGGATATTAATGAACAGTTGATGGGACAAAGTTGCAACAGAAATACGCGTTTTATTGCCGGTTGTCTGTGTCAATTAATATACGGTGTGCAAGACGAACCTGCTCAAACATAAGACGGCTCCGTAATGATAAGCATCTGAAACCACTAACGGGACGCCTTGGTAGTCCAGTTAGGAAAGTCTACGGATATTATTGCATGGTCACTGGGGTAAGGTTGCAAAAAGCTAGCTTTTTCACCTGTGTTGGAGCGTGACAAATGAACCACGTTGTAAAAACAAACAAGGTCAAGCACACGACAGTTCTATAAAGAGAATTAATCTGAACTAACTGTCCTAAAGGCGTTTGCCTTTTCTCTTATCGGTTTCTACAGTTGAGGTGGTTTACCTAGAAAGTATTTTGTCCCACCTTTTAGGATTTTGGCTTCACGTAGGGTATTAAAACCATCTTCTTCGTGGTCGGTTTTGCTTTTCGAGACAGGCTTGCTGGTGCAGGATACAGCAATTTCCATGGCCGCGCATGTGTTGGTGTTTCCTTTTCGTCCAGTCATGTTCTCGCTGGGTGGCTGCGGTTCTGCCAACGTGGTCCAGCAAAACCTGTTCCGATTTCGCTTGGGTATATGGTTGTCCCAGTCGAAAGTAAAAATACTGAGGGAATCAGTAGTCTGCCTTCAGAGTAGTAAGCTGCTTGAGGGAGGGAAACCACGCTGCTTGGGAGCGGTTCCCGCAGAGCATGTTCCTAACCAATCACAGTTTGTCACAAGTCAAAATGAAAGCTGATAAACTGAGAGTAAGGGAGTGGTTGCTGCAATTCATTGTGCAGTGATCAAACGCATAAAATAAGCTTTGTATGATGCTTGAGCAAACGGCAAGTTTGATGCCAAATTACAAGTATTTGAAAGTAGTTACTCTGAATTTTAGAAAAATAAATATTTTTTGTGCATTTCAAAAATATTCACTTTATACAGGACAATACATATATCGCTGCAGCAAATTTATCGTGAAAATATTGTTCAAGAAATAAGAAAAGCCCGCACATAATACGAGAATCTTTGTAAAACCATCTTCAAACACTTGGTTCCAGTGCCTATTATTGGTTTTAAAATCGTGAAAATATGGCACTTTAAAATTTCACGCACACACCTTGTACTACCCTGTGGCTTGTCTGCGAAAAATGAAGACAACTGTTTGGCATGTAAAATTGGCCGTTCCGCTATGCATATATATATATATATATATATATATATATATGGTGAGAGAGCCTCTGGCACGTTAAGGTTTGTATTGGCTAGCTCCTGACGAATGGTCTACGCACTGCTGATATTCTTGTGCCGTAGGCTTAGGTCCTGGATATCTCCTCGTGGCGACTACTGAGTGGGAGTTGGGTTTCACTTTTCTCACTGCTAAGATCCAGGACAACAATGCACATGAATCAGTGAACTGACCATGTGCCAGAACCGCAGTCATTCGTGTTCATTTAATCTTGTTCATTTAATCTCATGTTTTGAATGAGGACCCGAGTCGTTCTCCTGTCAGGTGTGGGCGCCCTGCCAGTATCATTTTCCATCCTCTGCGGACGTTAGGAAGTGGTTAATGGCCCAATTCCCGTAAAACCTAGCCATGGAACAAAACAGGTCTACGGGTTATAAGCTCACAGCCCGATTGGTTTACAGCACGAGTGCCACGCATTTCCTCTGAATTTGGGATGGCACCTCCGGGTATTCAATGGTTTGCTACTGCCCGCCTCAATCCATGCAGCCTTTGGTCAAATTGGTGCATACCCTCCAAAACGCACCTGTGTCTGGCCGTGGTCGCAGTTGCGTAAACTCCATCGTCGAAGTACAAATGCAAATCGTTTCACTACCTCAAAGGCTGCAGGTGACGGACGTCAACCAGTTCCAAAGCCGTTTCTCCAAACACGTCCTCGAGCTTGATCTGCCCCCCTGCCTTGTGGGTCAGGCTATTGAGCCAAGTTCTCCGGGCGTAGTGTCTCAAGCAAACCTCTAAATCACCCACTGCCTTCTGGGTAAGTCTGCTGAGCCAAAGGCTCCGGGTGGAGTCCCACAAGCTAACTGCGCCACTAATAAATAATTAAAATAAACATTCTTGAAGTTACACGGGGCTAACCATACAAGCAGCTATGGGATGAATTTATTCTGTTCAATTATCAACCCTGAAAATTAAGTGATTATATTCATGAGATTAAAGACATGTGATGTGGTTTTGATAAATATTTCCAATTTAAAGTGCGAATTGTTTTGACAATACAAATATGTATATACAAGAATAATTAAATAGCTAGTTATCTCATGTGAAGGTCGAATTAGCGACTCCAATATTGTTTCTGTCAGTTAGATTTTTTGACTTTGAACAGAATGCTTGCATCGCTTTCTGCAGTCAACTGTCGTCCATTAAGCGTCCGCTTCTTATATACTATGCTATCAGCTCTCTTTGGAACGTGTTATTTGCGTATTAATATTCATTTAGCCAACCATAAGCCTCAAGGGTGTGAGGATCCGAATGGCTGATAAAGTACACTCTGCCGATCTTGCAAGGTTCCTTAGGTTCCAGCAAACATGTCTACAAATCTCCAAAATCAGGCAACGGACAGCCAGAAAAACGTAGGGAAAATATTCATGAAAATAGCAATGACATGGGACAAAGAAGTAACAGTTGAAATATTGCGTGCTGCGTAGTTTTGGTCACGCAGATGATATATGTATATATATAGAAAGGTCACGTATGTGAAAAAGCAATGATCTACAAGTGTGGGGTTAGAGTACCACTGATTAACGTATTCCATCCGGTGCCACTTTGTGTTACTTGACTGCGACTGTGGAACGTTGGTGAACAAAACCATCAAATTACTGTGCCATTTATCTTTCGGTTAGGTTTGGGGGCATTAATCGAGTCCGTTTTAAACATGTTGCTTTTGTGGTGGCTGCTTCAACTTTTGTTGTTCGGTGCTGATATGGAAGTCAAGTTTGTTCTTCTGGCGTTTTGCATGTAATCAACCGATGCCTAAGATGCCCAGTCTCTCTATAATGAACGAACTCATGATTGGCCATGCCATTATCACAACTTGCTTTACACGGCCTTCATCGAGCAAAGTAGTGAAGGTATTTGTGTCTGCAGCCTGTTCGAGTATTGGAGTGGGTTGCGTTACAGGATTTTGGTTAATGTAGCGGCAGACAATTTCGAGTGCATGGATCTCTTCATCGTCCTAGAGGCGGAGCTTGTGTTGCTTAGTTGTGGCATTAACTTGGCTTCATTTCATTCTGAGAGTGCAAGTTAACTATTCACTTCATGCGCGATTGACTCGGGAAGCCTACTGGATTGATTCAAGAACAAAATAACAGTTAACAATTGCAAGGAATTAACATGTTGGACAAAACAAAATACGTCCGGAAAAATAAAAGGTCCCGCTACCTTAACTGTTTTCCGACAATTTGCGAATAGAAAAATATAAATCATTAAGAGCAAACTACGCTGACCAGTAGGACTTTACCGCATTTCATTGAGGATCACACGCAGCGTTGCGGATTAAAATTTCTGAACTTGTTCTGATTTCGACGGGGTCGTCTCTAACAGTCCGCATCACCGCTGTTACACCAGCGCGGTAACGATATATTGAAGTTGATCATGGAGACGTGTGGTCAGGTTATGTAGACGTCTCTGGCATAAATATACCTGCAACTAGTGACGTGTAAATTACGTTGTTACTTAAAAGCGAATGTGACAGTTTGATCGACCCACGGTCTTGGATGCAATCGTTTCGTGCCAGCAGATACTAGATATGAATGTTTAGCGGATTGGCTCACGACTGATTCACGTTTTACCGCATGAAAGTATTCATGTTAAATTGCCTTGAACTGAACCTGGCCTCTCAAATTCAGTTTCTAGAAACTAAAGTTTTTCGCTCAATTGCAATTGAATCGCACAGCTAACTGGATGCTCAATTTATAGATGTCGTTAATACGAGTGCATGTTCCAGCTGGTAGTAATCCGTTAACCGATTTGTTGAGGCTTGTATTGGCCCGTGAACTAGGGAAAACCCTGTCGGTTATTTATCCTGTACGACTCGGTTAAAAACCTCCATATTCGGCCTACGTAGTTTCTACCACAAGTACAATAAAAGAGGTTAACACATGAGGCGGTAAATGGTGGGTCTGGTTTGTCAAGGTTGAATGTATATAGCAGCATACATTTATATACATATATAAATGGAAAGTAAGATAGGCGCATTGTTATTTTGTTCAAGGGATGTACTAATGAATCGTCCTGGTTTCGAACAAGAAAACCACGTTCGTGCGACAAGTGGTATAGCAAGTTTCTTTGGTGGCGACATAAGTTGTGGGCAAAATTCCTTTCCTCCTGCTCGCCCAAAGACTAATAGGAATTTATGGGACAGCGAACTACATGTACCAGGGCGAAAACGTGCTATTGATTGCATTCCAATGTGCACCTAGCAGCTGTCGCAAAGGTAGTCCCAAAGCGCATTTTTGTTTATGAAAACTAGGCCCTTTAAATATTGCGTCGAGAACCAAATCGTGAAGGTAGCCCTGTGAAAAATCTTGCGTGACATGGTGCCTGAAAATACAAGGTGGCCAAGGAATGCTTGTGGGGTCCGACGGACAGCACCTAACTTCCAGCAATAAATGTCCGTCCGTGGAAGCGGCCTTGCACATCACCGATTTTGCAAACGCCCACATGCATGCACCGAGCTCAACGTGCATGAAGCTCATCAAACAAGACATTCGAGTTTGCGAGTTTCCATAGGTGCCTCAAATACTCGGAAACATTAAAGGATCTAGACACGCTGGCTCTGAAGGACTGAAGCTACTGAATTTCAGGTCAATATCGGCTATCACCTCACCTGCTGTGACTGAGTTGTTTAACGGGTCACATTTCATAGGTATCTTGCCGAGCACCTGGAACTAAGCAGTGGTAAAGCCGCTTCCGTAGGACCGTGTACCAAGCGAATAAGACTAGTACAGACTTGTTTGTCTGACATAAATTTTGGACAGTCTTACGGAATAGATAGGGAAGTTTTGACTACAACAATTGCTTGAATCAAAGTATCAGCCGACGCCCTCACGGTGCGGATTTATGCCCGGTCGCCAATGTATTGCTTATGTGCTGGTGAATAGGCATGCATGTTTTCAAACAGTGAAACAGGAGAAATCTTCGACGTAATAAACATCTAATTACGCATTAAGTTCAAGAATGTAAATCGGGTAGTACTTCAAAACTAGCTGTATTTTGAGTGGTATATGGATCATTGCACAAGTGGATGCAGGATTATCGTGGTTGGTGAATGTCAAGGGTTTTGTTTGATAGCCTTCTAACTGACTGATTTTCCACTAGAAGTCGAATTTCCGAAGAGGCGGTGCTGAGGCGCACTTTGATCCCGATTCATATCAACCACCTACCTCAGCTTTTTGCTTGCTATTTAGTCTGTTTGCGGATTACCAGCAGATTTCGAGTGTGATCCAAACCAAAGACGGCTATAACTTTTTCCACAAAACAGCAACCGACTCTGCATGTGGTGGGCGGATGTCCACCGCTCGATCAACCCAACCAAGTCGACATTGATGAGCCTTTGGAAGCGTATTATTTGCCGAACTTATATCAGTGAGGTCTAGCGAAGGATCAACAGACGATATCATCAGGATTTCATTCATTAGTGCGCCGTTTCAAAACCCTTGTATTGGTCGATGGAAAACGAAAAGGTTGAAGTTAATTTTTGAAGAGGGCAAAATCATAAGTTAACACAAACTCAAAGTCAAATCATTGAAGTTCCTGCTACGGTAAACGATATTCCTGTCACGCAAGGTCGAACACAAAGTAATTAATCAATTATTTTCATTGCACAATAAATATGAGGCTTTCAATAGACACGAAGGCAGCGTTAACAAGCTGTTTACGCACCACCGAAAGTCAGCAAAACGGAAGCGCGGATTTCCAAGAAAAAAATTATGGATAGTTTTGCGTCAGTTCAAACATACTGTACAAAAGTCATCGTGAATCAACGAAATAAAAAAAATGTAAGCAATAATAATCATTACACAATGACCGCCGTTGAGCATGAAATGTAAGGAGTCGCTCGATAAGCCTTTTGAGGAAAGATTTCAGGTAGTTTAGAGGGAAAAGCAACGAATCGGCCTGAATGTGTGTGTCTAGAATCAACGGTTCATCTAGTGAACGAAGGTAGTGATACATCAGCATCGGTCAGTTGACTAACTGGGGACAACCAGCCGGAATCAGTCACAGTAACCTTGTCTGAACGTTAAAAATTAGGCTCTTTATTGGCAGGTTTAAGTAGGTAAATACTCACGGATTCCTTCACACCAATTTTTTACAGGAGGAATTATTTGTGTTTTCGGGAAAACACCTTCCAGCGTCACTCGTAGGGAGATGTTAATGACTTTCGAACTGTGTCGACGCGCATAAAAACTAATAGGCCATTGTGCAAATCCGGTTGAATTCGTTGTTCGCGAGTAGTGATTCGCAGGGAACTAATTCGAATTGTTTCAAAAGGCTGCATAAGGCGTTAATGGTAAGAAACATGATCCAATTCTCCGGTGAGAGGGGAATCCAATATCATCTAACCTGCTAGTCTGACCGCCATGCCAAAGACGGGCTCCGTAGGGCAGCATCCAAAATCTTATTTGAGGGCATTACGGATACCAAAAAGAACGGTTGGAATGCACTCAAAATAACGTGTGTCAGGTTAACTGGTTGCGATGACGGCTTTTAGTTTTCAATGAAAACGTTCAACATGGCCATTTGCCGCTGGATGATAGGTGGTTGTACGGGTGTGAGTACAACCCAGTAAGCTATTCAAGTCACGGAACAACCTGGAGCTAAATGGAGCTCCCCTCTCGGTGTTGATCGCTGTTGGTACAACGGAAAAAGAACTCCAAACTTCGAAAAATGCACTTGTTAATGTTTCAGTATAAGTGTTACGTAAAGTAATGGCGTGTGGCCGATGAGTCAAACGATCCTCACACGTCAGTTTAAAGTCAAAGCCGTTAGATGCAGGGAGCTGTCCAACTCAGTCTAAGTGAACAAATCTAAACCGTGCTTTAAGGAGTGAGAAATTTCCTGGGGCAATGATGGTGTGTCGATGAACATTGCAGCTCTGACAGCTGAGCAATATTTAGCCGTGTT
Source organism: Dicrocoelium dendriticum (assembly GCA_944474145.2). Classification (NCBI taxonomy): domain Eukaryota; kingdom Metazoa; phylum Platyhelminthes; class Trematoda; order Plagiorchiida; family Dicrocoeliidae; genus Dicrocoelium; species Dicrocoelium dendriticum. The sequence continues at coordinate 6,614,748 of OX104069.1, read as the reverse complement.
GCCGGAGGTTCGCGCGCTTATTAGACCGAATGTAACGATCGGTGCTTCACTTCACAGTGGATCGAAGGCTTGCGTGTGATAGTTCAGGAAAATTGTCAAACACAGTACGCGACGGAAAATGCTGTATCTGGTCTGCGCTGGCCGTAGCTTCCGAGAACAGAACGGCAATATTTGAATCTCATTGCTGAACAGTTAATGTAAAACAGCTCCTACGGCGGATGCTAAGGCATCGGTTTTAAGAACGTGAGTGACATTCTTATCTGTCTTCAAGTAGCTCAGAGAAGTTATATGACTTTACCTCTGTTTGCTTGCAAAAAATGTAATTTCGGCTTCCTGTATAAGTGTAACTATTTTCGGCTTACCTTAAGCAAATCGGTCAGTAGTTGAAGTACGTAAGCACAGTTGTATATGAACCTTCTCTTGAAATTTACCATACCGAGGAAATTATGTATGTTTTTAATAGATTGTGAAAGTGGCTAGTCCATGAGTTCCTGGATGTTGCCAGGAAGGGGAATTATGCCCTTACTATCGATACTATGTCCAAGAAAATCGACGCATGTTTGAACAAACACATTTATCAGGATTGATCGTGAATCCCTGATGATCAAAACACTCGAAGACTTATCCAAGTTGTTTTAAGCTCTCTACCGGCGTGTCACTGGCTATCAGGACGTCCTTGAGGTAGATGAAAAAAAATTCATGGACACGAAGGGCTTGTTGCATAAAAAGCTGAAAAGACCATGCGGCGTTGCGGAGGCAAAAAGGAAAGCGGAGGAACTCGTATGAACCGAAAGACATTAAAACGGCCGTTTTCGCAACGTCTTTAGTTGTCATTGGGATTTGATGATAAGATCGAACGATATCAATCTTAGAAAAGATGAACTTTCCTACTAATTTCAAGCAAAATTTACAGATATGTGGAATAGGGTATCAATCCGGAATGGTGATGCTGTTGAGTGCCAGATGGTCGCCGCATGGGTTTTCGTCACCGGTCATTTTAGGTAGCAGGTGAAGAATATAAGCCCATCAGCTGTTGGATGGGCGGATGAGACCATGCTTGAGCACGTGTTCCAATTCTCCTTTGGCCGCTCGCCACTTATCGGATAGAAGTCGTCTCGGTTTCGCTGACACAGGTAGACCCGTATTGACGAGATGGGGACGAACCTCGTGCTTAGGCTCGTCCGTGACCATAATCTACAATTAATGTAGCAATGAGGAATATTGCGTACGGTCTGGCATCGGTACGCGTACTCCGACGGAGTTAACTGTAGCCACTGGCAAGATACAGCCAGCGAACTACTGTCATCCGTGAATTTGTGCAGCGTAGATCAAACACACGGTTGAATTTGCTGTTGAACTCGATGCCAATTATATACTTCTGAATATATTCAATGGTAAACATGAAAACAATTTCCGTCGTTGGCCAAGAATTAGGTTAGGGAGCTTTTGGCCGTATGTCGCCATTTTAGTCTGATTAGCTACCTTTAGCTTGAGTCTGGCTGGTTGCAGAGCGCGTTTTCCCAAAGATCTGAGTATAAAGCAATTTCTGCACATGTATCGAGTAAAAATGTGGCTTAATCCCTGAGTCAATCACGTACAGAGGGCGACTGTTGACTTGGACAGCGGAAGTCTACTCCACCACTGGCTAGCTTAGTAATTCCTGCCTGTGAAATCGATGAGGATTTTAAGTAATTGCAACCCGGACGACAGTTGCGTGCTGCCTTAGCAAAAAGACGATGGAAGTAGCAGTATGACCATCGTTGTCGTGAACGTGCTCTGCTGGGATGAAGACTTCGAATGAAATTTCTTCGAGTAATAACACACTCCTAGGTAATAGCAGAACTACTGAGTTCCAAAGCGGCTAGTCTGTCCTTGATGACATCAAGTACGGTCTAGATAATGGGCCGGTTGTGCAGATTTGGTTAGATGATATATGTCACATTTGAAGAATTATTCAGTCACCATGTCAGCAGCTTCTGTGAGCTTTTGCAGTGTGGGAATTTTGCCAAGGACTGAAAGAATGGCTTTGGTTTTGGCCAGAAGACACTATATCCAAAGTTAACACAGGATAGAGTCGTCAAGTTTCGAGGAGCAAAAAAAGGGAACGTATTTGTCGCAAAATTGAGAACTGGTCCAGTCACCAAGCTCGACACCGGAAACAAATGCTGCAGACGCGCTCCATCAGATGCTTTGCTACATTTTATCACAGCTGTCTTAAGCTTATCATACGGCAATTCCAGATTCATGGGATCGATAACGTTGACGACTTCCGAGACAATACAGAGAAGTACACATGAAAGGAGGTAGGAAAATGTGGTTTAGTTTGATGTAGTTTTACGACTGCGGATAGTGTCTTCTTCTTTCGTAGACCGTGTGCGTGGCTTGGAATCGTCAAAATTAGGAATAGACAATTCAACTGCGTTTTCAGCAAACTCACATGCACCACTGACGAGAGATATAAGGTCGCAAAGCCGGACTCTGATAGTCTACCAGACTAGCCTAAGCCTGCTGATTGGATGGCGATGATGTATTAGCTGAATTATGCTAAAATCCTTACTGCCCATCATTAGTTTAGAAAAAGAACCAGTTTCACTGATACATGTAGTGGTTGATGAAATACAGGAAGGCTTATTTTCATTAGGAAACAGCAAAACTTATGGAAATGCTAACTGAGTCAAGTCCGTTTTGTTCCAGATATTGTAAATTATATACCTATCGAGCACGTTGAACACAATGGAAGCAAAAGTTCAGTTGTAATTGCACAGCAAACGAAACGAAGGCAACGTTCACAAGCAGCAGCTGCTGCACAGCCGAGAATAAGCACGACAGCAGCGCGGATTACAAATTAAATTGACGTAGATCTCCATCAATTCCAACAAACTGTACGGAGGGAGTCGTGTTAAACAAGATTAGGTGAAGTAAAAAACATAACCGACAATGTGCACTACAGGCTGCAGATTGGGTGCTATTGATAGATACAAAGCGGGTTATAATTACAAAACGAGATAGAATGTACTTTTGCTTCACGTACATAGTACAATATATAATATGATGATTTCTAGCACCGATCCTACTCAAATTAGGCTTTCTACATCGAAATTCAGTCTAATAAATTTAGTTGATTTCCTCATTATCTGTACTGGCCGTGCTTTCCAAAGTAACTAAATTTACTAATAATAATACTTATAATAATAGGTATATTTCACACGATCCGACAAACCGTCTGTACCGTTGTGGATCAATATGTACAAATGGAACCGTATACTTGCGTGACATATATGCACACGTGCCCGCTGTGAGTCTGTTTTGAAGCACTTCTAATTGTCACAGCTTATGATTTCTCACCAAGCTGAAACTAAACATTTAGAATATGTGTAAAATCTGCGGTTGCTTGGTATCTCATCGTAGACAGATAATGGGAACGAACGATGGCGCAAAATGGGCCTTCAGATCCTATCTCGCGAGACTGCCTCAGCATCCCAGAACTGGTTCCAGAATTGTCCTAATTACGGACAAGGAAACCACATTTGTTGCAAAGTGGTATAACAAATTGGTTTAGTGGCATCATAAGTTGTGGGGAACCTTCGTTATCTCCTGCACTCCCAACGATTACTAAGTTTAAGGGGCAGCGAAATGCCCATAACAGGATCAGAACGAGCAAGTGCTTATAGTAGAGTGAACAACTCACAGCGGTCGCAAAGGTAGTCACGAAAAGCATATGTGCTTATATAAAACAGTGCCTTAAACCGGCGCTTCGAGAACCAAATCGTAAATGTAGTCATATGAAAAATCTTTACTTATGTGACACGGTGCGTTAAGATGACAGGTGGCTAACCAACGCTGTATTTCTCGGACGAACAGCACCTGACCTCCAGCAATTAATACGGGTCCACAAAATTGGCCACTCAAATCATTTCCGATTATGCAACCGCCCAGACATCTGTACTGAGTTCATCGTGTACCGCGTTCATTGGACTCGTCATTCTGGTTTGCGAGGCTCAATAGTTGGGTCAAAGACTTGGCAACATTAACAGCCATGAAATCACTAGATTTGAGTGGCTGCACGCACCGTATTTCTGATTGCTATCGGATATCATCTCAGATGCTGGGACTGTTGTCTAACGGGTCACAGTTCAGAGGTTTCTTACCGAGCGCCTGAATAAGAACAGTGATAAATTCGCTTCCGAAGTGCAGCGTACCCATCGAATTAAACTAGTACAGGCCTATTCTTATGATACAAATTTTTGCCAATGTTACCGAGAAAATGGTGAAGTGTCTACAACAAGTGCTTTAATCAAATGATCAACGGACGCCCGCACGGCACGGTTTTATGCTCGGTCACTAATGCGTGTTTGATAGCCACCTAAATGACTGGTATTCCTCTATAACTAAAAGTGCCCAACTGGAATTTTCCAAGCCGCGGTGCTGCAGCACAGTCTGATCATAATTTACATCAACAATCAAACTCAGCTACTTCGGTTGACGTGTGTCCTGTTTGCGGATTCCCTGCAGATTTGCAGAGTGGTCAAAACCACAAACAGCTATGGATATATCCGTAAGACCTCAACCGCCTCTACATGTGTACCTTAGATGCCCACATCCCAAATAAATCAAGCAAGTAGGTATTCATAAGTATGGGGAGTGCTGCTGTTGGCCGTACTAATACCACTGACGGAAAAATGCTAAATCACACACCTTTCATGATGGACCTAGAAGTAGCCTCGCGCAGAGATTTGATGTCTGTTAATAACATAAACAGGCTAGAGAGAAAAAATTGCGCATGCTTTGGGCGCTCAACCACCGCTTCTGCACTTGTTCTGAGGAAGTCTCCACTCGCCTCCTCTTTTTCATTATCCCATTAATCACTCATCTGCCTACTGTTCAGTCAGATGATGAGAAGCAAAACATATAGAGCAGGTCCAACACCTCTTTAATAGACAAATTTCCTGTTTAGGAGGATTACTGCGTGAAGTTTGATGAGTGAAATCTTGACAATACAATTTGTCATATCGTAGAGAAGGAGTACACCAATTATTGTCTTAATCTCATATTAGGTCCCTGTAATTCCTATGTTGTGGCTGCTGTTTTGTTTACGAAATCCACGCTACACACACGAACACAGGTCCAAGATAGTGCTGCCGATCTAAACCAGTTTACCAAATTCTTGTGCTACAAACACAGTGTGTTAAATGTCCGGAGCAAATATTGAAGGCCAAATCGGTGCAGCAGTTTTAAACCAGCTTGGATTTCACCACCATTCTAATCAGAGGACGATTGAACATTAGTGCATGCCTCTTACATTTATGAGCCCATTGGACATGTATTTCAGACTTATTTACAAGCTTCATAATAACTTGAAGAGCGTTTCAAAGTTTTACGGGCTTTGATAATATATATATGCAATTGTACGGATACAAATCTCTAATTACTTTACAATATAGTAAAAGATATCCATTATTTAAACCAAACTCTTCAGTCATTGCTACAACTTGGCGCTATTCCCGAGGTTTGTGAGCTTGTTAGGATTACGCCGTTGATAAATACGTAATCATGAAATTCCAACCGATACCTGTGTGTCATTTGTGTTGGCTATCTTGGAGTGGCACTTAGTCGAATGGATTTTTTTAACTATTCTTTCTGAGGATGTATCCCATTTTGTCAATAGGCTTTGAAGTTCAAATTACGATACCGTTCAATAAATGTCATTTGCATTGAATGCAAAATGCGAGAAGGGGAGGCTCATCTTCCGAGATTAATCCAACATTTAAAAGGATAGTTAGGCAAATCTTGCTCAGGCTGTACCCTTCGAATTATGAAAACCGGCAGCGTACAATCTGATGGGAAACTATTTCGCAAATATCTCTCAGTTCAATGGGCAGAATGGTTATACCTTCTCTAATCGTCGTGATGCTTTGGATGCCTTACAGAAGGTGACGTCTTCCCTTATAGATTTATTAATACATCGAAGTGCTTACCGTTCCCCAGACGTTTACTGAATGTAAGTACACTGGTGACTGAATTTAGGCAGCAGTTTTCACAAAGGTGACATTTACGGCTAACCGACTCTCAACGGATGTGTATTAGAGGTTTGGTTATACCTAAAGCATTATAAATTCCACGGTACCCCTTTATATTTTTTCCTAATGACAAACGTTTAAGTTTAGCATACAATCCTTGTCTTATAGTGGTGCGTGACCACATCATATCTACATCATATCATATACACGCAAATTCCAAAATATTTCACGGTTTTCACTCGTTAAATAAATGCTCGGCAAGGCAAATGAATTAGTCCTTGAAGATCAAAATGCATTCAATAAGCTGCTGTTTAACTTTTTAGTTTGTAACTGACAATCACATTCCCCATGAGTTGTTTTGCCTTCCAATGGATTTCACTCGTCTTCTAAAGAAAATATTAGCATCCAATGTGTAATGGTTTATACTCATCTCCGAGAGTGTTGGATAATCCAAAGAGTCCCTGGTTCCTTCATCTTAAACTAATTATTTCCTAGTATTTGACAAATTCCATTAAACTTTTTAACTGTTTTTTCCGCCCCATCCACGCAATGATTTAGCAAAAGTGCGCAAACAATTAATCGTTTTACCAATGTATAGTTAATAGTTCATTCTTTCTCTTAATATTGCATATTAGTTTCTAGGTGTAACGTCGCAAGTATGCATGATCAAGGCAAAAATTTCATCATTGACTTGACCTGGACTTTGATACTCGGCTTTCATAAGCAGGTACTTTAGCCTTTCCTTGTATAGTGTTTCTTAGTGACTGACGGACTTCTTCTGGACTCTAAGTGATCATGACATCCAAACTTATTTATCTTCTCTAACAATCAGATCATGTCACCCACTTCGAGCATCGCGTATTAACCCAACGGCTACACTTGACGTACACGTTTGGATTGGACTGATATTCCCAGTGATGTGTTAGCAAGGCTATAATAGCCACACAGAGCAGTTGTGATTGCGCCCGTGAATTCTGATTGTGCGCCAAAATGCGCAGTAACCCACACCAAGCTGCTCCTAGTCCAGGTCCGCGAAAGCTCCAGCTAGTAGTTGTGCTCTGTTCGCAAACATCGTTGAGCGTACCCACTGCGCTTTCCTCACAAGAGTCAAATCTTCTCAACACATGTCCCGTCTAATGGCCGCGTTTTCGTCCAGTTTGTCAACTGATGACTATCTTTGTGCGCGCAGAGATAATTGCGTGACAGAGAGCGTTGAAACCTAATGGAGTGGCAACGATAGTGTCTTCGAAGAAGCGGGTAATATGTTTGGACCTTGCGTCATCAATCTGAAAAGAGCATGTAATTGTGTTCTTTTAATCAGAATATATTTTGTTACAAGCTGCAACCTTTCCAAGATCTGTTCAGCATTGCAACCTGAGCTCTATACAACAGGGACTTTCCGAAGCGCGTTTACACTCACCGTCTCATTGCCCGCCAATATATTTTAACACAGGTATGAGGTAAAAATATATGAGGAAACTGAAGAGGAAGAGTGGTGCTAATAATGCCTAGTTCAGTGTTTCCTATTGCACTACAACTGACAATTGTTGTTTTGTACATCAAGCACGCCGTCCGAGTAAGAAGAATGACTGTCCAATAAAGGATAGGAAATCTGATTCTGAACACTTTAAGCTGCAAATTAGTCATGCGGATAGACGTATATTCACATATGTTCGACTGAATTCAAGAGTCCACCAAAGAAAATTTCTGATATATTTATTTTTCTGTTTTATGAAATATGTTTGGTTTCCTTCTTGTCTGATTGTTTGAGTTCTGTTGCTGATGGTGTAATCATTATATCGAAAAATAAAATGCCCACATTAAAAGAATAGCGCCTCTAAATGAACAGTAACTTGCCTTACTTGACAACGGCGAAATCAAGAAATAAGATTGCTCAAATTTTCTGAATCCTGTGTTCTATAGCTGAATACAAATCAAGTCAACGTATAATTTGCCTCATGAACCCGACTGAGCAAATTTTCAACATCGTCCCTTATCACACTCTTTAGGCTAGGCTTTCGTTACGCAATATGTCTGGTGATAATTACGCATGTGTCCGTTGAAAATAATCGTAATCATACATTTATATAAAAGCGCTCAAGATTCTTGCACGAACCGCGCTTACCAAACGGACAAAATCAAATACTAGACAGTTGCGTATAAATAAATATCCGGAAATGTAAAAGACACCTGTTTGGTTGTCCATTTACGAATTCGATTGGCATGATTGAGCGCCTAATTGGGCACATATGCATAGCAGCTACCATTTGTGCAGGCATACTGTCCTGTTGCATGAACCGCCATGTGCCAAGTGGACTAGGTCAGACAAATAATGTTCCCAAATAGGTGACGACCACAGTAGTTGTCGAAGCAACCCATGAGACCTGGATAAACAAAACAATTTATATTGAAATGTAGGGTTTATGAGACATACTTAAAACAAGTGGTCTGATACGATTGTAACAATTTTTGCATTGTGATAGTTTCCATGCTTTAGTGCAGTGCGCATGTAATTGTAGGCTGACGACCACGTTGTTTTTAACATAACCAACACACATGGAAAATATGACATCTCGAACAAACGATTTACAACGAACTAATCGTAACCTTCGCAATCCCTTTAGCTCTAGCTGACTAGTATGATCAGTATTTACTACGCTACCCAATTATCAGTGGTTTAGTCGTACTGTTGCGCTGGTTAGGTGCACAGCGAGCCAAGATTTAAGGCAAATTACAGTTCGGGTCAGTCCCTTGTTTGGGAAAATTCAAACGGAGAGAACTGGAAGAGGACGTGAAGATCTACCACATACGTTAGTCTGGGCTTGCAATATGAAGGCTAACTTCTGTTAGCAAATATATCGACGACATGGCGGTATTAACCGAAATATTATGTCACTTTCGTGACCTTACACGTTACGGCTTGAGAAATACACTTATTATGCCCCAACACTGGAAATACGTGTGCACATATGCCAGAATTTGTGCCGCTAATCCGTTCAACGTTTTGTGTTATAGACGCTTTTATAAGTACATTATGCGGTTGAATAGAGGTTGACGATTACGGTCCCACATAATCAATATGCCTATAAATTTCGACGATTTCTGTACCGGCAGGTTCCAAGTTGGCGCACTTGTGTTGGGCGCGACGCTATGAGACGGAGAAATTAGGGCTCGATTAGACTAAGCCCTTTTAGGCATCACGATTGCTTGCCCATCAGTTACGTAGTTCGGAAATGACCAACAGTTAAAGGAGCCACCCGTTTTTGGCCTACAATTAGAATACTTCAAAAATTTAAACCCCTTTTGTAAGATCACAAAAATTTATTTTCCTTTGCTCCGGATTAAGAGAAGAACCCTCGTTGCATTTGTGGTCTGAAAGCATTTTGGAGCAGTTTACCTTCTTGATTAAGTTGACCTGCTTATGCAAAATTTTAACTCTTTAGTTATTTTTCGGGCCACGTTTGAGCATTTTATCAGGCGAGTTGTTGGATGCTAACATGGATACCAACACGTTTAGGACTAAGAATCTTGAGTATGTTTTGGAATAAAGTAGGGTTTTCAGATTTCCTGATTGCGGTTGTTAAGCTCTCCTACAGGACAGCGTATCTGATGTGAAAAACATTGAATGACATGGTTGTTCTATCTCTTGATATCCGTAGCATAAACATCTTGTTACCGAGTTTGTGATTCTTATCCAATTTTATCCCTATTTTATGTAGGTATTTGTACACTGCCTGGTGCAAAATTTGTAGAGCAATATTAAGTTTTGCTTTATACGGCGCAGCCATACTGACCCAATGTAAAGATGTTTACAAAGTTCACGATAGCTTAGAGTGGACGTGCCAATGAATGTCCATATGCTGCAAATGCAGTAAATCAAGTATTAGAGAATACCACGTGTGAGGGATGTAAACATTGTAATCGAACAGGGTCTGTATGCATTTACTGCGGATTGCTTAGCTCCAGCTATTTGGTGTTTGGTTGACTCCGAAAAGCGGAATTCGGAAGACAGTTGGATTACAAGATCACAGCTGGAATTCCGTATGTATATAACTTTTTAAAAGTTTGACGGAATCATGGGGGATCCAGCCACTATATCTTGTGCAGGTCAGGGGCGTTCACTCACAGCTTAGTGACACAAGCTACTGGCATCTTGAATTCATGGGGTCGGAACCCGGCAGTGGTTCGAGAAAGGCGCACCACTGACGAGATCCGGAAGGTCGAAGCAGCCATGACTGGAGCTTTTCCAGAGAAAGTAAGCCTGTTGACTGAGAGTGAGGTTGAATAAACTGTCTCTGCATATTTGCTTTTTCCGTTGAGAATTGTATCATCTGTGTCTCAAATCCCCAGCCAAAACAGTGTAATACTTTAAATTAAAATCATTGTGCATGGATGCACATCCCGCCGGAGCTATAGTTAATCGTGATGTCAACAACAAATAGAAAGAGTTGGTATTTTTTGTTGGAGAAGCCAATAATATTGATGTAGTAGAGAATAGACAAAGTGAAGTACAGTTTTGGATGACTTCTTTGATAATTAGGTTAGGAAAAGTGTGATGGTCATCTAAAATGAACATTTGAAAACTATTGCTCAGGAAAGAGCAAAGCCACCTTCAAATCGGATTCTTGATTCTAAAGAAACTAACATCTTCAACCGCCCTGCGTGTAGTGAATGGTAAATGCCTTTCCAAAGTCGAAAAATGACCTTGTTATTGCACAACAGGTGTCGACGGCTTCTGAAGTGTCTTAAAGTTAGTGAGGCTGGTAGGTCTTGTAGGAACTTCTATCAGAAAAAAACGTTGTTTTGTGTTATCCAGCTTCAATGAATTAAGGAATCCAAAAAAGTTTTATTTACTACTCTTTCAAAATGAATGGGGATGGTAAGAGTACCGTGATTTGGTCAGTAATTGTTAATCGTTCGCTTTAGACCACTTTTATGGCGTGGATTAATGAAGAAAGTTTCCCAATGTTCAGGAATATAATTGGATTTTAATGATGGAGAGTATGTATGCAACCAAAGTAATGCTAACTCTGGCCCTCCCATTTTAAGAGCAGTTGAACGGATGCCGTCGAAGTGCAACCTGAGAGCACTTTTGCTTGTTTTCATTAATCGCTGAGTATTGCTGAGAGAAATTTCGACATTTCTCATACATTTATGGGGTCAAATTCAAATATCACAATGACAGCAAAGGAAGTATTATTCTCCTCAAAAACAGCAAGTAGGTCACTCAAAGTTTTGCCATGTTGATCCAAGTGTCCCGTGAAGGAGAAGAGCTGCTGCTGGTTCTATAACGAAGAAGAGTGACGAGAGTTTTCCTTTTGCATTCCCTTCGTAGACCATTGCCTTCCTCTCTTTTGAGTCTCTTCGATTTGGCATGTTCAACCTTCATGGTCTATTCGTGAATTTTTAATATTTTGGAAAATTCTACGGTTTTTTAAAAGGTCTCAAGCAATTTTCACCAGTTCTGAGTGAGTAAGCCTTCTTTCGCAATGTGAATGCTGTAAGGAACTGGTTTGGTTTGTGTAATGAGATGGGTTATGACATAATGAATGTTAGTATATTACTGTGCTACTGAGAGGTAAACATTGGAGGATAGGAAATATGTACCCAGTCAGAAGATCGGAACAAATGCTAAAATTTTGTTCAAAGAATTCCTTAGACGGAATATTATGGAGCAGGATCGCCTTGACATATGTTATTTTATTGAAAATTAATAGTAATGTTTTGTGATCACTCGCTGTACGACATTCCAGCACCGTGGTTTTGCTACGATGATTCCTAATCTAGGTATTAAATCAAGTATGGTAGTTTCTGTAACCAAATGAGTTCGTCCACCAGACATATTTGACAGGAAAACTGAATGTGTTAATTAAATGAATTTGGTGACCAAGGTATTTTTTGGAAATTGAAGACTCCAGCTATTCTTATCTGTTTATAAGCCTGCATTGCTGCAAAAAGTAATACGGACCAGACGGTTGTGACATCACCACTTGAGACACTCGGGGGGTTGTAAATGCTTCCGAGAAGTATATGTTAGGAAGTACTATTTGCAGCTAATCACAGAGATTCCGGGACGTTTTATAGCTCGTGCTGGCAGAGAAGCCTCGCTGGGAATGATTGGTGCATAAATATAATACTTCCGCCCCCACGACTTGTGCAGCGATCTTAACTAATCAGTTTGTATTTGGGTTCGGTAAAGTCGAATCCGCCATGTTTCGGTGGCGAGGATCGCACATGGAGTACTCAACTAGGTAATCATGTATACAAAATGCAGTTTGTTGTTAATAGATCTCTCATTGATCAGGAGTAGGGAAAACGGTGTATGCGTGTTAGGTGGGCTGTTGAAAACATATGGTAGGGTTGAGAATCATGTGGTACCAACACTTGTTAAAGTGGGTGATTACAGATATGAAGGAGCAGATCCCGTTTTTGATGCAGTTAATTAAGTGAGTGTGTTATAGGTCTGGAGCACTTTTATGGGTACTGGGAAAAAGAGTGCTAATGCATGAAGACTGTGGTATTATTTTCTTGGTAATGATTCATTCGGGTCATGTGCACAAAGTGCAGGAACAGTGAGAATATATTGTTTTCATATATTGTACGCATCAATGATGGGAATTATTGTGGTCCCACTTTCGCGACAATTAAAAAGTACCTGCAGTTCAGTGGTATACTGTGATGGGTCAAGCATGTTTTCAGTCTGGTAGGATCTGTCGTTCAAGATGTCCAGTAACCTTCAGATAGTTACCGCACTTTTTAGGATTGTAGCATCCCGAAGGCCGATCGGAGTGATTTTGGAGATAAGTTGTTCTGGCCTAACTAGAATTGGGATGGTAAGTAGTGTACTGGCATTTAGGAGGACTTTGACATGTAAACAGTAACTTCCGGCTTTTCACTACTTGGATTCGTCTAGTTGGTATCAGTCGTCAAAAATTTGGAACAGATGGCCTTTGACGTCGTTTGCTTTTCTTGGCCAATAGAATCTCGTAAAACTAGTATATCGATAGAAATATATAGGTTGGGTAAAATAGTGTCAGAATCAAGAATTTTGGCACTGTTCGTTGGATTCACAGATGGTTTTGAGATAGGATGTTAAACCATTGTGTTCTTTGTAGTTACTCCGACATAGGAATTATGGAGGTCCACCTCAAAAGCCCTGGCTCCTCACTTTAGGGTGTTATTATATAGTGCTTTTGTTAAAGCGCATGATTTTTCCTGGTTATTAAATTTTTAGCGTACTACGATCAAGATTAAGAAGTGACGGTTGCACGGATGTACGATCCAAACGGGAAACCAATTCTTTGAATTGTCTGCTGTGTAATAACAGATGGACAGCGGAAGTATTGGTCTATTCAAACATCAAACAAGAATTTATATATAACAACCAGCAGCGTGTTGGTGTTTCCTTTTTAAACATAAACATTTGTAAGATATCTCGAACATTTCACAAGACTTCAGAGAAATACATTAAATTTATCCAAACTGTAATTGGCAGTATGTTAGAAGCGGTCATATTATTCATTCTGTGGGATCCCTCGTATAATTCGGACGCAGTGGAGACAATTAATTGTACTGCTACACTCAGTAATGCCGGATCTGTTTTGTCCGGAAAGATACTAATTCAATCCATGGATAATATATGAAATTCGTTGGTTTCAATAAAGGTAAATACTTTTGCATTTCAGCAGTTTGCGATTCCCATGATCAGATTTTATCCGTATGCTCGGATATACTTTAGCGTTTGCAATGGAGTAAGCTTGTGGTTAAGTAACTGTTTATTTCTAAACCCGTAATTCGTGGTATGATACATGCTTTTCCCTCAGTCTGTCGAACACAATTGAGCTTGGCAGGCCTATAATGAATCAGATTTAAAGGCAAAAATAGAGCCGTATGGGATCAATAGGGTATTAGGTTTCCAAGAATGTGATTTCAGTAGCGTCTGCTAGCTAGTAGTAGGAATGGGATAAGCATATACCAAGGAAGCTGAGCTACTTTAAAGGTGAGTGAGTAGCGAAGAAAAATACGCAAGAGGAACCTTTCTGATTGGTTGGTCTGCTTCAGCCTCACGCTGGTGATGTTGGTTGAACCAATAACAGCGGTTTATTTTGTCAAAAGCAGCAGGGCATTGCGGATGCAGGCTGCTAACTTCAGCACTGAGAAGGTGGCTGTCGCAAATTCGCGCATGTCTATTTGCGCGTACACACGGATGACGGTCAAATTGGTCGGTTGATCTATTGGCGTGGTCGGCTAAATCAGTGGATATTGAAAACTGAAGCCGGATGTTACTTGAAGGCACGTCTGATGGTTAAGTAATAGTTCATAATTTGATACGTAACTCATTTGAGCAACGGTGTATTAGCGCGATTCCGGAGTTGATGGGTATCTCTAAGTATGCTTTTTCGAGCAGTTTGGTACACTTAATAGGGTATTCCGAACAGAACAACTTTTCACGTCTTGGTTCGAACATGAGAGCTGGCTGAAACAACTACAGCTGATCACATCGTTATCCATAGGGTGTTATTTCGTGCAAGTTGACTCAGAGGATAGAGTAAATAATACATTCCGAGTTGGTATAGACTAAATGTAATGCTGCAGGATTAGTAGCATGCCTCCAGTGAATATATTGCGGCCGTCTGCCGTATCAAGTGCGTTTTACAGACAAAAGCTTTTCACGTTAAATAAATAGCCGAACTTCCCCAACCCCCCAGACAAAGCAATCGTGGCTTTGGAGATTAAATGATAGGTTCCACGACTTCGAACACCTTAGTATGTAGTGTGCGAAGGCAATTAAGACGGTCAAACTTGTCAATCCGTTATTTATGTGTTTTGTGATGTCTGTTAATTGTTTTTGATACCATATAGTTATTCATGACCATAAAAAGCAGGTACCACCTAAAAAGCATAATAGATTAAATGCAGCCAGTAATTACAACTTGGAACATCAACAAGGATGGGACAGCCGAAACCGAGTCCACTTCATCTGCAAATCAAGATTCTCTCGTCGAGTGCAAAACATCTAAAACTGTCGTGTGAACACAGGCACCCAAATCTACCGCCATCATATTGCGGGTTAAGTTGTCTGATGACAAAGACCACTGGAACTCATTGTGCCTTCTAAGGAATGTAAAAGCCAAACCCATAAAATTAGTGAGAGTTACTCATCACCCGATCTCTGTACACCATGGCGAACCCAGAATAATTACGGTAACGTTGGAATAAGGCATTTATGTAGAAAAAGTTTTACACGCTGCAAGTGCGCTAAGACACATGTCATGTAAGTTACGCTTCTATCTTGCAGCCAGTTAGAACACGCGTCAAGCGAAAAGAAGCATCTCGGATGGACAAAGCAAGCTGAATTGTCTAACCACAATATTTATTCATTGCCTACCAGAACCGCCTTCACACGATAGTCATGAGGCCGTTAATCAGATATTGGAACAGTGCCGTTTCATTAGTGAAACAGTTTCCTTGGACAATGTTATAACGTGATCATCCAAACGGCTGCCTCCCATACCAAATTATGGAGGAAGCGGGCCAAGAATCCTATTACTCCAGGTTCAGTCATAGCAAAGAGCGAAGGAAGTGGTAGAACTTTGGCAGAGACATGGCAAAATCCTTTTCGCCTGAACTTCGGTTAAAACTCGCTGTAGATTTGCAAAGACCAGACATGATCCTAATTTAAAAGGAAAACCTACCAGCGATAAAGCTAGAGTATCACTTTACCGCTCCGTCACGTCATAGTGCAGTAGGTCAAAAAGAGGAATGAGGACGTACCTTGGTCAAACCAGTTTGCGAACGATTTATCACCATCATCAAAACTAAAAGCGAATAACTGCCGACCTCACATCCGTCGGCATTCTACCACACTTGGATCCTTTGGATCTCTTTGCACTCCTAGAGACCGAGAAACTATCCTTTCTTTATATTAATGTCTAAGACATTTTCATTAAGCTGGCAGAACTGGAAGATCGCCAGATTTCGAGGTCATGCGATATTATCGGTGTCACAGAGACATGGATACACAGTGAAAAAGCAGACAATGAAGTCACGCTGCCTGGCACGCAACTCAAAAACAAAAGGACAGGCTTCCGTAAGAAGGAGGATAATTCTGTATTACCGAAACGACCAACAGTGTGAGGCCGTTGAAGAAGCAGATTACAGTTCGCCGATTCCCTTTGGTGCCGCTTGCAAGTACATGGGAGAGACACCCCCAGTATAGCTTTGGTGTACCGCTTAACGAACTCTACACCGGATATGGACTTCCACCTTGGGACAGGTTTACGATTCAGTCTAAAACTTCGTTAGGCCCACCCTTTCAAGAACAGGGAATAGATCTTTTTTGCTGGCGTTCACTGATTAGAAATGTATGCTTGATGTGTTGATAGTAGAATGCCCTTTGGATCGCAGTGATCATGCACTCATCAGTTTCGACTTCATCTACTAGGAGGATTATCGCCATCAGAACCCTGGCGACTTAGCCCAGCTCGCCAGTGACAAAACCTGGTCGTTGCTTGCTGAAAGCCAACCGGAAGCCACTTGGCTCGGAATCGTCAGCGAATCCAAACAAGTGCTTACTGTGTCTATGCTAGTGACTGAAAGCTGGGGCGAAGGAAACCGATTGCCTCGGTGTGGTCAATTAGGCGATCGATCAAACGGACGAGGGAGTTTTATACACCCCGCTAATTGGACTTTGCCTCAGATTTGGGAATAGAGCGCTTGTATGCGGAGCCGGTGCGAGTTATTTCTGTTAACGCGGCTCGGTGAACCAGGCACACAACGTGGTGTCAGAGGAGAAGAAGTGGACCCTACGGACCCTGCTCGATTTTGGCGGACAGCCCTCGATTCCGCTGCCAACTGCTCTACGGCTGACGGAAAGTACGCTGTCTGATAACTGGAGAATGTGGAATACGAAATGTACAGATTTCGACATGCTGGCTTAGGTGGATCCCTATCTGATGCCTTACCAACTTGTTGTGTTCAGACTCGCTTTTTACGACGAACCCAGACGAGTACTTCGGACTCTGGATCGCGGAGATGCGGAGGAATAGGAGACCGACATTTCTGAGATTATGAAAAGATTTGCAGATTATTGCGAAGGCCAAGCAAATAAAACGCACTAAATATATCTGTCTTTTTGTCTAAATCGTCTACCGAATGAGTCACTAGAAAGCTACATTAAATAATTGAAAGCTTTGGCACTAACGTGCAATTTTTCTAACTGTATGCGGGACTCCCTGGTAAGCAACCCCATTGTAATATTTCTCAGAAATGACGAATAACTTGACGTATTTGAGGCAGAAAAGACCGTCCCTAAATTAGTGTGTCTATGCGCCTTAGCAAAACAAGAAAGTCACGATAATTCCAGCATTTTGCTGGAGAAAGAAGAATTTTGTACCGTACCGAAGACCGAGGAAGCACTGTCTTTCCCATCCGACGTGCAGTAGGCTAGCTGTCAAATTTGTGGTCGAAAGCATCCAAGACGAAAAGAGAGTTGTCCAGCTTAAGGGAAGACCTGTATGAGGTTTACAAAGGAAATGTATTCCGCTCATTTGCAGATAATTTTGCAGATCGGCCAACGTCAGTGAGGTAAACAACAAAGCCAACAACAAGGAACATTTTGGTGGGCAAACGTGCTTTTTCAGTACACTATTACATCAAGTTAGTCCAGTCCGTTTTTAACTCGATTCGGGATCCACCGTCAACATGCTGTCCAAGAAACGTTGTGCGGATTGAAATGTACTTAAGCAAGTAGTTGCCTCAAAATGTTCCT
>OX104069.1:6576898-6596938 GCA_944474145.2 Dicrocoelium dendriticum | reverse complement strand
TAAGTTAGGTTGGCACATCTTTGGCTTTAGCTTGTTTGTATGACGGGCCCAAATCTGTATTCTGACGATGACGACAAAAAGGACATTTACGAGCATGTTTTGCTCGTGCTTGATGTTCGCTTTCCCTTACTGTCACGTTCAACCACGGTGTGAACGATCGTTGCCTTTCTCCATGTCGTCCGTTAGGCTATTGTTTCCTTTTGCGGTACCTTTCATGAAACCGAAGGATTTGAGTGTAGTCCAATGACCTCATGAGCACATGCGCGGCTTTCACTTCCTCATAATGTTTGCTGGCATAACTGCAACTTGCACTTGCAGATTTGATTTTAATTGCTAAAGGAAAAGGAACAGGTCAAGCACCACCTCTATACGTCTCTTATCTTTCGATTAGTGGAGAGCTTGCTGAGATGCATCCAGAAACCTCCCTGTCTGGCTATTCGATTCTGAGTGAAACGGCGGTGAGCGAACGTACTTAATAGTGCATTGTTTGCAGAACTTCGTAAAAGATGCTGAGCTGAACTACTTGTCGTTGCCACTTATAATTTACTCTGGACCGTTTAAGCTGCTGAAGATTTGACGCAGTTTTGATATAATAGCATCGGTTGTTGTGCCATAAGAAACACCACTTCACTTACTACATGAGTCCAAGTAAATTGGCAATCTTAAGTCGTTGATCGTTCCAATGTAACTGACATGGGTACGAAAACATGGTTTTGTAGCTTTTCGCCATAATAGAAGCTCCGATTTTATATCGCTTTTATGAGGTTGACACACACATGACAGCGTTAAGCCAATATTGGCTAAGAGTCCATAGGTAGCCAGTACACACAGTTGCTAGCAAGCGTCTTCATGCGGTGGATCCAAGGATGCCCGGCATGAAACTGCCGAATGATACCTCCTTAAAGTCTCGTGAACGATAACTCATGCTGAAAGTAGTAAACAATCGCGCACAATAGATAGCTAATTGCTACACTGGTAATACTGCTGCATCTCGACAGAAACCATTAACCTGGCCAATTTGCTTTGTGAAAGTTCGACTTTCTCGAGTAATGGATCCCGAAGTGTTTCGGTTAGTATAGCGTCTGAAGTAACTGGTAGGCCGCGCAACGCTTCTCTCACCATATAGTAAAGGTCACATTGGGTCTCGACCGAGGCATGAACTGCGTCCTCATGCTTGTGATGTTGCGCAGCAATTAGGTGTAAGAGCAAATCCACTTGGCCAAGGGAACTGGTCGACTGCAATTGGATCTAGAAGTCATAACCCATTATGGTGAGAGACCAGTGTTGTAGCCGATTGGCTGTGTACGTGAGAGGGCCGGTTTTGTAGCCAAAGATAGCCAACAAGTGTTTGTGGGCTGTTAAACGCTTGAAGCGGCGGCCCTACAGCATCTAGTGCGATTGCCTCTCAGCAACCACTATAGCCAAGGCCTTCTTCTCTATATGGCTGTAATTTCTCCCGGACAAATTACGTGTCCTGGTGGCATTAGTGATTACTCTGTGAGATCCATCTGCCTAGGTGTGTGGAAGTACCGCACCGATCCCATGGCTTGACACATCTGTGGAGTGGATTTCTCTAAATGGATCAAAATGAGTCAAAAGCTATTTTAAGGAGAGCAATCGATTGACCGGTTGAAAGTTCTTCTTGCTTTCCAACGTTTTGATCCAATTTTTCACCTTTGGTTAATAGCTTGTTTGGCGGGACACGCAGCTCTGTGCATCTCAGCCGAGAATGCGCTTTATTGGCTTTTGTGCCCATCTAAGGAATTCAGGGAAGGTAGCTCTCTTGTTAGAGACATTTTGCTTACGACTTTTAAGTTTACAGGATTTGGTCGACATGCATCCTTTTCAAGATTAAAACCAAGGTATGGATTGGAGGCGTGAGTAATATGTATTTGTTTTCACAGATCCGGAAACCACAGGACCGGATACAATCAAGCACTCTATCCAGTCGGCTAATTAGCTCTTCCTGTGTTTAAACCATCACTAAGATATCATCCAAGATACGTAGCAGCTCCAGAAACTCCCGCTAGCATGGTATTCATCGACTGTTGGAAAATACATATTAACTATTTAACAACATGGGCAAGCGGTTCAACTGGAATAAGCCAAAAGGAATGCTGATCGTCAGCAACTCATTTGAGTCTATGGCAACACCCACTAAGTTATTGGTAGCGGACATACCTAGTTGATAAACACTTTCCACCATTCAGTTTTGCCAAACCTTTTTATGGTACGAGTAATTGGGTTTAATGGATTTATACGTGTAATATGCGAATCTCTCCGCTATTCTGCATAAGTGTACGGTGTGTCCACCTAAAGGCTTTTCGTTTTATCATGCAACTTACTTTTCGCAATAATTTCCATCCCACGGAACTTGTTAAGCAATGCATTTTTACCCGTAACGAACCATTGTTCCATAGTGGTCTTCCAGTGCAACGTTCATTACAGTCAAGAATTTCACACATACGCGTTCCTTGCCATTTGCTTTCTTCAATGTGAAAATAGGTACGTCTTATGAGGAGTATTTTACAGGTGTGTTGAATCCGGATGGTTCTAGTCGACCGAAGTCTTAATCAACCGCGGGTACTGTTGTACACTCCACCGAGCTTCTGACCATATGTTCTGTTTTTACTCCTGGTCACTGTTTTAGCGTTGATGGAATTTCGTACTATGGAATCGGTCGTAAGGAAACTCAGAGGCAAATTTTCCCTTCGGCGATTGTGTCATATCTTCGAGGGACTTCGAAGATGATTATGTTATTGCCCGGTTTCTATTGGGGATCTGTTTCAAGGGAACATCAAGGATTTGTAACTTACTAATCCAGTCAAGACAAAGAAGAGTTAAATACAACAGGAAGTTGGTGTACTACGTTTCTGAACTGCTTTTGTATATAATCCTTCAATTAATTTTGACCCACAAACGAATGCATTGTGAGCAACTTTATAAGACTTGACCATATTCGGCCTCCTTATATGATTTCATATCAGATCGAGTTCCTGATTAATATAAGATAAAAGCCGCTTGCGCATATGAGCAGCATTTAGGGAATGTAGAGCACTGACAAAATTGAGACACAAACTCCTTGTTCTTTTAAGTAAGTAGCTTGGAATCTTCACACTCGCAGTTGATCATGTTTACTAGAGATCCAAAATCGCCGTAAAAAATTGCTAGCGGATACTAAGCAAAGATGCTCTGTCAAAATAAATGTTAATGCGCTGCGACACTGCTTCATCGAAGATCTAATTCTTTGGATGTTTTTTCAAACATTTTCTATGAATGTTAACATTTCACTTGCGCTAAGCTTGCGAAGTAATACACGTTCCAGGGATTATCCTGAAGAGTGAAATCAGTCGGAAACAATCATTTTCAGTGCTTAATCCACATTTCGATTTTGCATCCAGATTCTGGGGCATAACGGAATTATTACCAGCACCAAAATTCAATGTGAATCACGGTTTAGATTGAGTTCGCGCATCACAATATATTCACGAAACTTGTGCTTTAAAATGACCCACCGATCAATATTGGACAGGATTTCATCGCCTTCGAGATCGACCTGTCAGCAGGTTTTCGTCCATCTATGCGAACGCGTACCTGTGATGTAATTAACTTGCTATTATTAAGGCCCGAGATTTTGGTACGAAATTCCATAACCATTTTTATCTAATTGGTAATGTTCTGCTTCGTTCCGCTTAAAAAATGATCCAGAATACCCATATGAGCTGTTCACCATCCGGAATTAGATTACCTTGTTAACATATAGGCTTCAAAACCCACTAGATTTAGCTGAAGCTGTTTACCTCTGCCATGATCGGATAGCCATAGGATCGCAGTAGGTGCTTGGTAAATGTGCGTTGCACTCTCACCTTTGTTATCCTATCACATGGCCGAGAGTTACTAAACACCAAGTAGCAGTGTTCTGGGAAATGGTGAGGGCGTCATAAATCTAGATTCCATATGCATCGTCGACTTATAAATCGAATCGTTGGCTGATCTGGTCTTACTTACGCTGCATCTTGCATATCCTGTGAAATTTATTGACTTACAACTGTGTAAACTTTGCTCAGGTACTGTAAGGCAACTGGCAAGCGGTGGTACGTTTATGGTCCCAGCATTGTTCAAAAGATCCCACGGAAACAATATGGCGTTGCAGTTTGATGGCGAAAATTCCATTTTTCAATGGGCGCACCACCAGTCTAATGCCTTTAGTTTGCTCTGTATATGACTCAGACCAGTGTATATTCCGTTAGCATGGGGTAAGAATAAGATGTACCATAATCTACTAGGCTACTAGGCCTTACGTAGGTGAAACAATCGAACACGTCGTTGAATTACAGTGGGAACAATGTTAGACACCTTATTCTACCTAGAATAAATGTTTCTAGTTGTACACTTGTGATTCAATTCTGCATTACACCGTCGCAACGAGTATGTCCACTCGGTCATTATATTGAGAATCACGGCAACATCTGACGCGACAAGCCGAATAACTGAGCCTAGTCAATAGGCCAGCATGTAATGCAAGGTCGAAAACTTTCTCTCCGTCAGGAAATAAAATACTAAATACATAAGGAAGCTGACAATTGAGCTGCCGGATTTAAGAACAAATTAACATATTTGGCAGAAAGTAGTGTGTAAAGTTTCGTGTTGAGTTTCGGTACCTAGGATGCGTGACAACGGATTGTTAAGGATTTGCTTTTTACTCGCTGATAATAGGGTGGCGTTAGCCGATTTCTTTTATAGAATAACATTGTTCCCGGAGAATGAGGTAGGTGTTCCCTCTGATTGCTTATGTCAGTGTTCACATCTATTAGTTGGGATGCCTGGACTCTTAGCAGTAACAAAATAGAATGTAAACATGCAAGCCAGATTCCAAGGATATCTTCAGCTGGATGACGGTCATTTCGACAGTGCGTTGATCAAAGTCGATGTTGAATAGGTCACCACCTAGATCTAATTGGTCGCTAAAATGTGTTTTTCCTGTTATTTAATGAGGCAATGAATGTCATTCACATAGAATTTAGTACTTTAGAGTGATTTGCGTTTGTAAACGATATTCGTACGTACAATAACACTGCCAAAGTATGAATGTTTCTTCATGTGGTATTCAATTCCATGTGGTATTCTGCAAAGTAACAATAATCGAAATGGATTCTTCTCAAACGCAACACTAACAGCAACAGCGGAGTAACAACGCTCAGTGAGAGCACACAGAAATCGGATTCCTGAATTCGGAATAAAGCTAATTTCGTAAGTACAGTAACACAAGGAGGGTGCAATGTTTTTTTTACTTGCCATCATCACATCGACCGCAGTCCAATGAAGTTAGGGTTTTTCGTAACGACGACGCTGACTGTTCTTGAGGCTGTCATAACTCAGTGACTGTTGTTGAAAATAGCGGAGATGTCTTGTTCTTTAAGGTTCTCGCTAAAATTGATTCAAAATAGCACCGTCAAATTCCTCAACAAACTCAGTACTATTAGGAGAATAACGCTCAACTTAATCTTGATGTCTTTCATACACAGAACCATTCGACAAGTGAAGTATTTGACACATACGGAAGCAAGGTGGTTGTTGATTATTCCAATAAACGTTGCTGGTGTGAGGGAAGCGACTGCACTTTTATAGACGCACAAACTTCTCTGCGACAAAATTGAATGGCGCGTGCCGGGGAGCAGTATAGGGATGACAGCAGCCAACCAGTTGAAGCTGTTCATCCACATTTTACCACTGAAGTGGCCACCATTTCCAGAACATAAACATTCGGTTCTTCTTTGCGACTCAGGTTCTCGAGGTGAGAGGTAATGATGAAGTCAGAATTGGCAGATTTGATAAAATATACTTCTGGCCAATGAGAATAGGGATCCATCATTATCAATGCAGAGTATTAATCAAAAAATGGAAAATAGCAGTTAGCATGTTCGCATTGTCGTGACTTACATGGTAAAGGCAAATGTATCTATTTCGAGGGTTTGGAATTGGTTTGTCCACGCAGCTGGCACACCGTTTTACTATGCGGAAAGTATAAGCATTCAGTTTGGCCACTATTAGGTAAACCTAGAGTATAGGTTCATTCTTTGTAAACCCATATGGTCAGAGTCTAAGTCCTCCAACACAGCAGTTGGAAGTGTAAGATGAACAACAACGTGAACTTGAAAGTCTAGGAATTCACAAGGCCTAACTGGTGATAATTTGCTTAGCTTTAAAACTGCAAAATTGGTCTACTCAAATAATATCCCATCTTTTTCATTTTGACGACAGAAGAGAATGATAATACTTCCTGGTATCACGGAGCCGTTATGAGTGGATTTAAAAAGTGCTTAAAACAAAAGGCACTCTGAACTCCCAACTTTAACATAATTAACATGTGCTAAATAATCGGCGTACGGAATTTGTTTAACACTTCGGTGCTGAATTTAATATAAATATGCGGCAAGCGCTGCGCTCCAATGCTGTACCATTGCTGCCGAAGCATTAACCAAGTAATTAGGGGATTAAAATTGAACTCCACTATGACTAAAATTAGCGAAATATATTCCAAGAAGATATTTGTGTAGATGTGTGGTTGGCCAATACATTTCAAGTGCTCCTCATTTTGTTTGTGCTTATCCATGTTCAGCTGGGCTTAGAAGTCTGGAAACACGCAATACGGGATACATATTTTTATATGGTACACTCCGGATACCAATAGGTGACGCATCTGCAATTATAGTCGAGGATAATTCTGGTGAAAATGGACGTAAAACAACATCCGTGGGCTGCTATTACAGCATATTACTCAGTCATTCCTCATGACGCTGCGACCAAGCAAGGTAGTCTTAGAAAGCAATTCAAGCAGTAGCTCTGCCTTAACAGTAAATTTGAGATCAAATTTTGGGTAAAACCGCAAGGACCTCATCAGGAAACGAAGCTCGCCTACATTTTCAAAAGTAAAAACTCTGAAGAGCAGCGAAACTAGTGCAGGATCTAGACGGGAAACAACTTTCGTTAACTGGATAACTGAGGCTGGGAAGCTTGTTGTACCAAAAATGCACTTTGACTGATTAACTGCACAACGTCTCACATCATGAATGGATTTCGTGGGCGCATTTGTCATGACAACTTGTATGCTGAACTACCGGTCGAGCCGTCTGTCATAGAATGTAAAACCCCTTGGAGAATCGGCGGTTCCGCACTGAGTCCAAATAGGAGAATTGTTTGGCGATATTAACCAAACGGCCTATTATTGGTGATTATAGTACTGGACTTTTCATCAAGAGGAATCTGCGATTGAACGTCTTTAAAGTCGAGCTTTGAAAATCATTTGGATATGCTAAACGGTTAAAGAGTATGCTAAACCCTTTGTAACTGACATTTGTTCAATGTAATAATTTAGTTGCCACAAATTCTGGGACATTGTCTAAAATGTTTGAGTAAAGTAACGATTGATATGGCCCAGGCGGAAGTATGAACTAGCTAAATTATTCCTTTTTCCACAAAATACTTTAGTAATTTCATCACAAGCTTCGTATGACCGAATAGATTGTTTTCTCTATTTATGAACTCAGGAGTTCCTCGAGTACCAAGTGTGACAGTTTGAACACGCATTTCACCTGAGACATGGGAACATTTCATGAAAAGCAAACGAGGTTTTGACTGTTGTGTCGGAAAACAAAAATGAGCAAATATTTACATATTTATGCTCATCAGACCTATGATGAATTGATCAGATTTCTTGACAAGAAACATACATTTGATAAGATTATACTGACCATTTGAAAGAACTAATTTGTAAGGAACAAAAAAAGTAATTGGATGAACAGTAATCCCTCTAACAGAAATGGTAGTTGGTCTAAGTATCCATTTCGAGATTAGAAGTTTGAAATAGAACGGAAATACTTAATCTACACTACCAGTATCTATAAGGAAGGAATGTTGTGATACCCTACTGGCAAAATTCGCTGGTACTCTAGGAATACTAATCAAGGGAAGCCTTAACAAAAGCAATGAACTAGAAGACAGCATTGTGATGTTGCTTATTTGATACATCTTGTAATTAAAAAAGCTAGAAAATGACCAATCTTTTCTCAATTATAACACTTAGAACCGCGGCATTTATAAATCACTCAAGATTGTTTGTAACCAAAATATTTACAGTTAATTTAACAGCTTTCATAAAAGTGACACTCTTTATATGTATGTCAGAGAGAAGTGTAATATTCCTCCGGTCCGGCGAATCAAACTCTTCTGTGTCCAACTAGTGAGACGGGTTGCAATAAAACCTTAGGGCGACAACACAAAAGGAATAACCTGCAGATAGCTAAATGCTCAACGGCCTAGTAAGGGGCCGACGTAAAGCAGACCGCGAAGTAAGCACGGAAGAGTAAAGGAATAATTCCGCAGATGAATAGGAGTGTAATGATACAGGAAGCAAAACTGATCGACCTATTATCTGTTAAGGTGTTACCGTGACGCCCGCGGACTGGGTACATTATCCTCCCTTATAGTAGGTGCTGTCCTCAGCGGCCATAATAGTTAGGACTGGCATCAAGTTAGGCATCTGCAAGAGGCATTGAGCGCGGTATATTGGCCTCGGGCGACTCAACGACTAGCAATACTATAGAAGGAAAGCTAAATAAGGTTTCAATGGCTATAGTCTAGTTACGTGGACCACTGTCGTGTACTGGCAGGGTCGCCAAATACGTAATATGGATCAAGAGTATATAGTCATTTCTGTTGCAGGTTGGAATGATTGATCCCTGCAACCAAACCATCACCACGTTTGATATAAAACTGGTTGCAAACATTGCATTTAGGTCGTAGGGCATGTAAACTACTTTATTTTTAATTGTAGTTTATTGTTTCATGTTTCCCTACATATTGTACATTTGTATAATTATCTGCAACGAGATAATAATTCTTGAATTTTGTTCGGCGTTCTCTCCTCGCCACCGACACGTGCGTTCTGCCTGATTGTTGGACGTTGTTTGCTCGGTGGTTGGTGTATGAAAAATTATTGAGTCGGATTGCGTTCCTGTCCAAGCAAAAGCTAATTTCAAGTACAGTATTAGACCGAGCTTTGAAGCAACTGTTTACATAGATGACTGAGCTTCTCGTTAGCCATTTTATGTAGTTCTTATTACTTCAATGCTGCTTGCGTCTGAATGTGCAGTATGTAATCACGAATATCCTGGTTTTCTTTTACATAAGCTGGTGAATTTTCGACCGTTCAGCTGCCTCCAATTTGTTGGTTGAAAATGTATCATCAGCAGGCATTTTATTATAGCGTATGGGGAGAGAAATTAACGGGTCCGGGAAAAGCAGGTTCCTCAAAAGTGAGTAGTCAACATGTGCAATGGCATTAAGAAGCTGGGCGGTTGTCTTTCTATATTTCAACCTTCTTTAGGATGCTGCAATTTTCAAAAGATTAAATATAATCTACGATTTTGAAAAAGCATGAGTGATCATTCAGAATGCTCCAGTTGAAAAGATCCATGAGTAAAATGTTTGACCGCCAAGGCATACCACGAAGTAACCGTAATCGAAATTCATAATGTCAAAAATCCAGAGCTAGATACAACAATGTAGTAACAACGCTCAGCGTGAAAACACAGATATCATAGTAGGTAAATGCAGGATAACACTAAGTACTTAGTTAATGTAAACACGTGTGGCATAATTTCGCAAAGTAAAAGCAAGAAAACCGCCGAAGTTCAATTGAAGTTCTAAGGATTGTAATGGTTATATTGAGGCATATAAAGGCACGAAAATCCTCAAGGACATTGTCATTTAATCAGATTTTAAAGCGTTTAGTAGACAGTGGTTTGGATGTGTTAAATTTGGTCGATCACTCGATATTCCTCCCCTAATTGCGGAGAAGCATTTAAGACAGTGGACAACGCTATTTCAAATTTCGCACATCACAAATATAACATAAATTGAAAGGAATCATCAGTCCTAATTCATTGACCTGCGAAGCACCAGGAGCTCTATAGCTCAGTAAGTTTCAAGAAGTATAGGAAGGCAATTGTATCTCAGTGTGTACACGCAATCCGCTTTGCAAACGGGAGAGTATTACTGCCCTGTATCAGTACCCTGCATGCAACCCACTACATAAGCAGATGCACCGGAGATGCCAGCTTTGAAAAGCACGTCAAGTACATTGTTACGTTTGCTATGCGCGGTTACTTGTTGAGTCTAAAGACATGATGTGATAGAGATAATAAGGACTATGTATAATGGAGCTCCCGTCGGAGAGTGCACATTACATTTGTTACCTATCATTTTGTGAAAGGTTTATAGTTCTGAACCATGTTGGAACCGTGTAGGATGCTGCATATCGTATTGTTTATTTCAGTGTCGCGGGTTACACGTTTTACCTATCAGAACAACAAGTTGTCTCACAACGTTGCGTAACCAGATTGCATATTCTGTGTTACCAATAGTGACGTTGGTAAAGCGTTCTGGGTTTCCAAGATGGCAAGATGGCATGTTTTATAACAGCGGCGTATTATTCGTGTAACACATTCTTTGGATAATATTGCAGCGCTATTGCGCGAAAGGATACCTCTCTCACCAATTTATAGAGGATGCGGCCGTAGAATACTGAAATTTGTGGTTCTGTCAGAGCAACAAGCAACACATGTTGTGGATCGATGACGGAGCATTCAGCAACATATTCCTTTGGAACTTTGGTTGTACACCGCAGGCCGGGTTAAATTACAGTCAGATTTTGCAACCATTTATTGACAAAACTGCACACGTCGCTAATGGAGACACTGCGTCCTTTGTGCAGAGTAGACAGGGTCGATACTTGCGTAAGTGCAAAAACATATTCACAGCGAACCCAAGGATCAAGTGTGCGAGATGGGAGTACACCAAATAGTGAATGTGAACGGCAGTAGTATCATTTACGTACACTTGTGCGTCGAAGATATCTTCAGAGTGGGTGGTTTAAAACCTTCTAAGGTTCGCATGGCTGCAGTCTGAAAACCCCAATTGTGAGAAATTTGCGTTTTCGCAAGCTACATTTCCTGAGCTGAGATAGATTATAGTAATGACCTTAAAATGTCAATTGTCCGTATTTGATGTTCTGTCGGTACCACGCTTAACAATGCATAATCATTTCCACGCCAACTACACCCCCATTTGTTTACGCACGCTCTTGGGTCAAACGACGGATCGTCTGAACAATTAAGACAGAATCGAAGTCGTACTGGACAGCTATTCGGGCCTTTCCGGCACGCAAATTAAATTGGAGTTATTGTTGGAATGATTGCTTTTAAATCTAAACTAGGGCTTCCCAACCGGCTGATGTGTGTTCCCAACATGACAGACCAATTTCCAGTCGGGTACCGAATTTAGGCGCCAGTGCACTCAAATACAGTGAACAAATATCGCACAGAGACGGTTTCTGTTACACACGCGATTCTTTCGTTCAACTTCAATGACGACAACTTGTCTGGCAATGGACGTGGTTGCGAACTCGCATCTAGCAGTACCCTTCACGCTTGGAAAAGCCTGACATGACGTACGCAGTAATTTCTCATTCACTACTCTTCAACTATCCACGCTGATACCTCATACTGTGATACATCTGACGGTTGCTTCACCCGGCAAGCTCACTTGGTCCTACAAAGCGCTTTCCAGACATCCTAGTTTTCCGAACAAATAAAGAGTATCTACGTTATCACAGGCTGACATGACAGAGTACGTCGCAGCGAATACCAGCAAGAAATGTGGAATAAGCTGAACATATCACTCGGACATGGCTCACTGGAAGCCGGTTCGGTGTCACTCCCTTGCGCTAGACATCAGGTATCGCATTTACCTCCGTACGAACCAACATAATTACATATGTGAATATTTACATCTCCCTACAGGCTGCCAGTAGCATGCTACACAAACAGATAGGCAAAATATAGACAAGCAACATGATCAAAATATGTAATTTTTTGCTAGGCAGTTAGTAAAGTGTACACGCATAAGTCAAATAGCGTTGCGACGTCCTACATCACTGATATCCTCGGTGGCTGCTCTGACAATGCGTTCAAGGAACTGCCGTCTCCATTCCATCTGCGTCATGAATTTCTGGGGAATTCACTTCACTCTGGCCTTCACCACCTGCCATAAATTCCAGATCGGATTGAGGAACGGAGAGTATGAGCTCAACCTCAGAATGGTTACTCCATCAGATCCATCTACTGACGACAGTTCATCCAGTCCTGTGTGACATGCTGCATTCTCACATACCACGACAACCTGCCGGATCTTCCTCTCCCGTTACAGGTTGTCTAAATAGCTTCGCAGCCATTCGAGAGATAGGGAACATGTAAACGAGCCCCTCTCCGTGGTCAACGACAATTTTATTACAATCGGGAGTGCACCGATTAAATGCAAATTTTGCCCTCTATGTTGGCAACTTCGCAACAGGCCCTTACTCCTCTGGGCGCTTGACGACGTGTACGTTTGCAGTAAACATTGAATTTTGCTTCGTCAATCCAAATGAAGAGCTTGCCATCGATCTCAATTTGGAGAAACTGCTGAACGATTTCCCTGCGTATCTCTTTGTTCCGCTTAATGTTCATTTCCTCGTGAACCTCATAGATCTTCTTTATAGTTGACAATCGACCGCTGTTGACTTCGAAATATCATGGTCCATTTCTGCTCGTACTCGCTAAGGAAAATGCGAGTACGAGCAGAAATGGACCACGACATTACGAAGTCAACAACGGTCGATTGTTAACTATAAAGAAGATCTATGAGGTTCACGAGGAAATGAACATTAAGCGGAACAAAGGGATATGCAGGGAATTCTTTCAGCAGTTTCTCCAAATTGAGAGCGATGGCAAGCTTTTCATTTGGATTGACGAAGCGAAATTCAATGTTTACTGCAAACGTACACGTCGTCAAGCGTCCAGAGGAGTAAGGGCCTGTTGCGAAGATGCCAACATATAGGGCAACATTTGCATTTAATCGGTGCACTCCCAATTGTAATAAAATTGTCTGTGGACACGGAGAGAGGGTGGTTTACATGTTCCCCATCTCTCGAATGGCTGCGGAGCTATTTAGACAACCTGTAACGGGAGAAGAAGAATCTGCAGGTTGTGGTGGTATGTGAGAATGCAGCATGTCACACAGGACTGGATGTACTGTCGTCAGTAGATGGATCTGATGGAGTAACCATTCTGGGGTTGAGCTCATACTCTCCGTTCCTCAATCCGATCTGGAATTTATGGCAGGTGGTGAAGGCCAGAGTGAAGTGAAATCCCCAGAAACTCATGACGCAGATGGAATGGAGACGGCAGTTCCTTGAACGCATTGCCAGAGCAGCCACCGAGGATATCAGTGATGTAGGATGTCGCAATGCTAGTTGACATATGCGTGGACATTTTAATAATTGTCTGGAGAAATAACACGTTTTGACCAAGTTGCATGTTTTTTTACGTACCTTGTTGTATAACACCTTATTAGCATGAGTATTGCAAGTGTTTTTAAAATATGTTTACACATACGTAGGTTAGTGGGTTCGTACGGGGGTTGAAGCGATATCTGATATCTAGCGCAAGTGACTGACACCGGAACGGCTTCCAATGAGTCATGCCTGATTGATAACTTCAGCTGATGGTACTTTTCGTGCTGGTGTTCGCTGCGCCGTACTCTTTCATGATCCACCTGAGATAATGTAGATACAGTTTGTTTGTTCGGAAAACTAGGATGTCTGGAAAGCGCTTTGTAGTACCAATTGTGCTTGCAGTGTGAAGCAACCGTCAGAAATATCACAGTATGGGATATCAACGTGGATAGTTGAAGAGTAGTGAATGAGAAATTACTGCGTACGTCATGTCAGGCTTTTCCAAGCGTGAATGGTACTGCTAGATGCGAGTTCGCAACCACGTTCAATGCCAGAGAATTTGTCGTCATTGAAGTTGAACGAATGAACCGGGTGTGTATCAGAAACCGTCTCTGTGCGATATTTGTTCACTGTATTTGAGTGCACTGGCGCCTTAATTCGGTACCCGACTGGAAATTGGTCTTTCTTGTTGGGAACACACATCAGCCGGTTGGGAAGGCGTACTTTAGATTTAAAAGCAATCATTCCAACTGTAACTCCAATTTAATTTGCGTGCCGGAAAGGCCCGAATAGCTGTCCAGTACGACATCGATTCTGTCTTAATTGTTCAGACGATCCGTCGTTTGACCCAAGAGCATGCGTAAACGAATAGGATTGTAGTTGGCGTGGAAATGATTATGCATTGTTAAGCGTGGTACCGACAGAACATCAAATATGAATAATTGACATTTTAAGGTCATTACTATAATCTATCTCAGCTCAGGAAATGTAGCTTGCGAAAACGCAAATTTCTCACATTTAGGGTTTTCAGACTGCAGCCATGCGAACCTAAGAAGGTTTTAAACCACCCATTCTGAAGATATCTTCGACGCACAAGTGTACGTAAATGATACTACTGCCGTTCACATTCACTACTTGGTCTACTCCCTAGCTCGCACACTTGATTCTTGGGTTCGCTGTGAATATGTTTTGGCACTTACGCAAGTATCGACCCTGTCTACTCTGCACAAAGGACGCAGTGTCTCCATTAGCGACGTGTGCAGTTTTGTCAATAATTGGTTGCAAAATATGACTGTAATTTACCCGGTCTGCGGTGTACAACCAAAGTTCCAAAGGAATATGTTGCTGAATGCTCCGTCATCGATCCACAACATGTGTTGCTTGTTGCTCTGACAGAACCACAAATTTTAGTATTCTACGGCCGCATCCTCTATAAATTGGTGAGAGAGGTATCCTTTCGCGCAATAGCGCTGCAATATTATCCAAAGAATGTGTTACACGAATAATACGCCGCTGTTATAAAACAATCCATCTTGTCATCTTGGAAACCCAGAACGCTTTACTAATGTCGCTATTGGTAACACAGAATATGCAATCTGGTTACGCAACGTTGTGAGACAACTTGTTGTTCTAATAGGTAAAACGTGTAACCCGCAACCCTGAAATAAACAATGCGATATACAGCATCCTACACGGATCCAACATGGTTCAGAACTATAAACCTTTCACAAAATGATAGGTAACAAATGTAATGTGCACTCTCCAACGGGAGCTCCATCATACAGCGTCCTTATTATCTATATGACATCATGTCTTTAGACTCAACAAGTAACTGAGCATAGCAAACGTAACAATGTACTTGACGTGCTTTTCAAAGCTGGCATCTCCGGTGCATCTCCTTATGTCGTGGGTTGCATGCAGGGTACTGATACAGGGCAGTAATACTCTCCCATTTGCAAAGCGGATTGCGTGTACACACTGAGATACAATTGCCTTCCTATCCTTCTTGAAACGTACTAAGCTATAGAGCTCCTGGTGCTTCGCAGGTCAATGAATTAGGACTGATGATTCCTTTCAATTTATGTTACGTTTGTGATGTGCGAAATTTGAAATAGAGTTGTCCACTGTCTTAACTGCTTCTCCGCAATTAGCGGAGGAATATCGAGTGATCGACCAAATTTAACATATCCAAACCACTGTCTACTAAACGCTTTAAAATATGATTAAATGACAATATGCTTGAGGATTTTCGTGCATTTATATGCCTCAATATAACCATTACAATCCTTAGAACTTTAATTGAGCTTCGGCGGTTTTCTTGCTTTTACATTGCGAAATTATGCCACAGGTGTTTACATTAACTAAGTACTTAGTGTTATCCTGCATTTACCTACTACGATATCTGTGTTTTCACGCTGAGCGTTGTTACTACATTGTCGTAGCTAGCTCTGGATGTTTGACATTATGAATTTCGATTACGGTTACTTCGTGGTATGCCTTGGCGGTCAAACATTTTACTCATGGATCTTTTCAACTGGAGCATTCTGAATGATCACTCATGCTTTTTCAAAATCGTAGATTATATTTAAGCTTTTGAAAATTGCAGCATCCTAAAGAAAGTTTTGAAATATAGAAAGACAACCGCTCAGCTTCTTAATGCCATTGCACATGTTGACTACTCACTTTTGAGGAACCTGCTTTTCCCGGACCCGTTAATTTCTCTCCCCATACGCTATAATAAAATGCCTGCTGATGATACATTTTCAACCGTCAAATTGGAGGCAGCTGAACAATCGAAAATTCACCAGCTTATGTAAAAGAAAACCAGGATATTCGTGATTACATACTGCACATTTAGACGCAAGCAGCATTGAAGTAATAAGAACTAAATAAATTGGCTAACGAGAAGCTCAGTCATCTATGTAAACAGTTGCTTCAAAGCTCTGTCTAATACTGTAGTTGAAATTAGCTTTTGCTTGGACAGGAACGCAATCCGACTCAATAAAGTTTTCATACACCAACAACCGAGCAAACAACGTCCAACAATCAGGCAGGACGCACGTGTTGGTGGAGAGGAGAGAACGCCGAAAACATTTCAAGAATTATTATCTCGTTGCAGATAATTATACAAATGTACAATATGTAGGGAAACATGAAACAATAAACTACAATTAAAAATAAAGTAGTTTACATGCCCTACGACCTAAATGCAATGCTTGCAACCAGTTTTATATCAAACGTGGTGATGGTTTGGTTGCAGGGATCAATCATTCCAACCTGCAACAGAAATGACTATATACTCTTGATTCATATTACGTATTTGGCGACCCTGCCAGTACACGACAGTGGTCCACGTAACTAGACTGTAGCCATTGAAACCTTATTTAGCTTTCCTTCTATAATATTGCTAATCGTTGAGTGGCCCGAGGCCAATATACCGCGCACAATGCGTCTTGCAGATGCCTAACTTGATGCCAGTCCTAACTATTATGGCCGCTGAGGACAGCACCTACCATGAGGGAGGATAATGTACCCAGTCCGCGGGCGTCACGGTAACACCTTAACAGATAATAGGTCGATCAGTTTTGCTTCCTGTATCATTACACTCCTATTCATCTGCGGCATTATTCCTTTACTCTTCCGTGCTTCCTTCGCGGTCTGCTTTACGTCGGCCCCTTACTAGGCCGTTGAGCATTCAGCTATCTGCAGGTTATTCCTTGTGTGTTGTGGCCCTAAGGTTTTATTGCAACCCGTTTCACTAGTTGGACACAGAAGAGTTTGATTCGCCGGACCGGAGGAATATTACACTTCTCTCCGACATACATACAAATAGTGTCACTTTTTATGAAAGCTGTTGAAATAACTGTAAATATTTTGGTTACAAACATTCTCGAGTGATTTATAAATGCCGCTGTTCTAAGTGTTATAATTGAGGAAAGATTGGTCATTTTCTAGCTTTTCTTTAATTACAAGATGTATCAAGTAAGCAACATCACAAAACTGTCTTCTAGTTCATTGCCTTTGTTAAGGTTTCCCTTGATTAGTATTCCTAGAGTACCAGCGAATTTTGCCAGTAGGGTATCGCAACATTCCTTCCTTATAGATACTGGTAGTGTAGATTAAATATTTCCGTTATATTTCAAACTTCTAATCTCGGAATTGATACTTAGACAAACTACAATTTCTGTTAGAGGGATTACTGTTCATCCAATTGCTTTCCTTATTTCTTACAAATTAGTTCTTTCAAATGGTCAGTATAATCTTATCAAATATACGTTTCTTGTCAAGAAATCTGATCAATTCATCATGAATCTGATGAACATAAAATATTTAAATATTTGCTCATTTTTGTTTTCCGACACACCAGTCAAAACCTCGTTTGCTTTTCATAAAATGTTCCCATGTCTCAGTTGAAATGCGTGTTTAAACTATCACACTTGGTACTAGAGGAACTCCTGAGTTCCTAAATAGAGGAACCATTCCATTCGGTCATAAGAAGCTTGTGATGAAATTACCAAACAATTTTGTGGAAAAAGGAATAATTTAGCTAGTTCATACTTCCGCCTGGGCCATATTAATCGTTACTCCACTCAAACATGTTGGACAATGTCCCAGAATTTGTGGCGACTACATTATTACATTGAACAAATGTCAGTTACAAAGGGTTTAGCATACTCTTTAACCGTTTAGCATATCCAAATGTTTTTCAAAGCTCGACTTTAAAGACGTTCAATTGCAGATTCCTCTTGATGAAAAGTTCAGTACTATAATCACCAATAATAGGCCGTTTGGTTAATATCGCCAAAGATTTTCCTATTTGGACTCAGTGCGGAACCGCCGATTCTCCAAGGGGTTTTACATACTATGACAGACGGCTCGACCGGTATTTCAGCATACAAGTTGTCATGGCAAATGCGCCCACGAAATCCATTCATGATGTGAGACGTTGTGCAGTTAATCCGTCAAAGTGCATTTTTGGTACAACAAGCTTCCCAGCCTCAGTTATCCGGTTAACGAAAGTTGTTTCCCGTCTAGATCCTGCACTAGTTTCGCTGCTCTTCAGAGTTTATACTTTTGAAAATGTAGGCGAGCTTCGTTTCCTGATGAGGTCCTTGCGGTTTTACCCAAAATTTGATATCAAATTTACTGTAAAGGCAGAGCCGCTGCTTGAATTGCTCTCTAAGTCTACCTTTGCTTGGTCGCAGCGTCATGAGGAATGACTGAGTAATATGCTGTAATAGCAGCCCACGGATGTTGTTTTACGTCCATTTTCACCAGAATTATCCTCGACTATAATTGCAGATGCGTCACCTATTGGTATCCGGGGTGTACTATATAAAAATATGTATCCCGTATTGCGTGTTTCCAGACTTCTAAGCCCAGCTGAACATGGATAAGCACAAACAAAATGAGGAGCTCTTGAAATGTATTGGTCAACCACACATCTACACAAATATCTTCTTGGAATATATTTCGCTAATTTTAGTCATAGTGGAGTTCAATTTTAATCCCCTAATTACTTGGCTAATGCTTCGGCAGCAATGGTACAGCATTGGAGCGCAGCGCTTGCCGCATATTTATATTAAATTCAGCACCGAAGTGTTAAACAAATTCCGTACGCCGATTATTTAGCACATGTTAATTATGTTGAAGTTGGGAGTTCAGAGTGCCTTTTGTTTTAAGCACTTTTTTAATCCACTCCTAACTGCTCCGTGATACCAGGAAGTATTATCATTCTCTTCTGTCGTCAAAATGAAAAAGATGGGATATTATTTGAGTAGACCAATTTTGCAGTTTTAAAGCTACGCAAATTATCACCAGTTAGGCCTTGTGAATTCCTAGACTTTCAAGTTCACGTTGTTGTACATTTACACTTTCGACTGCTGTGTTGGAGGACTTAGACTCTGACCATATGGGTTTACAAAGAATGAACCTATACTCTAGGTTTACTTAATAGTGGCCAAACTGAATGCTTATACTTTCCGCATAGTAAAACGGTGTGCCAGCTGCGTGGACAAACCAATTCCAAACCCTCGAAATAGATACATTTGCCTTTACCATGTAAGTCAAGACAATGCGAACATGCTAACTGCTATTTTCCATTTTTTGATTAATACTCTGCGTTGATAATGATGGATCCCTATTCTCATTGGCCAGAAATATATTTTATCAAATATGCCAATTCTGACTTCATCATTACCTCTCACCTCGAGAACCTGAGTCGCAAAGAAGAACCGAATGTTTATGTTCTGGAAATGGTGGCCACTTCAGTGGTAAAATGTGGATGAACAGCTTCAACTGGTTGGCTGCTGTCATCCCTATACTGCTCCCCGGCACGCGCCATTCAATTTTGTCGCAGAGAAGTTTGTGCGTCCTTATAAAAGTACAGTCGCTTCCCTCACACCATCAACGTTTATTGGAATAATCAACAACCACCTTGCTTCCGTATGTGTCAAATACTTCACTTGTCGAATGGTTCTGTGTATGAAAGACATCAAGATTAAGTTGAGCGTTATTCTCCCAATAGTACTGAGTTTGTTGAGGAATTTGACGGTGCTATTTTGAATCAATTTTGGCGAGAACCTCAAAGAACAAGACATCTCCGCTATTTTCAACAACAGTCACTCAGTTATGACAGCCTCAAGAACAGTCAGTGCCGTCGTTACGAAAAACCCTAACTTCATTGGACTGCAGTCGACGTGATGATG